>LNAC01000831.1:379112-433655 GCA_002007465.1 Ailurus styani | reverse complement strand
AAGGCAGAGGCTTTAACCCACTGAGCCACCCAGGCGCCCGAGACTTCTTCCTCTTTTTAAAACAAACTGTTGAGAGGCACCTGGATGGCTCAGTTGGCTAAGCATCTTACTCCTGCTTGGGTCACGGCCCTAGAGTCCCTGGATGGAGCCTGTACTGGGCTCCCTGCTCAGCAGGAAGTCTGCTTCTCTCTCTCCCACTTCCCCTCCCCCTGCTCGGGCTCTCTCTCAATAAAATCTTTCAAAAAAATATAATAAAAATTTGAAAACTTCCAAATTCAAACTCATAGGTGATGAGCATGTATATATAACACACATATATAATTTTAATAAAACAATGCATTTAGGGGCGCCTGGGTGGCTCAGTGGGTTAAAGCCTCTGCCTTCGGCTCAGGTCATGATTTCAGGGTCCTCGGATCGAGCCCTGCATCAGGCTCCCTGCCGAGCAGGAAGGGAGCCGGTTCCTCCTCTCTCTCTGCCTGCCTCTCTGTCTACTTGTAATCTCTCTCTGTCAAATAAATTAATTTTAAAATCTTTTAAAAATGCATTTAAAATTTTAAAAATCTTTGTGATACTTCTAGACTAAAAGGCATAAAGAAATATTAAATTGTTTACATATGTGCTTAGAATCACTGTAAATTTAACGGCTACAAATGCAGGTTGTGTCGTACTATTGACTCAACTACTGCAAGCTTCACTGCTAGGTAGAGCCTTAAACATAGTCAACAAACCAAGAAACAAAAGAACTTACCCTATCACTAGAACTGTAAGTGAAGGACTCAGTGCTTAGCATGGCAAACAATGTAGTTATTATCCAAGCCAGATGCTTCTGTTCCTACATTCCTGATCAATGGCTCTGATACTGAGATCTTCAGTTTTTTCTAATGTCTTGTTAAAAAAAAAAAAAGGAAAGGGGTGGGGCATGAAGGAACTCCTATTATGCCCGGACTCTTCAATGTGAGGTCTGTGTCTTAAAGAAGTTATACTTACAGGGGAGAAGTGTAAGTAGAAAAGCCTTCCAGAAACTCTTAAACTAAAAGTAATTTTGTGATATCCTTAAGCCCACTGTGGTGCTTTAGCCAGATACTAAAATTTGAAGTTTGATCTTTTATACTAGGAGTAATTATGTGTGTGCCCCCGAGTATGTGAATGTATGTATGTGCACACACGCACGTGTGTGTGTGGGTACGTGTGTATGTGTGTGTGTGTGTGTGTGTGTTAAATTTTTATTTTTATCCTTACTTTTCAACTTTATCTGAATCTCTGCTCAGGCAAAGCTGAAGTGACTGGACCAATCCCTAAGGATGTACCTTTGGAGAGCCCAGAGGTGACTATCCTCAGCAATGTTCTAACTCTGGGAAAGGCTCTAACCCAGAGTGGCACAACCCACACTCCCTCGTAAAAGTTACACCTTTCTGGTATTCACAGGTTACTACTGCACACCCTATTTTTCTAATCTTACTGCTCTGTTTAATGAACCTTCTCAAAAAAGTGTTAAGACTTTGCCTGAGTTCTAGTTCTAAATTCTCCACACAATTTTAAATAACAAAGACAATTAGGAGGAAACAAATGGACACCTACACATAGCAATACCTACCCTAATCAAGAATGTTTTAGAGTTGCGCCCCTAAAGATAAGGGATATAGGCCAGAAGATGGGGAAGTCATGTGGTAGTACACCTGGTTCTGCGTATCTTTAAAAAATCTCAAACATAAGCTCTGCACTGGAGGGTTACTATGCCAGTAAATAATAACTTACTGCATTCATTTACAGAATGTCACTGCATAGTAGTTCTGAGTTCCATGCCTGTTTTTTTTTCACCTTTTTAAAAAATTATTTGAGGGCACCTGGGTGGCTCAGTCAGTTGAGCTTCTGCCTTCAGCTCGGCTCATGATCCCAGGGTCCCTGGATCAAGTTCAACATCAGGCTCCCTGCTTGACGGGGAGCCTGCTTCTCCCTCTGCCTCTGCTGCTCCTCCTGCTTGTGTTCTCTCTTTCAAATAAATAAATAAAATCTTTAAAAAAAAGTTTTAAAAAAATATTAAAAAATCATTTGAGTATACACTGACATACAATGTTACATTCAATTCACATGTACAACATAATGATTCTACAAGTTTATACATTGTGCTGTGCTCACAAGTGCAGCCACCATCTGTCACCACTACAAGGCTATTACAATACCATTGACTATATTCCTTATGCTGTTCCTTTTATTCCTGTGACTTACTCATTCCATAACAAGAAGCCTGTATCTCCCACTCCTTTTCACTCATTTTGCCCACCCTGACACCCTCTCCCCTCTGGCAACCATCAGTTTGTTCTCTGTATTTATAGGTCTGATTCTGCTTTGTTTGTTTATTCATTTGTTTTTTTAGATTCCATGTGTGAGTTAAATCATATGGTATTTGTCTTTCTCTGACTTTTTTTCACTTAGCATAACAACTTCTAGGTCTATCAATGTTGTCACAAGTGGCATGGTCTCATTCTTTTGATGGCTGTGTAATATTCCATTGTGTGTGTGTGTGTGTGTGTGTGTGTGTATACATCACATCTTCCTTATCCATTTGTTGATTGATGGACACCTAGATAGATTCCATATCTTGGCTATGGAAGATAATGCTACATCAAAATAAAAAGCTTTTGCACAATGAAGGAAACCATCAAGAAAACAACAATGCAGCCTACTAAATAGAAGATATTTGCAAATGATATATACAAAAAGGGGTGAATATCTAAAATGTTGAGAACTTACACAACACCAAAAAAAAAACCCACAATCTTTTTTGGGAGGTGTGTGCAATGATTGTTTATTTATTTTTATTTTTTTTATCCTTTGCCCCAGGGGTACAGGTCTGTGAATCATCAGGCTTACACCTTTCACAGCATTCACCAAAGCACAAACCCTCCGCAATGTCCATAACCCAACCACCTATCCCTACCCTCCCACCCCCCAGTAACCCTCAGTTTAAAACCCCACAATCTGATTTGAAAAAGGACATTGTCCCAAAGAAGACATAGAGCCAACAGACACATGAAAAGATGCTCAACATCACATCATCAAGGACATGTAAATCAAACCCACAATGAGATGTATCATCTGACACCTGTCATAATGGCTAAAATAAAAAGACAAGAAATAACAAGTGTTGGTGAGGATGCGGGGGAAAAAGGAACCACAAGGTGCTATCGGGTGAAAATGTAACTTGATGCAGCCACTGTGGAAAACAGTATGGATTTTCCTCAAAAACTTAAAGGCAGAAATACCATATGATCCAATAACTCCACTACTGGAATTACCCAAAGAAAACAAGAATATAATTCAAAAAGATACTGTGTTTTGTTTTTTTTTTCTGCACCTCTGGATTATTTCACAAAGCCTCACAAATCACGAGTTTAGGAAGGACTTCACACTAAGAAACCTAAAAAGACTTAGAGAAAATCTTCTTATGTAGCAAGCAATAGACAGCAGTCATCAGGAGACATAATCAAAGCTGGAGGGCGCCTGGGTGGCTCAGTGGGTTAAGCCTCTGCCATCGGCTCAGGTCATGATCTCAGGGTCCTGGGATTGAGTCCCACATCGGGCTCTCTGCTCAGCGGGGAGCCTGCTTTCCCCTCTCTCTCTGCCTGCCTCTCTGCCTACTTGTGATCTCTCTCTGTCAAATAAATAAATAAAAATCTTAAAAAAAAAAAGCTGGAAACACCATTTTACTCCAGAACACATCCATACTATCCATTTTAGCTAAAAGTTTCCTTGAGCCTTTCACAGCCATAGTTGTAACCAACTACCTCACATTCAGCTTAGGGTTGTACATGTTCAGTCAGATTCACCTACTCTTCTGCTGTTCCCTGCCTCTCTGAAGTTACTTTATCACCCATTCTCCAACCAGAGGGTACACAAGAAGTAACAAACTCCTCTAACAACCTCAAATCCAGTGCTGAAATCTACTGTTGTGGGAACCAATTTTCTAAAACTAGAAAGTGCTAAAACTTTTATTGGCTTAAACTCTGCTTCTACCACCCAAATCTATGCCTTAGAGTTAAATTTTAGATGTCCATCAACAGATGAATGGATAAAGAAGATGTGGTATATATATACAATGGAATACTATGCAGCCATCAAAAGAAACAAAATCTTGCTGTTTACAATGACGTGGATGGAACTAGAGGGTATTATGCTAAGCAAAATAAGTCAATCAGAGAAAGACAATTATCATATGATCTCTCTGATATGAGGAATTTGAGGGGCAGGGTGGGGGATCATGGGGGTAGGGAGGGAAAAAATGAAACAAGATGGGATCGGGAAGGAGACAAACCATAAGAGACTCTTATTCTCATGAAACAAACTGAGGGTTATTGGGGGTGGGAGGGTAGGGATAGGGTGGATGGGTTATGGACATTGGGGAGGGTTTGTGCTATGATGAGTGCTGTGAAAGGTGTAAGCCTGATGATTCAGAGACCTATACCCCTGGGGCAAATAATAATAATAATAAAATCTAGCAAAAAAAATTTATGTACCATACTACCACACACAAGATAAAATACATACAGATAATACATAAATAAATAAATAAATTACTAAGGATGCCATGTTCAGGGCAGCTGGGAAAGGGGCTGTACTCAACATAGCCATAGGTTTTTTTGTTGCTGTTGTTTGTTTTTACTGTGCCTTAATTTGCATAAAATATGCATTAAAACACTGAAGATAATATACATATTTAAGTCATTTGTATTAACATTTTCTAAATGTGTAAAAGTTAATATATAAAAAATGTTGGAAACAAGGCAGAACAAGTACTTTGAAGCCAAAGTTTTAATAATTTTGTTCAATTATAATTTTCATCATTACTATAATACATTATATCAGTTGCAAGGAAATTTTATTCTTTTAGATGGAAAAGAAGTCTCTGCTTGAGAACTTCAACTTTAATCTGGAATTTTTAAACACTAATATGGTTGTATGGCATTTTAAAAACCTTTGGGTACAAGAATGTAAAATGTGGTTTTAGTTATTGGCATGCCTGTGCAACAAAGCATCTGGGAGATGTAACTGACAGGCCAGGAGTGTATATAAAAGAAACCTATGCTTATGTCTGCTTCAGTGACTTTATTAGCCACACCCTACTTGTAAATTGTAAACTGTCATTCAAAGTAGCATAGCGATGTTTTAAACAAGTTGGGTTAAAATACCCCTACTTCTTTTGTCTTAATGCCTAAAGGTAAATTCAGAAATTGCTCCTATGTTTTGGCTCATAAAAGCATCCATCTGGAAAAAAAATGAAATAATAAACCCAAATAACAAAGAGCAATGCAAAGATTTATCACACTATGCATATATCAATATCCACATCTATATGTTACACATTTAAACATTACAATTAGCTAATTCACCCTTCATTATAGTTCAGCTATTCTAGATTGAGGACAAAGAAAATAATTTCATTAATTGTTGACAGGTTTTGAACCAGTGTTTTAAAACACTATTAATACATACTGAATTGAAATTGCTATCAGTTACCAAAAGCTTCACTGGAGACCTATGGTGAAAAAGTCTGTTTTAAAGCATATTGTATTATATTAGAAATGCCTAACTTTATATTAAAATATTAAAATAGATGCAGACAAAATATACATTGACATTGTACTTTCCTAACTGTATAATTCTGAACTGAAATAAGGGATAAAAACCAGTATTACAGTTTATTGGCTTCTTATTATTAATATTCTAAATATTTACTACTGAATGTTAGATAATTTAATCTTAACTAGTCTTAATAAACTATGAACTACTGAAAAAACTCAAATTGTACAGAGTACAGTATAGTCAATGAAAATCCCTCATAATCCCCTCCTTCCCTGACCAAAAACCTTACTTACAACAAAGTAACTTTTGTGGTCTAAATTTCAATAATGTAATAATTCAAATGTCTAGCTTTTAAATAAGTATTAAGGTTTTAATCCTTTACCATAAATTATCAAATTGAATTCTGCTCAGTGCTTAAACTATGAGGTAAAGATCTTTCAGTGTGATTGCTAAGTAACTTAGTATTCAATAGTGACACTTCTAATTTTTCGTATCTGAATGGATATGAAGGATATGTCAATGGATGGAGGCAACCTTAAGGGATATTAGGTAGTTCAGTCTTTGTGGATTCAGCTGTAGGATTACTGGGCTTTTCCTTTTGAGGTGGACCAAACCACACAACTATGTCTCAGGAAGCCTATTTATCTGACAAGTAAGAAAAGATAAACACCTGTAAGTTGATGTTTAAAGCCCAAACTAGTTTTGAAGTAACAAGAAAGGGAAAGCTAACAGTTCAAATTTCAGTCACTTTTCATCTAAACCCATCAATGTGTGCACTGGTCCATTAATTATGTGGCCCAGCACAAAATGATATGTTAGTCTTCCCTTTTACTCCAGGATGACAGCTGTGAAGTAAGGTTTTAGTTAGGAAAAAAGAAAACTACTTCAAATACTTTATTTGTTGGTCCTACTGAAGTCATGAATGAAAATGAAAAATTCTAATTGAGGATCAAACCAGTTGTTTTATTGATCACTCTGATGGAACCAAAATTAATTTGAAGAGATGATCTAAAACCTAAGATTCTAATGGACCCAGCTTTTCCAGGTTAATGAAATATTCTATCTCATTTTGTTCTATAAAGTGTTATATGTAAATATTTTAGACTTTGTGGGCCATAGTTTCTGTCACTACTACTGAACTCTGACATTAAGCAAAAACAGCCATAGATAATATATAAATGAATGATCAAGGCTGAGTTCCAATAAAACTTTACTTGTAGGCACTGAAATATAAATTTCATATAAATTTCACTTGTCACAAAACATTAGTTTTCTTTTTTTCCCAACCATTAAAAATATAAAAATCACTCCTAGCTTACACGTTGCAGAAAAACAGGCATCAGGCTGGATTTAGCCTTGTCATGTTTAGCAACACTTGTGTTAGGTTATTTTTTTTAAAGATTTTATTTATTTATTTGACACAGAGAGAGATCAGATCACAAGTAGGCAGAGAGGCAGACAGAGAGAGGAGGAAGCAGGCTCCCTGCTGAGCAGAGAGCCCGATGAGGGCCTCGATCCCAGGACCCTGAGATCGTGACCTGAGCCGAAAGCAGAGGCTTTAACCCACTGAGCCACCCAGGCGCCCTGTCTTAGGTTATTTTGATTCTTGTTTTATGGACTTATTTTTGTGTTTCAAAGGGAAAATGTGTCACTGGGATTTTTAAAAAATCTTCTTTTAAAGTAAATAGCATCTTCCTCTTCAATATTAAATAAGTTGTGCATTGTGAAAACATGGAAAAATATATTAAATAAGTTCCAAGTAGGGCATGTAATGTGATGAGCACTGGGTGTTCTACACAACTGATAAATTACTGAACACTACCTCTGAAACTAATGATGTGTATTATATGTTGGCCAATTGAATTTAAATGAAAATAAATAAATAAGTTCCTGTTGCTTATAAGCTACCCAGGTTGATGGTATTCTGGTATAGCAGCCTAAACAGAATAAGACAGTAATAGGAAACTGTATTTTTCACTGCTTGATGAACATAACACACACAGATGATCCAAATTTATGAAGATTTTAAAAAGTTATTTTGGCCCCTCCTGCCCTCTTAAAAGTAGAAAAAGCAATTTCTCATAAAAACGAGTAACAGTAAAAGTTACCATCAAATCTCCTACAAAGTTACTTATAAAAAAACAGAAGAGCAGGATAATTCCCCTAGAATGAAAGCACTCTAGAAAAACATGCCTGCAAGTACATGAAAACTGACCCTAACATTCCAAAGTAAGCTTAAATAAATTTATACACATTATGATAGAAGTTATGAAAGAACAACATAAATCAGTATTGGAGAAATTCATAACTGAGGTGATTAAAGAAGGAAGAGTTCTTAGAGATTAAAAAAACTAAGAAAATAATTAGAAATAAAAGGGGAAAAAATCATTTCAGAAGTGAAGCTTAAACTAGAGGTATCACAAAACCAAACAAACACAATGCCTTAAAATAACTAGAAAATTTAAAGGAGAAAATACTTGAAAAATAAAAAATAACTAAAGGAAACTATCAACAAAATAAAAAGGACAACTTACAGAACGAGGGAAAATATTTGCAAATCTTTTATCAGATAAGGGGTTATTATCCAAAATATATAAATAATTCATACAACTTCATAGCAAAAAACCCTAAACAATCCAATTAAAAATGGGAAGAGAATCTAATAAGGTGCTCAACATCACTAATCATCAGGGCAATGCAAATCAGAACTACAGTGAGACATCACCTTACACCTGTTAGAATGATATTATCAAAAAGACAACAAAAAACAAGTGTTGGTGAGCATGTGAAGAAAGGAAATCCTTGTGCACTGTTAGGATGTACACTGGTCCAGCCAGTATAGAAAACACTATGAAGGTTCCTCAAAAAATTAAAAATAGAACTACCATATGATCCAGCAATCTCACTTCTAGGTATAAATCCAAAGGAAGTGAAATCAAGATCTTGAAGAGATAATCTGCACTTCATGTTCACTGCAGCATCATTCACATAACCAAGCAACCTGTGTCCATTGATGGATCAATGGATAAAGAAAATGTGATGCATACAGACAAATACATACACACAATGCAGTATTATTCACCCATAAAAAGGAATGAAATCTTGCCATTTCCAATAACATGGTTGAACTTAGAAGGTATTATGTTAGGTGGAATAAGTGAGACAGAGAAAGACACATACCGTATGACTTCATCTTTATGTGGAATCTAAAAAACCAAACAGGGACAAACCAAAAGCAGAAACAGACCCATAAATACAAAGAACAAACTGATGGTTGTCAGAGGAGAGGGGAATGAAGGAATGGGGTGAAGAGGAATGGGAGGTATAGACTTTAAGTTATAGAATAAAAGTCTTGGGCATGAAAGATGTACACAGGGAATGTAATCAGTGGTATTGTGATAGTGTTGTATGGTGACATATGGTAGCTACACTTGTGGTGAACACAGCACAGCATATAGACCTGTCAAGTCAATATTTTGTATACCTGAAGCTAATATAATGTTCTATGTCAACTATGATTTTTTAAAAAATGAAATCTTGCCATTCGCAACAACATGGATGGAGCTTAAAAGTACAATACTAAGTGAAGTACGTCAGAGAAAGACATACCATATGATTTCACTCATATGGAATTTAAGAAACAGAACAGATGAGCAAAGGAAAAACAAGAGACAAACCAAGATATAAACTCTTAACTATGGAGTGCAAATTGATGGTTACCAGAGGGGAGGATGGAAGAATGGGTGAAAAAGGTGATGGGTATTAAAGAGTACACTTATCATGATAAGTTCTGAGTAATGTATAGAATTGTTGAATCCATATATTATATACCTGAAACTAATGTAACACAGTATTTTAACTATACTGGAATTAAAATAAAAAACTTTGGCGCCTGGGTGGCTCAGAGGGTTAAAGCCTCTGCCTTCGGGCTCAGGTCATGATCTCAGGGTCCTGGGATCGAGTCCTACATCAGGCTCATTGCTCGGCGGGGAGCCTGCTTCCCCCTCTCTCTCTGCCTGCCTCTCTGCCTACTTGTGATCTCTCCCTCTCTGTCAAATAAATAAATAAAATCTTTAAAAAAATAAAATAAAAAACTTAAATTATTTAAAAGCTAAATGATGAATAACCAGTCACAAAAGGACAAATCCTATATGATGCTACTCATACAAAGTATCGCAAATAGTCTAAGTAGAAAGGTGGTTGCTGAGTGGGGAGATTGTTGTTTAATGGGTATAGAGTTTCAGCTTTACTAGGTGAAAAGGGTCTAGAGCTCTACTGCAAAACTGTGAATACACTTAACACTGCTGAACTGTATGCTTAAAAACTGTTGAGATGGTAAATCTTAAGTTACATATTTTTACAATAAATAAAAACTAATGGTTATAAGGGAGGACATAACACAGTACAACTGCCAAAAAATGACTGCCTTATAGATACCAACTGAAAGTAAGAGATTACTTCAAATATAACATTAGAGAAGAAGGGTAAAAAGTAAAATGGGCTTGGAGCTAATTCCAATATTGGTCACAGTAAGGAACCAACTGTGCCCCCCTAAAAGTAGGTATCGAGGGTATTATATAAATGTATACATACAAATATAACTATTAGAGTAAAAACAAGGCTTCCCAAGCACTAGAAGTTCATAGACACATTAAATAAAGTAGATAATTGATTTTCTCTGCTTGACTTATTTCACTCAGCATAATCTCCTCCAGTCCCATCCATATTGATAAAAAATTTGAGTATTCATCCTTTCTGATGGCTGCGTAATATTCCATTGAAATATGGACTACATCTTCTTTATCCATTTGTCTGTTGAAGGGCATCTTGGCTCTTTTCAGTTTGGTGATTGTGGACATTGCTGCTATGAACATGGGGTGCATATGGCCCTTCTTTTCACTACATCTCTATCTTTGGGGTAAATACCCAATAGTGCAATTGCAGGGTCATAGGGTAGCTCTATTTTAATTTTTTGAGGAATCTCCACACTGTTTTCCGAAGTGGCTGCACCAGCTGGTATTCCCACCAACAGTGTAAGAGGGTTCCCCTGTCTCCACATCCTCTCCATTTGTTTCCTGTCTTATTAATCTTTGCCATTCTAACTGTTGTAAGGTGGTATCTCAATGTGGTTTTGATTTGAATTTCCCTGATGGCTAATGGTGATGAACATTTTTTCACATGTCTGCTAGCCATTTGTACGTCTTCTTTGGAGAAGTGTCTGTTCATGTCTTCTGCCCATTTTTCGACATGATTTTCTGTTTTTTGGGTGTTGGGTTTGTGGTTTCACTTACTTGTGGAACATAAGGAATAATATGGAGGACATTAGGAGAAGGAAAGGAAAGGTGAATTGGGGGAAATCAAAGCAGGAGACTGGACTCTGAGAAACAGACTGAGGGTTTTAGAGGGGAGGGAGGAGGGGGATGGGTGAGCCTGGTGGTGGGTATTAAGGGCACGTATTGCATGGAGTACTGGGTGTGGTACATAAACAATGAATCTTGGAACACTGAAAAAAATTTTAAAAAGATAAATAAATTAAGTAAGTAGATAACATAGTCCCTGTATATGTGTACAACAAAACATGACAAATTTGAGGCCAAACATAAAGATCATATCAATAAATGTAAATGAATTAAAATTGTTTATAAAAAGACAAAGTTCAGATTAGCAAACTAATACTATGCTGCGTGGAAGATGGATACACACACTCTCTCAGGGAGGGAGGAGTAGAGGGATGCAGGGAAAAGGAAAAAGAGAGATTCAGAAAGATTAAAAATAAAAAGATAAATAGAGATGTGGACAAGTGCAAATTAAAACAAATGGGAGGTACAATTTGATAACTCATAAGGCAGAATTCAGACCAAAAAGATAAATAAGGACACTTCATAATGCTAAAAGATGCAATTCATAATGAAGATGTAATAGTTCTGAAAATTCCAAACAACATGACAATAGCCATCAATAAGCAGAAATTATAAGAAATGCAAGGAGAATGTACTTTCAATTTAAGAAAGATCAAGTGGACAAAAAATTAGGATGTAGTAGACCTAAACAACATAATCAGTGAGTTAGATCTTTTAGATCTATAATAAACTCTGAACTCTGATAATGGAGGTTTACCTTTTGGTAAATTCTCATGGAAACATTCCGGAAAATTAGCCATATCCTAGGCTACATACAAGGGAAACTGCAATAAGCCTATTAATCTGAGGAAAACAGAAATAGTATTGGAAAGTGTACTCTGACCTGAGAGAATAAAATGAGAAATGAATAATAAATAAAAATTAAAAGGCTTGTTGGGGTGCATGGCTGGCACAATCAGAGCATGCAAGTCTTGATCTTGGGATTGTGAGTTCAAGCCTCACACTGGGTATAGAGATTATTTATTTTTTAAAAATTAAAAGTCCTGTTACCTGGAAATTTGAAAATATAGTATTGAATATTCTTAGATCAAGCTAAATTGCAGAATTTCTTAAAAATAAAAATAATGAATATCTAATATATTAAAATCTTATCACAGGAAAATTTATAATATTTGAATTATATTAAAAATGAAATTCAAAGACTCATATAAAACTTAAAAGCTAAGAAACAAAAACAAAGCAATCTTCTACCCCTTAAAAAAAAGGAAAGACAATAAAAGTGAAAGCAAAAATTAATGCTAGAATTTCTAGCATTTGATTTCTACAAATTGAAGCTAGAAAGTAGAAACACAACAGAATAAATCCAAAATTTGCTCATTTGAAAAAAATCATCAATGTAGACAAATTACTAGCTACCCCTTTTCAAGGGGAAAAGGAAGGACACACAAATACAAAAAATTAGATATGATATATGGAGAATGATGATCAAAACAGAAGAAATTTAAGTATCATAAGAGACTATTTTACAGAACTCTGTGAATAAATTTGAAGATTTCATTGGAATGGATAATTTTTAAGATGACTATAATTTACCAGACTAGCATATGGTAAATGACAGTTATCATATAAGAAAATAGAAGAACTAAAATGCTCTCCCACCACACTAAAATACCTCATCCCAGTAGGAAAATTCTACCAAATATGTGAAAATCAGAGTACCTCAATGGCTGTTAAACTTTCCCCAGCCATTAAAAAGAAGGCAAATTTCAAAGTTCCTGTTATATGAGTAAAGTAAACCACTGATTTTGTACCTATCAAAGGGATTACTTCAGACCATTCTCACTTATGAATATCATTTTAACAACTCTTAAATGAAACATTGGCAAATGAATCTAATAGCACATTTAAAAAATCGTGACCAAATGTGGTTTATTCCCATTTGCAAGAATGGTTTTATGTTAGGAAACCCATTAATTCATTATATTCATAGAACTAAGAAGTAAAACCTTATGATCACTTCCAGATACAGAAAGGACATCTGACACAATCAGCATTCCCTAGGTTAACTTATAAATTTAATACTATGCTTATAAAAATACCATCAGACTCCCCCCCCCAAATATCAACAAGCTACTTTTAAAATTGTTTGGAAAGAAGAATAAGCAAGAAAAGCCAGGAAAATCCTGCAAAAGAATGAGAGGGAATGATCCCACAGACATTTAAGCATATCATAAAGACTCTATAATTAAAAGTATTATATTGGTATCCCAATGGAACAGACTAGACAATTCCTATGAAATTTAGTATATGATAAGAGGCATTCAAATCAGTGAGGTAAAGATGAACTCCAGCTTTTTAGTAAGTGGAATCTAATAAGTGGAATGGTTATACTGGATTTGTTAAAATTGGACTCACTCCTCACACCATAATAAATTCAAGAAGGATGAAGGATTTAAATTTAAACCATGTAAGCACTAGAAAAAAACATGGGTGAAGTCCACTATAAGCTGGAATTAGGGAAACTTTCAAAAGAGTGGTAGGCAAAATGGATCCTTCAAAGATGTCCATATCTGAATCCCTAGAACCTGTGAATATGCTGTGTTACATGGCCCAAAGGGACTTTCCAAATGTTATACCAGAATTCTTTAGATTGGCAATTTTATGAATATGTTTCATAATTTTTAGAAACTGTATATATATTTTTCACAGTACAATCTTTTTAAAAAGAATAAAATGTTAATTAACCAAAAAATGTAATTACATTTGCATTATCCAGTTGGGCACAATCTACCAAATGAGCCAGAGTCAAAAATGTGGCAGTGAAAAGAGGTCAGAAAGTTCCAAGCATGAAAGAAATTTGAACTTTTCTTGCTGGAGGAATCCTCCTGGAGAGTTTGAGAGGGAACCTCTAGAAGCAAAGGAATGGTCCTATCTGATAACCAGAAAGGAATGAGAGACCTTAGTGCTACAACCTCAAAGAACTGAAGTCAGCCAACAACCTGAATGAGCTTGCAACAAAGTCATCCCTACAGAACCTTTAGACACTAGCCCAGCCTACCCTAGCCAACAACTTGATTTCAGTCTTATAAGGCCCTGAGCAAGGGAACCTGCCAACCTGCACTGCACATGGACTTCCAACCCACAGAACAGTGAGACAGCAGATGGGCACTGATTTAAGGTGCTAGATTTATGGTAACTGGTTATGGCAAAAAAAAAAAATCAACACACCAAATTTCAAAATCCAGAAGTTAAAAGGGAAAAGTGATAAATGTAATAATCTAAAATTAAAATGTTTTACAAGGAAAAACCACATTAAACAAATTTTTAAGATATGACTAATGGAAAAATATATGCAACTTATGTGAATAAAAATTTAATATCTCTAGTGGTACCTGGGTGGCTCAGTTAAGCACCCAACTTTTGATTTCAGCTCAGGTCATGATCTCAGGGTAGTGAAATTGAGCCCCACATTAGGTGTGGACTCTGCTTAGGATTCGTTCCTTCCCCTTCTGCCCTTCCCCACCCCCTCCCTGCCTGTGCTCTCTCTTTAAAAAAACAAAAACAAACCAAAAAGAAAAAGAAACAAATTACTATATCTAAAATACTAAGAGCTTTTAAATAAAGAAAAATACCCACATTCTTAAAGAAAAATGGATTAAAGATAGGTACAGAAAGTTCCCATCAAATTAAACCTCCCTAAGATATTTTCCACCTGTTAGATTTTAAAAGTGTGATAGTATACTCTGTTGGCAAGTTTGGAGGGATGAATACATATACTGCCAGTGGGAATGCAAAATAATATAAGTCCTATATAAGAGTATTTGGTAATATCTAATAAATCTATGGAGTTACCTTTGGTCCTGATATCTCACTCATAGAAATCTAATCCAAAGACACCCTTGTCAAAAAAGAAAAAAATATATATACACATATATACATAGAAAGATGAATACACAAAGCTATTAATTATAGCAGTTTTCATATTTTTGTTTAAATTTTTATTTAAATTTATCACAGAGATAAGAGATAAGAAGATAATAGAGATAAGGAGGAACCAGGAAGAAGAGTACAGGTGTGGAACTTAGATTTCCTTGAATGTGCCTTTGTTTATAGACTGGACTCTGGAACCATTAATTTTACATAATTACAAAACAAAATAAGCTTCTAAAAAACGTAATCCTGAAATGAAGCAAAGCTAACTAGGTTGCCATAGTGACAAAATTATTCCAAGTGACTTTTAAAAAATACAGTATTTTTTTTTTAATTTTATTTTTATTATTTGCCCAAGGGGTACAGGTCTGTGAATCATCAGGCTTACATCTTTCACAGCCCTCACCAAAGCACAAACCCTCCCCAATGTCCATAATCCATCCACCCTATCCCTACCCTCCCACCCCCCAGTAACCCTCAGTTTGTTTTATGAGATTAGAAGTCTCTTATGGTTTTAACTAAACATCTCAAATAGGTATACCCCAGGGATAAAAATAGTCTTTCAAAAAAATCTTTAACTGTTTTATAATCATATCAGTGGCAGTATTATTGAGAATCCAAGAGTCACACATGTGGTATAAAATAAAGCAAATGAGAATGACAATATTAAGAACTAGGATTTTCAACACAGGAGAATGGTGATGTAAGTACAGTAATACTGATGAAAAAGAAAAATCACTGAAGACCTGAACTTAAACTGACAATATCAGTATTAACTAATGATATAGTATCTGTTTTTAATAAAAGAGAAACTAAACCAATCATCAAACAAGATAACACAACAAATGGAAAAATATTCTGTGCCCATGGACTAGAAAAACCAATATTGTTTTAAAATGGCCATACTACCCAAAGCAATCTAGGGGTGCCTGGTTGGCTCAATCAATTAAGTGTCCAACTCTTGATTTCAGCTCAGGTCATGATCCCAGGTCATGAGATCAAGCCCCTCTTTGGACTCTGTGCTGGGCATGGAGCCTACTTAAGATTCTCTCTTTCCTCTGGCCCTTCCACCCACCCCCCACCCTCCATTTGCTCTCACTCTCTCTCAAAATAATAATAACAATAATTTAAAAAACAAAACTACCCAAAGCAATGTACAGTTTTAATGAAATCCCTATCAACTATCATCAACAACATTTTTCACAGAACTAGGACAAATAATCCTCAAATTTGTATGGAACCACAGAAGACTTCAAATAGCCAAAGCAATCTCAAGAAGAAAAGAATAAAACTGGAGGTATAGAATTCCAAATTTCAAGATACACTACACAAAGCTGTGGGAAACAAAGCAGTATGATGCTGGCATAATAACAGACACAGAGATCCATGGAACAGAATGGAGAGTCCAGAAATAAACTCATACTTTTATAGCCAATTAATCTACAACAAAGGAGGCAGGAATATACAATGGGGAAAAGACGGTCTCTCCAACAAATAGTGTTGGGAAAACTGGACAGCTACATACGAAAACAAAAATAGACCACTTTCGTAAGCAATACATAAACTCAAAATGAATGAAATATCTAAATCTGAGACCTGAAATAATAAAACTAGAAGAACATATAGGCAGTAATATCTTTTACATTGGCCGCAGAAACATTTTTCTAGATGTCTCCTCTGGCAAGGGAAGCAAAAGCAAAATTACTTTTGCTGGACTACACCAAAATGAAAAGCTTCTGCGCAATGAAGGAAATCATCCACAAAAGAAAAAGACAACCTACTGAATGGGAGAAGATATTTGCAAATGACATATCTGATAAGGGTTAATAACAAAAATATATAAAGAAGTTATGTCTTAACCCTGCCCCCAAATAATATAATTGAAATATGGGCAGAGGACCTGAAAAGAAATTTTTCCAAAGAAGTCATACAGATGGCCAATGGACAGATGAAAAGATGCTCAGCATAACTAATCATCAAACTGAAACCACAAAGACATACATACCACCTCATACCTGTCAGAATGTCTAAAATCAAAAAGACAAGAATTAACGTGTTGGAGTAGGATGTGGAGAAAAAGGAACCCTTGTGCACTGTTGATGGGAATGCAAATTGGTGCAGCCACTGTGGAAAACAGTATAGAGATTCCTCAAGAAATTAAAAATAGGGGCACCTGGGTGGCTCAGTCAATTAAGCATCTACCTTTGGCTCGGGTTCTGGGATCAAGCCCCGCGTTGGGCTCCCTGCTCAGTGAGGAGCCTGCTTCTTCCTCTCCCTCCCCCCACTCGTGTTCTCTCTTGCTATCTCTTTTTCTCTCTCACATAACTAAAATCTTTTAAAAATTAAAAATAGAAATAGCATACAATTCAATATTTCTACTATGTATCTTCTTAAAATGAAACACTATTGCAAAAAGATATATGCACCCCTATATTTATTACAGCATTATTTACAATAGGTAATATATGGAAACAAAACAAGTGTCTATAATTATAATGAGTAGATAAAGAAGATAAAGGGTGTATGCACACACACAAGAATGTTACTGTTATTAAAAAAAAACAATGAATGAAATCTTGCCATTTGCAACAACATAGGTGGACCTAGGAAGTATGATCCTAAGTGAGATAAGTCAGACAAAGACAAATACCATATGATATCATTCATATGTGGAATTTAAGAAACAAATGAACAACCAAAAAAAAAAAGAAAAACAAGAAAACACACTCTTAAATACACAGAATGAGCTGGTGGTTGCCAGAGAAGAGGTGGATGGGGGAATGGGTAAAATAAAGTGGATTAAGAGTACATTTACCTTGATAAGCACTGAGTAAATGCATAGCATTGTACACTGGAAACTAATACATTAATTATACTTCAATAAAAAATTAAAAAGGGGAAGCAGTTTAAAGAGATACAATATAAAATATTTCAAATAAAATGATCTGTCTAGGATTTGCTATAATTATTCCAGTGGGTAGTGTGGGGACGTGGTAGAGGACTGAGAAGAAATAAGATTGACCATAACTGGTAACTGTTGAAGCTAGATGATGGAGAACTAGCTAAGGATTCATTATACTGTTCTCTTTGGTTTCAGATGTGTTGAAATTTCATGGTAAGATGTGTGTATTGGGGGTGGGAGTATGTTTAAATAACAAGCTGGCATAAATAAAAATACCCTTGTAAGTATTTTTGTACACATTATGCTAGGGTTTAGGATAAATTTTAAGGTACAGTATTTCTAGGCCAAGAAATATTTTTATGCATACTGCCAAATTTCCTTTTAGTGGTGATTTACAACAGTATACAATCAACAGTGTACAAGACGCCCATTTCTAAAACCCTTACCAACAATCTGAAAAGTTAGATGATGTGCTCAAGATCAGATGGCATAGCCAACAATCAAACTCAGATAATGGTCAGTAAATATCGTATTGCCTGCATCAGTTTATTAATTTGAACAGTGTTTAAATTTGCAATTGAATTCAAAAAGATGTGTGCTAAGAGAACATACTGCTGTCATACATTTGTCTTCTGAAATAAATGGCACTGTTTCCTTGATTATTTTATACACTGTTCTTTAAATCTGTCTCTTCTTTTGTTGGCTTTGCACCTTCAAAGGAGATGTCCGTTCCAGTCTAAAGTCTCCCAAAGATTTTCAGGGTAAAACACATTTTAAGATATGCCATACACAGAAGAATGAAAATCTTTTACAACATTGTTTGTTAAACTGACAGCTCTACTTAACAGAAGCCATTAAAATATTTACAAAGTAGCAGCTGCTCTTGTAAAAAAATACAGCTTTTTGGAGGCATAAAAATAAACAAGTTGATAAGTACAAGGTAAGCCATTTGACGGCTTCTTTGTGTACACTGCATAACATACAGAAAATTCTGATATTTACAGAACAATTATACTGTAAAGCCTTTTAAGTTAAAAGGACACAGACTAAGTAAGAACTGTTTACAAGAATTCTTCATACTGATCTTTTAAACAATTTAGAAAGCCCCTAGACATAATCTTTTAAGAAGTGTTAGGTTTTTGTTGTTTTTTTCTTTTAAATAAGCTTTGTTCTTAGAAGATAATTATATACATGTATACATCTAGAAACTGATTTGGGCATATGGACTACCAGTTTAAAATCTGCTCCAGGAAAACAAAACAAAATTCTAAATAATTCCTGCTTTCTGGCAAACACATAAATTACCCAATTCAGTAAACTTTAGCCTCAACTCTTACTCTCTCTGCCTATGGAACACAATATATGACTATAAAAGTAATAGATCACTAAGGCTATAACCTGTTCCTACCCTATCCTCTGGCTTTACCGCACACAAAATTCTGACTCTTTGTGGTTTGCAAGTTTAAGACTTTATGCTTTGTTTACTAAGTGGCAACAAACTACTAGTCATTCCTACAACCCTCCCAGAAATTTAGTAAACTCAATACTATATTTTTAAATCAAGCCACTCTAGTATAGCTATAATCTAAGACCATCTAACTTAAAACAGTTAAGAATAAAGAGACTGTTGAATTAATTCTTTTTTACTAACTGTTCTTCCCTTCTGCTGACATTTTCCTCAACTGCAACAATAATCATTTGCTGCAACTGTGGATTTTACTTTCACTTTATATTCAAGAAAGCACAATTTAAGCATTGTTATAAGCACAAAGAACCCAAAATAAGCCTTTTAGTATCTTAAAAGAATTTTTCTTCTCTGCCTCTATGTTGTTAGTCTTTATCTCTTCTGACCATTTTCCCTATCCTGCTATCAAACTGTAAGCCCATCTAGGACAAGGATTATTTCCTTTTCATGTTTATATCCCCCTATCAGTAGAGCAACCTGCATAGAGCAGACTCTCAATAAAAGTTTGTTTGTATGAATAACCAAAGCATACTTTCACATTTGAAAATGGAACCACCTGAGTACTCCATTTACTGGCAGAGATTTATACATTCTCATTTCAGCAAAGAGTGAATAGCAAAGAGTATAAATGAGTAGCAAAGAGTAAAAATGGCACAGTAATGGTATTCCGGAAAATAAGTCTGATGATTAAAACACTTTCTACAAACATTTTCTTCCTTAATATAATACTAATAGATCTCTAAGAAGAATTTATTACTGAAAATTATTGGAATCCAAACCATATGTATTTTGTTCCGATAAAAGTGAAGAGAACCTATGAGACTTATGGGACACCATCAAAGAGGCCACTATGTGCACTATAGGAGTCCCAGAAGGAAAAGAGGAAGGACAGAGAGCTCGTTTGAAAAAAATAATAGCTGAAAACATCCCAAATCTAAGGAAAGAAATGAAAACACACTCAAGAACTCAATGAACTCCAACCAGCAAAAACACAAAGAGACCTACCTTATAACCAAACTATTAAAAGTCAAAGAGAATCTTAAAAACAGCAAGAGAAAATGACTATCATGTACAGAGGAGCCTCAGTAAGATTATCAGATTTCTCAGCAAAACCCTTGCAGATTACAAGAGAATGGGATAATATACTAAAAGTGCTAGAAGAAAAAAACTATCAACCAAGTTTATTGTGTCCTGTAAAAATGTGCTTTGAAACTGAAGAAGAAATTAAGATCTTCCCAAATAAAAGCTGAAGAAAGTCAGTACCACTAACCTGCCATATAAAAAAAAAATGCTAGAATCCTGCAAATTGAAACAGAAAAATCCTAGACAGCAACACGAAGTCATATAAAAGTATAAAGTTACCCAGTAAAAAAAGCTAAATACATGAACAAATATAGAATCCTGTATTACTGTTGCATAAATCTACTTTTAATTCTTATATAGAGTATAAAAGACAAAATCCTGTAAATCTATGTCAATAGGTATACAGATCCAAAAAACAGGCCAAAAGTGAAAGGATGGAAAAAGATATTCTGTACAAATGATAAGACAGCAAAGTTGTCTAATATCAGACAAATAGATTTTAAGTCAAAAATTGTCACAAGAGGGGTGCCTGGGTGTCTCAGTGGGTTAAGCCTCTGCCTTCGGCTCAGGTCATGATCCCAGGGTCCTGGGATCAAGCCCCACATCGGGCTCTCTGCTCAGTGAAGAGCCTGCTCCCCCCCCCGCCCCGCCTATCTCTCTGCCTACTTGTGATCTGTCAAATAAATAAATAAATCTTAAAAAAAAAGTCACGAGACAAAGAAATGTATTATATAATGATAAAGAGAACAACTCGCAAAGGTGATATAACAATTATAAATATTTATTTAGCAAAAACTGACAGAGTGGATAGGAGAAATAGTAACAGAATAATAGTGGGAGACTTCAATACTCTTCTTTCAATAATAGAAGAATAACCGGGCAGATCAGTAAGAGAGGATTCGAACAATGCTATACAACAAGTAGACCTAACAGACATATGCAGAACACTGACACAATAATGTAAAATACATTCTTCTCAAGTGCACATGGAACATTCTGCTGGACAGACCTTAAGTCAGGCAAAAAAAAAAAACCCAAGTCTTAACAATATTAAGAAGATTGAAATCATAAAAGATATCTTTTCTTAACACAATGGAATAAAACAAGAAATCAACAGCAAAAGGAAAACTAAAAAAATCTATAAATATACATGTATTAGGGTTCTCCAAAGAAACAGCACAAATAGGATAGGATAGGATAGGAGGATAGATAGATAGATAGATAGATAGATAGATAGATAGATAGATAGATAGATAGATAAGGGGATTTATTATGGGAATTGGCTCACATGATTGTGGAAATTGAGAAGTCCCACAATATGCCATCTGCAAGCTTGAGAACCAAGAAAGCTGGTGGTGTAATTCAGTCCAAGTGTGAAGGCCTGAGAACCAGAAGAGCCAATGGTATAACTCCCAGTTTGGGGCCAAAGGCTTGAGAAAGAGGGTAGGGGGTAGTGGGGAATGGGGTTGGGCACCACTGGTACAAGTCCCAGAGTCCAAAGACCCATGAACCAGGAGTTACAATATCAGAAGGCAGCAGAAGATGGATATACCAGTTCAAGAAGAGAGAGGAACAATTTGTCCTTTCTCTGCCTTTTAGTTCTATTTGGGCCTTGAATAGGTAACTGTCCACATTGGTGAGAGTAGACTTCTTTACTCAGTCTACTGATTAAAATGCTAATTGCTTCCTGAACCCACTCACAGGCATAACCAAAAATAATGTTTTACTACCTATCCAGGCATCCCTTAGCTCAGTAAAGTTGACACATGGAGATTAAACTATACACTTTTAAATAACCAATGGGTCAAAGAAGAAATCACAAGGGAAATTAGAAAATATCTTGAGACAAATGAAAATGAAAACACAACATACCAAAATTTATGGGATGCAGCAAAAGCAGTCCTAAAAGAAAAGTTTATATCAGTAAATGTTACATTAAAAAAGAGGAAAGATCTCAGATCAACAACCTAACTTCATACCTCAGGTACTAGAAAAAGAAGATCTAAGCCCCAAGTTAACAGAAGAAAGGAAATAAAAGAAAGGAAAGATCAAAGCTAAAAATAAATGAAATGGAGACCAGGAAAACAATAGAAAAGACCAAGGAAACTAAGAGATTTTTTTTAACTTCAACAAAAATTGACAAATTATTAGCTAGATTAAGGGAAAAAATGACTCAGAAATGAAAATCAAAAATGAAAGGGGCTGTTACAACCAATAGCACAGAAATAAAAAGGATTCTAAAAGTACTATGAACAATTGCACCCAAACAAATTGTAAAACTTAGAAGAAATGAATAAATTCTAGAAATGAATAAGTCAAAAAAAAAGTCCAGGATTTGATGGCTTAATGGGAAATTCTACTACACATTAAAAGAATTAATACCAATCCTCCTCAAACTTGTACAAAAAGCTGAAGAGGAAACCATATTCCAAATTCATTCTTTGAAACATCATTACTCTATGTAGGAGTGCTGAAAATACTGATTCCATCTTTGGCCCTTCATCTTGTTCATGTTCACTCGATGACCTCTCTTGGGGTTACATGTTCCAGGCCACTTGGAGATTAATACACATACCTTAGAAAGCCTGCCAAGGTCAGCATGGGGGGAGGCATGTTCTGGCCTCCCATTAATCTGTCAGCAATAATATAGTCTTTCCCCCTGCCTGACACACAGGTGGTGCCACAGGATCTAATTAAAGGTTAGCTATGAGTTGGTGCATGCAAACCCTTTGCAGTGCACGTGAACCCTTTGATCTCACTGCACTGTCCTTCTTTGTGTCCCCTTGCTCCAATAAAATCTGTGGACTAAGGTCTGGATTTTGTGAAGAATAACTGTGCAGTTGCTATGGATCATCTCCCACCTGATCTCCCCTCATCAATAAGTTACCCTTAAGGGCGCCTGGGTGGCTCAATGGGGTAAAGCCGCTGCCTTCAGCTCAGGTCATGATCCCAGGGTCCTGGGATCGAGGCCCACATTGGGCTCTCTGCTCAGCGGGGAACCTGCTTCCTCCTCTCTCCTCTCTCTCTGCCTAACTCTCTGCCTACTTGTAATCTCTCTCTCTGTGTCAAATAAATAAATAAAATCTTTTAAAAAAAATAAGTTACCCTTAATAGAACTCTGTGTAAACTGTAAGGAGTCACCTTCTTTGCTTTCCTGTCTCAAAGTGCCTTCTCAATTTAGGGATACTTTGATGTCTTTCTAGCACCCTAATACCAAAGCCAAAGACACTAAAGAAGAGACCACTATTTCTGATAAATGTTGATGCAAAATTCTTAACAAAATACTACTAAACCAAATTCAGCAGCATATTAAAAATACTATACTCCAAGTAATTTATTTCTGGAATGCAAGAACAGTTCAACCTACAAAAATAAATTGGTGTAATACACCACATTAACAGAATAAAGGACAGAAACTATATATTTCTCAATTGATACAGAAAAAGCATTTAGCAAAACTCAATACCTTTCATGATAGAAACTCGATAAGCTAAATCTAGAAGGAAACTACCTCGACCTAAAAAGACCCATACTAAAGTTATTAAAAGCCCATAGCTAACAACATAGTCAATAGTGAAAAACTGAAAGCTTTTCCTCTACAATCATGAACAAGACAAGGATGCCCTCTTTCTCTATTTCTTTTCAACACAGTACTGGAAGTCCCAGCCAGAGAAATTAGGAAATAAAATAAATAAAAGGGGGGCACCTGGGTGGCTCAGTGGGTTAAAGCCGCTACCTTCAGCTCAGGTCATGATGTCAGGGTCCTGGCATCGAGCCCCGCATCGGGCTCTCCGCTCAGCAGGGAGCCTGCTTCCTCCTCTCTCTCTCTCTCTCTCTCTCTCTGCCTCTCTGCCTACTTGTAATCTCTCTCTGTGTGTCAAATAAATAAAATCTTTATAAGTAAATAAATAAATAATAAATAAATAATAAATGGCATCCAAATCAGAAACAGACTCTCAACTGTAGAGAAGAAACGGATGATTGCCAGAGGGGAGGTAAGTGGGGGAATGGGTAAAACAGGTGATGGGGATTAAGGAGTTTGCTTGCTGTGATGAGCACTGAGTGTTGTGTGTTGAATCACTGTATAGGATCCTGAAACTAATATGACACTGTATGTTAACTAACTGAAATTTAAATAAAAACTTTTTAAAAAGTTTTAATGGACAATTTCTAAAGAAAAATTGAAAAACAATTCCATTTACAAGAGCATCAAGAAAAATAAATATCTTAGGAATAAACCTAAGGAGGTAAAAGACTTGTACACTGAAAAGTAGAAAACACTGCTGAAAGAAACTAAACACAGTACTAAGTGAAAAAACATCTCTTTTTTTCGTGGGTTGTAGAATTTATTTTTAAAATGTCCACACATCCCAAGGTAATCTATAGATTCAATGTAATCCTTATCAAAATTCCAATGACATATTTTACATTAAGAGAAAAACCAATCCTAAAATTCATATGGAATCTCAAGAGACCCTGAAGAATCAAAATAATCTTGAGAAAGAATAAAGCTGGTCTCACACTTCCTCACTTCAAAACTTATTCTAAAGCTACAGTAATCAAAACAATACAGTACTGGCATAAAAACAGACTATAGACTAATGGAATAAAATAGCCCAGAAATAAACCCTTACATATACAGTCAAACGATTTTCAAAAAGGGTACCAAGTCCATTTGGTGGGGGAAAGGAAAATCTTTTCAACAAATGGTGCTTGGAAAATTGGATATCCATATTTTTAAAAATGAAGTTGGACCCTTGTACCATATATGAAAATTAACTCAAAACAGATCAAAGACCTAAATGTAAGACCTAAACTACAAAACTTTTAGGAGAAAAAAAGGGAGATAGCTTCATGACATCGGATTTGGCAATGGTTACTTGGAGAGAATACCAGAAGTATAGGCAACAAAAGTAAAAATAAGTTGGACTGCATCAAGATTTAAAACTTTTATTCATCAAAGGACACTATCAACAAAATGAAAAGGCAACCCATGAAATGGGAGAAAATACTTGAAAATCTTATGTCTGATAAGGGATTACTATCCAGACTATATAAAGTACTCCTAAAACTCAACAACAAAAATCAAACAATCTGATTCAAAAATGGGCAAAGGACTTGAATAGATATTTCACCAATGAAGATAAACAAATGGCCAATAAGGACATGAAAATATGTTCAACATCACTGATAATTATGGAAATGCAGAATCAAAACTATAACGAGATATCAACTCACACCTATTAGGATGGCTCTAAAAAACAAAAAAACAAAAAAAAACAAGTGTTGGCAAAGTTGTAGAAAAACTGGAGCACTGTTGGTAGGACTGTAAAATGGTGCAACCACAAAGAAGACAACATGGTGGCTCATTAAATAAAAACACCTGGGGCACCTGGTTGGCTCAGTTGGAGGAGCATGCGGCTCTCTATCTGGGAGTCATAAGTTTGAGCCCCACACTGGGTGTAGAGATTACTTAAATAAAACTTAACTTACTAAAGAAATTAATTTAAGAAATTAAAAATAGAACTTACATATGATCCAGCAACCCCACTTATAGGTATATATCCAGAGGAATTATAATCAAGGTATCAAAAAGATATCTGCACACCAATCTTTATAACAGAATTATTCACGATAGCCAAAAGCTAAAAGCAATCCAAATTTCCATGCATGGACAAATGGATAAACAAAATGTGGTATATACATATGGTGGAATATCATTCAGCCTTTAAAAAGGAAGGAAATCCTAAAACATGGATAAACCATGAAGACATTCTCCCAAGGGAAATATGCCAGTCACATAAATGCAAATATTATATGATACCACTTAAATGAAGTATCCAAAGTAGTCAGATTTATAGAAACAGAAAGCAAAATGGTTACCAGGGCCTAGAGGAAGGAAAAGAGAAATATATAGGGAGCTGTTTAATTGGGTATACAGTGTCAATTTTATAAACAGAAAAAAATTTTGGAGAGCTGTTGCACAATAAGATGAACATACTTAATACTACTGAACTACACACAAAAAAGTCCTAAGAGTTGTTAGCCTTTAATAAAATTTATGTTTCTTCACATATATTTTTCACAACTTCACCATGTTTCACAATTTTTCTAAACAATGCCCTAAGCTGCCAATTTTAAGATTTGTTCTGTACATCTGTATGATGTGGGAATAGCAAACTC
This sequence comes from Ailurus styani, assembly GCA_002007465.1. NCBI lineage: Eukaryota > Metazoa > Chordata > Mammalia > Carnivora > Ailuridae > Ailurus > Ailurus styani. The sequence goes on along the minus strand of LNAC01000831.1, from coordinate 407,152 downwards.
TCTATATACTTTAAAATTCCAATTAAGATGAGTAAATATTGAAAACAATACATTCCTATAAAAGTACTTTCCTTTTTTGCTCTCAACTTGTGTTCTATATGTGGGATGTAAAATAATTCACTTATCATTATTTTCCGGTATAATAAAGTATTCCAGTAGTTGCTTAATAACAAAAAATATTTGATTAATAAAATGCTGGTTAAAACACTATGAATGAGGGGAGGGAGCTGGGTGGATCAGTCGTTAAGCATCTGCCTTCGGCTCAGGTCATGATTCCCAGGTCCTAGGACATAGTCCTGTGCCAGGCTCCCTGCTCTGTGGAAAGACTGCTTCTCCCTCTCCCACTCCCCCTGCTTGTGTTCCTTCTCTCACTGTCTCTCTCTCTCTCTCTCTCTCTGTGTGTCAAATAAATAAGTAAAATCTTTTAAAAAGAGAGAAAGAAAAAAACCCACTATGAATAGGGAAGTTATCAATGAATTTTTAAAATGTGAACTTGAAAACATTAATTATTCAGTTACCAAATTCTCCTCATTGAGCTAAGTGTCAGAATGACAAGTCATATAGACACTAGGACTACAAGATCTACACTATATAGTTAACTGAAAGATTTTTTTTTAAAGTTTCATTGGACTATGAGGACATTTTCCTATAATCATACTTACAAAGGAGTTAGCAGAAATTTTATTTGATTTTGACTCATATCTTGATCATTTTTTTAACAGAACTCCTGGGGCCTTTGGACAGAGGAGAAATGCTAAATGAAACTTTTGTTGGCCTGTCTTTAGCTCCTCAAGGAGAAGACACATTTCCAGATAACCTCCCTCCCTTTTGTACTATCCATAAACATATTATTCAACACAGAACACTGAATGTCTCTTCTAATAGGTAAGATATGTTGAATTGAGAAAAGTGCTTGACAGAGTATTTATTATTAAGCAATTTAAATATCCCCTGTTTAAAAGCAAACTAACAGTTAAGCAAGACTAAAAATGTGCATTTTCTCATGGCTATGACTTTGTAGTAGTTTGTCATGTGAGAGCAGGTATGATGGAGGAAGAATTCAATGTAAACAGAATATTGTTAGAATGAATATTGTTCCAGGCCAAGACAAACATGAAATTACTAATAACACATCAAAGTCTGTTTTTATTCTGTTGTTAAATTTTAGAATTGTTAGATTAGATTAAAATATTAATTTTTAGTATGTTTAGTATATTTAGTTTGTAATTCATATGATCATACTTATACAACTTTGCCATTAGTTTCTGAAATCTGATAAATGATAATTTCATATCTCTCTTGCTGATTATATACATTATTGAGAAAATGGTAAATGTGAAATAAAAATACTAGACAAAGTAATATTATTTATAATGGTAACTATGTTAGTTACCATTATAATTTGCTTTGAAGCAAAGGTCAGCAAACATTTTGTTAAAACACCAGATATTAGGCTTTGTGGATCATATAGGCTCTATCACAACACTCAACTCTGCCACTGTAGTATGAAAGCAGCCACAAAAAATAAATAAATGAGAGTGGCTGTGTTACAATAAAACTTTTACAAAAACAGGCAGTGGGCAGGATTTGGTCCCTGTTCTGCAGTTTACATACCTGCTCCTGGGGATCCCAACTATATGCAGTAATTGTGAAAAGGCCGTATTTTTTATATATATCATATGAAATATAGACTATATATTTCATATCGATTACACATATGTACTTATAATATCCTTGAGGAAATGCCTCAAACTACATAGTTTGATTAAAGGTAAATAAAGGAGTAGAATTTCCAGGTATGGCAGAGTTTAAAGGTAAGTAAATCCTCTCCCCAGGAAACAGTTATAAAAAGGGACAAAAATTACTATTGTAGAGCTCTGGAAATCAAATAGGGGCAAACAACAGTTGGATAAGCATTTATTCATGAAAAAAATGCTGAATTTCTAGTAATAAAGGGGAAATCTGATGTTCTGGGGCTGCTCCCATCCTTTCTTGACCCCCAAGCCCATTCAGCCTTCTACTAGGGTAGGACGGGCTATGAAAAACAACAGCTAACTTGATTTGAAGCTTAGACTGGAAAAACCCTGCCTGTAGCATTATTAATAAAAACAGTAAACTGTCAGTAAAAGTAACAAACCTGATAGGAAATGAACCAGGGAAGCCACAGCTCTACTAGCCTGCTCAGGTAAAGTGACAGAATGGGAGACTAGTCAAAAAAATCTTTAACAGGAAGATCCTGGAATAAGTGCATCAAAGAGGGTCTAATTAAGTTCTCTACACATTCCTGATAGAGTTGTATCTTATTTTGGGGCTACCTTTTATCTCGCAGGACCCTAAATCTTCCCCTTTTCCTTCTTCTTCCCTTACCCAACTGCCAGAAGGTGCCTCTCCCTTTTTGCCTTTTTTCACCCACCCATCTCCCCTCCACAGAAGCTGTGCATTTAAAAAACTATCCCTTCCACACTGCATGCTATAGTTCATGCTCTCATCTACAAGAACACTGGGAAGTAGACATCATCCAGTGGGATTTGGCATTTTTTTTCTATCTTATTTACAATTGTCTGGACGTTCTCTGTCAAGTCTTGCTGAAAGAGGGGCTTTCATGTAATTTCTTCTCTTCATTATGTTCTACATCATTTATAGAGGAAGTACTGGGAAGTGGAAAGGAAGGCAGCCACTATTATCTTCAACTACCTGGAAGCCTACTTCTTTATATACATTTTTAAAAATGATTTTACTGGGGTTTAATTTACATGCACCATAAAATTTGCCCCTTGAAAGTATACAATTCAATGATGTTTGCTAAATGTATAAACTCATGCAACTACCACCACAGAGTGGTTTTAGAACACTTCCATTGCCACAAAGTTCCCTTTGCCATCTTACAGTGCATTCCCATTCCTACCTCCAGCCTGAGGCAGTCACTGGTCTGCTTTCTGCATCTAGAGGAATTTCATATAAATGAAATCATATAGTCTGGAAACTTCATATAAATGAATTTATACAATATGTTGTCTTTTGTGTCAGGTTTCTTTCACTTAGCATTATGGTTTCTGAGGTTCATACATCTTGTACCATATAATTTATTCCTTTTTAATTTCAGAATAGTATTCCATTGTAGGGATATACCACATTTTGTTTATCTACTTACCAGCTGCTGGATATTTCTAATTACTTCCAGATGTGGACTATTATGAATAATGTTGTTATAAATAGTAACATTTAAGTCTTCAAGTGGACATAATGTTTTCATTTCTCATGGGTAGATATCTAGGAGTAGAATTGCTGGATCATATTTTAAGTTTATATTTATCTTGTTAGTTTTTAGAAACTACCAGATTATTTTTTCAAAGTGACTATAACATTTTATATAACCATCAACAATGTACGAGGTCTCCAGTTTCTCCATATCCTCACCTGTGGTTGGTACTGTCAGTCTTTTTGATTATAATCATTCTACTGGGTACAGAGTAGTAGCTCATTATGATTTTAATTTGCATTTCCCTAATGATTAATGATGAGCATTTTTATGATTATTAGCCATTAGTGTACCTTCTTTGGTAAAACATCTATTCAAAACTTTGTTCATTTTTAAAATAAGTTTTTATTATTGAATTATAAGACCACTTTATATATTCTTAATTGTAAGTCCTTAATCAAATATATGATTTGCAAATATTTTCTCCCAGTGTGTGGCTTGCTTGCCCTTTCATTTTCCTAATCATGTCTTTTGAAGTGCAAAAGTTTCAAATTTTGATAAAACCCAATGTAGTTACGATTTCTTTTATTGATTATGCTTTTGTTTTGTATAGAAGAAATTATTTTCTAACTTAAAATCACAAAATTTTCTCTTATGTTTTCTTCTGGAAGTTTTATAGTTTTAGCTCTTATACTCAAGTCTATTTTGAGTTAATTTTTATGTATGATGTGATATAAAGTATCTAAATTCATTATTTTGTTCATGAAAATCCAGTTGTCCTTATACATTTGTTGAAAATCAGTTGACCATAGGTGTAAAGATTTATTTCTGTATTTGGCATTCTGTTCCACTGGTCTCTGTATCTACCTTTACACAACAAAGTGCCAGACTTAGCTATACTAAAGACCCCACTGAACCAAAATCTCCCAAAATACATTCTAATACCTCAAAAATAAGCAGGAAAAAGATCAACAGTTCTATACAGTTACTTCAAAGAAAGAAAAAATGAAACCAACATATATCAATTGAGAAAAATTCTCATCCCCCCCAAACAATCATGAAGTAGAAGAAAACTACAACAAAACTCCATGCAAAATTAAATATATTCAAACAAACAGCTAGGTACATGGAAACCCACTCTGAATTAAAAGGACAAAAACTAAGAGGAAGCAGTGGGGGTGGGAAAGGAGGACGTTCACTGCATTCAAAAAAGAAAAGGAAGAAAAATATCTTTTAAAAATGATATATTACAAGGCACCCAAACGGGAATAAATTCAAATTAAAATTTAATAAAAGTCACTGAAAATGGCAGAAAACAAAACAATGAAAAGGAGGTAAAGAAAAAAAGACAAGGGAGAAAGCAATGGAAAGAGAAATAAGCAAAAAAGTAAGAGCATTTGTACAATTTGATTCATTAGAAATAGAATTAATATTTAAAACCATAATCCAGGGAAAATATTTCATAAATAAATATTTTTTAAAAAGATTTGGATTTACATATCAAAATACTATACCAAGAAGCACCTGGGTGGTGGTTTAGTCAGTTAAGCATCCACCTTCAGCCCAGGTCATGATCCCAGGGTCCTGGGATTGAGCCCCACATCAGGTTCCCTGCTCAGCGGGGAGTCTGCTTCTCCCTCTCCCGCTGTCATCCATCTAGGTCATGCTCTCTCTCAAATAAATAAAATCTTAAAATATATATATATCAAGTGCCTGAGAAAAACTGTTATAAAAATCAGTTCAAAGTCATATCTTAACAAAACTCCTAGATTTCAATGATTAGTTTTAAAAATCTGCAAGGTCTCCTGGCAGAAAGATTAAATAACTTACAAAGCAGAAGAATTAAACAAGCATCACACCCTTTTCAAAAATAAAATACAAGGTAAGGCAAAAGTAGAACAGTGTTTTTTAAAAAGTTAATGAAAAGAAGTGTGCACCGATGATTTTATATCTATCCAAACTCTCCTTCAAGTATCAAGGCTAAAGAAAAATAGTTTTCATGAACCCTTCTTGAGGAACATCCTAGTGGAAGAACTTCATCCAACCGTGATAACTGGAAAAACTTCACCAAAAGAACAAATACTGAACATTTTAATACCTATAAATGTAGACAGAAGACCAAAATGAGGGGCACCTGGGTAGCTCAGTCAGTTGAGTGACAGACTCTTGGTTTTGGTTCAGGTCGTAACCTCAGGGTCCTGGGATCAAACCCCACAATGGGCTCCACAGTGGGTATGGAGTCTGCTTGAGGATTTTCTCTCTCCCTTCCCCCCTTTCCTTACTCACACATATATCTGTTCACGTTCTCTCTCAATTAGAAAAATATATCTTAAAAAAAAACGGGGAGTAGAGAGACGAATGTAGAAGACTGATGTACAGATACTGTATGTTGTGATTAAATAGAAACAATACAACTAAAACAATGGGAGGGGAACAAAGAGTGAAAGAGAAAAGTAGACTAAGCTCTATTTGTTGTATACACATAGGTGGGAGTTAAAAGACCACAATAAACACTGATACATCAGATAAGGAAAGGTTAACTAAAAAGAGACTAAGGGCGTTAGAAAAGACATCCCTATAAAGGCAACCACTAACACTTAAATACAAACCTTCCCCCCAGATACACCCACTTAAGAAATGTAAGCAAATATTATAAAATTCACATAATTATAAAATATTCATAGAGAGATCAAGAATATGTCATATCAAATATCAATATAAATAGATTTACCTCACGTATTAATAGAAAAAGATTTTCAGTAAGTCCACAAACCAAGATCCAGGTATATTCGGTATATAAGAGAGACATCTAACGGGGCACTTTAACTCATTATTTTTATCATAAAATAGATTAAGTAGGCAAAAACTAAGGTGAAAGAATACCTAAACAATATGAGTAATGCAGATATTGTGGATATTTATCAAATTCTACACTCTGATAATGGAAAATAGATTTTTCCCCAAATATTAACCAAAAACTGATCTTATGTTAGGTGCCAAAAGGATATCACTAAGTTCTATAAGAAAGAACTATTAGAAATACTCTGTGATCACAGTGCAATACAACTAGAAATGTTTAACAGGAAACAAAATAACCACCCTCCTAGAAATTTTAAAACCTTCTACTAGAACAAGATGGCAGAGGAGTAGGAGACCTAAATGTCATAGGGTCCCAGAAGTTTCAGCTAGTTATCAAACCATTCCGAACACTTACAAACTCAACAGGAGATTGAAGAGGAGCAGCAATTCTAGGAACAGAAAAGTGACCACTTTCTGGAAGGTAGGACATGCAGAGAAGTGAATCCGAGGCAATATATGGAAAGATAGACTGTGGGGGAGGGGCTGGCTGCCAGCAAGCGGTAGAGCAGCAGAGCACAAAATCAGAACTTTTAGAAGTCTGCTCCAATGAGGGATGTCGCTCCAGAGGTTAAGTTGGGGGATGGAGCCCTCGCGGGGACAGTGTGGTCTCAGTACCCACAGGGTCACAAAAAGACCAGGGGTGTTTGAGTGTGGCAGAGCTCCCAGGTATCAGAGTGGGGAAGCTTGCTGTAAAGATGGAGCTGAGGAGTGGGCTTTTAGCTTGGGGTTACCTTAAACCATGATCCAAGGCACAGTCGAGCCACTGCTCTTCAAGCAGGGACCTCACAAGTGGCAGATACGGGAGACCCCCTCCTTCCTCCTCCAGGAAAAGCAGCACAGGAGCGCACTGCAGGAAGCTGCTGGGTTTGGAGACTTCAAATAGGGCCATGCCCCAGAGACAGAAACATTGGATCATAGGCTGGGTGAGCGCGGATGGTAGCCAGAGACCAGGGAGATGAGAGGGACTGACTCCCTTTCTCTGAGGGCGCATGGAGGAGCGGGGACCTGAACTCTCAGCTCCTACAGGGCCAGAGATTAGGAGGTTGCTATTTTCATTCTCATTCTCCCAAGCTGTACAGAAGCATACAGAGAACAAAAACTACCAAAAGCAAAACCAAGCAGATTCCTTAGCCTGACCCCTGACAAGGGCAGTGCAATTCCGCCTTGGGCAAAGATATTTGAAAATCACTGCAACAGGCCCCTCCCTCAGGAAATCAGCAAGAACAGCCAGCCAAGATGAAGTTCACTGATCAATAAGAACTGCAAAACTTCAGAGCTACAGGAATACAGCAATGTAGAATTCATGGCTTTTCCCCCATGATTCCTTAGTCTTTCAAAGTTAAATTTTTTTAATTTTATTTTTTTCTTATTCTATTTTTTAATTTTTCCTCTTTCCTATTTTAACTATTTTATCTTATCAATACTTTTTAAAAAATCTTTTTAAATTTTCATTGTTTCATTGTTTGGGATACAGTTTTTTCTAACAGATCAAAATATACCCTAAATCTAGCACGTGACTTTATTCTAGTCTCCAGCCTGATCACATTCTTTCCTTTTTTTTTTTTAACTTTTTTTCAACCAACTTATCAATTCCTTTTTTAGAACCTTTTTAAATTTCCATCTTTATAGTCATATTCCATCCCTTCATCGTGTTTAACCTTATTTTTGTATATATTTTTCCTTTCATTAAAGTATTGGGAGGCAGTTTCTTCTAACAGACCAACATACACCCAAATCAAGTATGTGACTCTGTTCTATTAACCAGTGTAATATATATCTATCTTCCGATTTGATTAGCATATATTTTTCTGGGGTCATTGCTACCCTTTTAGTATTTTGTTCTCTCATTCATCTATCCTTATCTGGATAAAATGACAAGGTGGAAAAACTCACCTCAAAAAAAAGTACAAGAGGCAGCACCGACAGATAGGGACCTAATCAATACAGACATTAGTAAGATGTCAGAACTAGAGTTCACAATGATGATTATCAAGGTGCTCGCTGAGCTTGAAAAGAGCATGGAAGATACTCGAGAATCCCCTTCTGGAGAAATAAAATTCCTTTCTGGAGAAATAAAAGAATTAAAATCTAACCAAGTTGAAATAAAAAAAGCTATTAAGGAGGTACAATTAAAAATGGAGGCTCTTACTGCTAAGATAAATGAGGCAGAAGACAGAATTAGTGATACAGAAGACCAAATGATGGAGAATACAGAAGCTGAGCAAAAGAGAGACAAAAAACTACTGGACCACAAGGGGAGAATTTGAGAGACAAGGGATATGGTAAGATGAAACAATATTAGAATAATTGGGATCCGAGAAGAAGAAGAAAGAGGGGGGCAGAAGGTATACTGGAGCACATTAGAGTAAAGAATTTCCCTAATTTGGCAAAGGGAACAAGCATCAAAATCCAGGAGACATAGAGAACCCCTCTCAAAATCAATAAAAATAGGTCCACCCCCCATCATCTAACAGTAAAACGTACAAGTCTCAGTGACAGACAATCCTGAAAGCAGCTTGGGAAAACAGGTCTGTAACATACAACAGGAGAAATATCAGATTGGCACCAGACCTATCCACAGAGACCTGGCAGGCCAGAAAGGACTGGCATGATACATTCAGAGCACTAAAGGAGAAAAATATGCAGCCAAGAATAATATATCCAGCTAGGCTGTCACTGAAAATAGAAGAGATAAAAAGCCTCCAGGACAAACAAAAACTAAAAGAATTTGCAAACACCAAACTCCAGGAAATATTGAAAGGGGTCCTCTAAGCAAAAAGAGAGCCTAAAAGGAACAGGCCAGAAAGGAACAGAGACAATATACAGTGACAGTCAACTTAAGGCAATAAAATGGCACTAAATTCACACCTTTCAATAGTTACCCTGAATGTAAATGGGCTACATGCCCCAATCAAAAGACACAGGGTATCAGAATGGATTAAAAAAAAAAGACCCATTGATATGCTGTTTGCAAGAAACTCATTTTAGACCCAAAGACACCTTGAGATTTAAAGTGAGGGGATGAAAAACAATTTACCATGCTAATGGACATCAAAAGAAAGCTGGGGTGGCAATCCTTATAGTGGGAAAATTAGATTTTAAGCCAAAGACTATAATAAGAGATGAGGAAGGACACTGTGTCATACTTAAAGGGTCTGTCCAACAAGAAGATCTAACTATTTTAAGTATCTATGCCCCTAAGCAGTCAATTATATAAGCCAATTAAAAACAAAATCAAAGAAACACATCAGCAATAATACAGTAATAGGAGGGGATTTTAACACCGCCCTCACTGAAATGGACAGATCTTCTAAGCAAAAGATCAACAAGGAAATAAAGGCTTTAAATGACACATTGGGGGGTGCCTGGGTGGCTCAGTGGGTTAAGCCTCTGCCTTCGGCTCAGGTCATGATCTCAAGAGTCCTGGGATCAAGTCCCACTTCGGGCTCTCTGCTTGGCAGGGAGCCTGCTTTTCCCCCCCCTCCCTCTGCCTGCTTCTCTGCCTGCTTGTGATCTCTCTGCTAAATAAATAAATAAAATCTTTAAAAATAATAAATAAATAAATAAATAAATGACACACTTGACCAGATGGACATCACAGATACATTCAGAACATTCCATCCCAAAGCAACAGAATACACATTCTTTTCTAGTGCACATGGAAAATTCTTCAGAGTAGATCACATCCACATCCTGGGTCACAAATCAGGACTCAGCCAGAACCAAAAGACTGGGATCATTCCCTGCATATTTTCAGACCACAGTGCTTTGAAAGTAGAACTCAACCACAAGAGGAAAGTTGGAAAGAACTCAAATACATGGAGGCTAAAGAGCATCCTACTAAAGAATGTATGGGTCAACTAGGAAATTAAAGAAGAATTTTAAAAATTCATGGAAACAAATGAAAACGAAAACACAACTGTTCAGAATTTTTGGGACACAGCAAAGGTGGTCCTGAGAGGAAAGTATACAGCCTTTTTCAAGAAACAAGAAAGGTCTCAAGTACACAGCGTAAACCTACACCTAAAGGAGCTGGAGAAGGAGGAGCAAAGAAACCCTACACCCAGCAGGAGAAGAGAAATAATAAAGATCAGAGCAGAAATCAATGAAATAAAAACCAAAAGAACAGAACAAATCAATGAAACTAGGAGCTAGTTCTTTGAAAGAATTAATAAGATTGATAAACCCATGGCCAGATGTTAAAAAGAAAGAGAGAGAGAGAGAGAGAGAGAGAGAGAGGGAGAGAGGGACCCAAATTAATAAAATCACGAATGAAAGAGAAGAGTTCACAACCAACACCAAAGAAATACAAACAATTATAAGAACATATCCTGAGCAACTACACACCAGCAAATTTGACAATCTGGAAGAAATGGATGCATTCCTACAGACATAGAAACTACCAAAACTGAACCAGGAAGAAATTGAAAACCTGAACAGACCCATAACCAGTAAAGAGATTGAAGCAGTCATCAAAAATCTCCCAACAAACCAGAGTCCAGGGTGAGATGGCTTCCCAGGGGAATGCTACCGAACATTTAAAGAAGAATTAAAATCTCTTCTGAAACTGTTCCAAAAAATAGAAATGGAAGGAAAACTTCCAAACTCATTTTATGAGGCCAGCATTACCTTGATCCCAAACCCAGACGAAGACCCCATCAAAAAAGAGAATTACAGACCAATATCCGTGATGAACACAGATGCAAAAATTCTCCTAACAATACTAGCCAATAGGATCCAAGAGTACCACAACCAAGTGGGATTTATTCCTGGGCTGCAAGGTTGGTTCAACATCCACAAATCAATGTGATACAATAATACATAATAAAAGAAAGAACAAGAACCATATGATCCTCTCAGTGGATGCTATAAAAGCATTTGACAAGGTACAGCATCTTTTCTCGATCAAAACTCTTCACAGAGTAGGGATAGAGGGTACATACCTCAATATCATCAAAGCCATCTAGGAAAAACCCACAGCAAATATCATTGTCAATGGGAAAAACTGAGAGCTTTTCCCCTAAGGTCAGGAACACAGCAGGGCTATCTACTAACACCACTGTTATTCAACATAGACTAGAAGTCCTAGCCTCAGCAATCAGACAACAAAAAGAAATAAAAGGCATCCGAATCAGCAAAGAAGAAGTCAAACTCTCACCCTTTGCAGGTGATATGATACTTTATATGGAAAACCCAAAGGACCTTACTCCAAAACTGCTAGAACTCATACGGGAATTCAGTAAAGTGTCAGGATATAAAATCAATGCACAGAAATCAGTTGCATCAACAGCAAGACAGGAGAAAGGGAAATTAAGGAGTCAATCCCACTGAAAAACCATAAAATATCTAGGAATAAACCTAACTAAAGAGGCAAAGAGTCTGTATTCAGAAACCTATCAAGTACTCATGAAAGAAACTGAGGAAGACACAAAGAAGTGGAAAAACATTCCATGCTCATGGATGGGAAGAACAAATATTATGAAAATGTCTGTGCTACCTAGAGCAATCTACACATTTAATGCAATCCCCATCAAAACACCATCAATTTTTTTCAAAGAAATGGAACAAATAATCCTACAATTTACATGGAACCAGAAAAGACCCCGAATAGCCGGGGAATGTTGAAAAAGAAAACCAAAGTTGGTGGCATCACAATTCCAGACTTCATGCTTTATTACAAAACTGTAATCATCAAGACAGTGTGGTACTGGCACAAAAACAGACATATAGATCAATGGAACAAAATACAGAGCCCAGAAATGGACCCTCAACTCTATGATCAATTTATCTTCGACAAACAGGAAAGAATGTCCAATGGAAAAAAGACAGTCTCTTCAACAAATAGTGTTGGGAAAACTGGAGAGCCACATGCAGAAGAATGAAACTGGACCATTTCCTTACACCACACACAAAAATAAATAGATCCAAAATGGATGAATGACCTCAACATAAGACAGGAATCCATCAAAATCCTCGAGGAGAACACAGGCAGCAACTTCTTTCTAGAAATATCGCCAAAAGCAAGGGAAACAGGGCAAAAATGAACTATTGGGACTTCACCAAGATAAAAAGCTTTTTCACAGCCAAGGAAACAGTCAACAACACCTAAAGTCAACCGACAGAATGGGAGAAGATATTTGCAAATGACATATCAGATAAAGGGCTAATATCAAAAATCTATAAAGAATTTATAAAACTTCACACCCAAAGAACAAATATTCCAATCAAGAAATTGGCAAAAGACATACACATTTCAGCAAAGAAGACATCCAGAAGGCCAAGAGACACATGAAAAAGTGCTCAACATCACTCGGCATCAGGAAAATACAAATCAAAACCACAATGAGATACCACCTCACACCAGTCAGAATGGCTAAAATTAATAAGTCAGGAAACAACAGGTGTTGGCGAGGATGTGAAGAAAAGGGAACCCTCCTACACTGTTGGTGGGAATGCAAGTTGGTGCAGCCACTCTGGAAAACAGTATGGAGGTTCCTCAAAAAGTTGAAAATAGAGCTACCCTATGACCCAGCAATCACACTACTGGGTATTTACCCTAATGATACAAAGGTAGTGATCCACAGGGGCACATGCACCCCAATGTTTATAGCAGTGGTGTCCACAATAGCCAAGCTATGCAAAGAACCTAGATGTCTATCAACAGATGAATGGGTAAAGAAGAGGTGTTATATATATACAAGGGAATACTATGCAGCCATCAGAAAAACCAAAATCTTGCCATTTGCAACAACATGATTAAAACTAGAGGGTATTATGCTAAGCAAAATAAGTCAATCAGAGAAAGACAATTATCATATCATCTCTCTGATATGAGAAATTTGAGAGGCGGGGCAGGGGGTTAGGAGGGGAGAGAAAAAATGAAACAAAATGGGACCAGGGAGGAAGACAAACCATGAGTCTCTTAATCTCAGTAAACAAACTGAAGATTGCTAGGGGTGGGGGCGGGGAAAGGGTGGCTGGGTTATAGACATTGGGGAGGGTATGTGCTATGGTGAGTGCTGTGAATTGTAAGACTGATGATTCACAGACCTGTAACCATGAAGCAAATAATACATTATATGTTAATAATATAATAATAAAGCCTTCTATTAAACAACTCTTGTGTGAAAGATGAAAACACATGAATTTTTTAAAAAGTAATGAATTTTTTAAAAATGAATTTTTAAAATTTTTAAAACATGAATTTTTTTAAAAAATTTTTAAAATTTTTAATATGGATTTTTAAAAAAATAATTATAATGAAACACTGCATACCACAATCTATGAATGTACTGAAAATAATAATTAGAAGAAAAGTAATAGCACTAAACATTTTAGTCAGAGAAAATGAATAAACAAAATAATTCCAACTCAAAAATCTGAAAAAAAAAAACAGGAAACTAAACCAAAATAAGTAAAAGGAAAGGAAATAATAAAGATAAATGCAAAAATTAATGAGGCAGAGTGGAGGCTGGGAAATTCTCCTAACTGTGTAGAGAGTAAATATTTTAGGCTTGTGGGCCATATGTTCTCTCCTGCAATTACTCAACTCTTGTTGCAGCACAAAAGCTGCTGTTTGTAATACATAAAACGAATTGAACATGGCTGTGATCCAGTAAAACTTTAATTATACAAACAGGTGACTAGCTGACAGGCCACGGTTTACTGACCCCTAAGGTAGAAGTTTAAAAACAAAAACAAAACTTATAGGCCTGATTAAATCTAGATGTTTTTTGAAAGAAAGAAAATAGACTCGATCAAGCTGACTTGGTCAAGATAAAAAGAGAGAAAGCATAAATATACAAAATAAGAAGTGGCATAGAGAGGGAGGAATTAACCATTGTAACAGATTTTTTTTAATCATAGGAGACCACTTTGTAGATTTCTATGCAAATACATTTAAAAGCAGAAGAAAATTTCCTAGGTAAATACAAATTGCCAAAATTAACCACCATTAGATTTAGAAATCTGAAGCAGACCAATTTCTATGAGAGAAACAGACAAAATTCTTAAGGAAGTACCATATGAAAAAAGCCCAGATGTTTTGATTGGAGAATTCTACCTCCAAGTCTTGTTCAAAGAACAGATATTTTAACTGCTCTACAAACTGTTCCAATACATTAAAATTAAAGAAAAACTTTCTACAGTACACAAAAAAGATGACTATAAATAAATATCACTCATGAATATCAGTGTAAAAAATATTAACCAAACAAAATTCAACCCCTAGATCTATCCTGACTTTACAAGGTTGGTTCAAGGTTACTAAATCCATTGCGATCCACTAAGATCATACAGCATGCTAACAAATCTATGGTTAATAAAAATCATATGATTATTTCTATAAATGCTGAAAAAGCCTTTGACAAAATACAACCCCACTCCTGATAAAAATACTCAAGAAAATTGGAATTGAGGGATATATTCTTACATAAGTATATATATGTACATACATATATAGTTTTATATATACATATATAACTTAGTCCTAATGCTAGTATCTTTTTTTAATTGTCTTCTCACCATAGCACATACCCTCCCTAATGTCCATCACCCAGCCAACCCAGCTAGTATCTTAATGGGGATTAGTATCTTTAATGGGGAATCACTAAGGGCATTTCTGCTGAGATCAGAAGCAAGACAAGAATACCCACTCTCTCTGCTACTATTCAGCACTGTAATAGAGTTATTAGCCATTACAATTAGATAAATCAACTAGATCAAAGGGGCAAACTATGGCCCACTGGCCAAATCGAAACCTGCTGGCTATTCTTATAAATAAAGTTTTATTAGAATACATCCATACCCACTCATTTATTTATCATCTATAGTAGTTGAGACCTGTGGTCCCCAAAGCCTAAAAATTTACTATCTAGTACTTTGCAGAAAAAGTTTGCCAATCCTTGAAGTAGAGAATAAAAATTGGTAAGAAAATAAAACTGTCTTCATTTGCAATGATAGGACAATATAACAGAAGAGGCCTAGGGAATCAATGATAAAACATAAGCAAATATTTTAAAAATATAATAAAACAAAAAGATGTAAAATTAATGTATAAGAACAACAGCCTTCATATACACAAACAAGCTAGAGGATATAATAGTAGAGGAAAACTCCATTTATGTTATTGACAAAGATTAAATACTGAGGAATAAACTGAAAAACAAATATGCAAAATTCACGTGATGGAAATTTTAAAACACTCTGACATACATTAAAAAAAATGCCCTTAAGCAAATGGAAAGATATCCCCTCTTCTTGAATAGGATGACTCAACATCATAAAGTTGTCAGCTCTCTCTAAATTAATGTATTATATTAAATTATTAAATTAACTAAATTTAATGTAATCCCAATAAAAAGACCAACATACTTTTTTATTTAGTTAGACAAGGTGATATTAAGGTTAACAAAGAAAAACAAAACGAAGAAGAAACTATGAGAGGGGAACTAGTCCTACTAGATACTAAAACATCCTAACTATAAAGCTTTATAACACTGTCACACTTGTAATTTTATTCTTATGTGATTATTAGATTAATATCTGCTTCCTCATTAACCTATAAACTCCATGAAGGAAAAAACCACTCTGATTCTTAGATACTATCATTTCTTTAAGCCTTAGCACAATGCCTGGTGCACAATTGGCACATTGCATTCTTTGAGTTCTCCAGTGTGTGGGGAAGGAAGAGGAATGATACAGAAAAGAAACAAGCAAAAATACATAACTAAAGATCATTCACTTAATGGTAAGCACTAGGAAAAAATACAAAAAATTGGTGATTAGAGAAGGCACTATTTGAGTTATGGGGCTGAATGACAAGGAGTCATGTATGTGAACATGTGGTATATTGCCAGTGGATTCCAGGGAGAGGTAACTGCACATGCAAAGGCCCTAGGGTAGAAATAAGTTTGGGGGGTTTGAGTAAGAGAGAGCCAATACAGCTAAACTGTAAAGGGGGATGGAAGATGATAAATTATTAGGGCCTGTAGGCCATGTCAGTGTGTATCATCTTTGTTTTCATTGCAGTGAGAAGACAATATAGGATATTAGAGTGTGTGGTGTGCAGAATAATGGCCTCCCAAAGATGTCCACATCCTAACCCAAATAATCTGTAAATATGTTATATTATGTGGCAAAGGGGAATTAAAGTAGCAGGTGGAATTAAGGCTGCTAATCATCTGACTTTATAATAGGCTATTTATGCGAGATTATCTAGATGGGGCTAATGTAACCCTTAAATGTGAAAGAGGGTCCCTAAAGTGGTAGAGGGAGGCAGAAGAACCAGTGTCCTGTAACTCATGGTGAGATGGGCTCAACCTACCACTGCTAGCTGTGAAAATGGAGGAAAGGAGCCATGAGCCAAGGAATGAACAGTGGCCTCTAGAAGCTCAAAGATGCAAGAAAGTAGATTATTCTCTAGCACCCTCTTTAAGTCACCACATTTGTGGCTATTTGTTATGGCAGCAAGGAGGAATTAATACAAAGTGTTAGGATGTGTTCTGTATTTTTAATAGATCATTTTGAATAACTGTGCTGACTTGATAGGGAAAGCTGCCTTGACATCAGTGGAAATTTGAGGTGAGGCCTGTTTTCACACTTCACTATCTGAATGCTAGGGCTTAGGGCTAAATTTGAATACCAGAAGTGCACTGGGGAAGTTTAGCTAAAAGTTTTTGTCTAGAGGAGTTCAGTAATGTCTCAGGATCTAACAGAGAGAAAAGCAGAAAGGAGAGAATCCCACAGCATGGGCCCATTAACCAGGGGTTAAGGGTATATCTACTTTGGCTCACTGTTGTATCCACAACATCCAACCCAGTACCAGCCACAGAGCGAGCATTCAGCAAATATCTCATCCATGAGTGAATGAATGAACCTTAAAGTATCAGCCTACTTTATAACATGTCCTCTTAATTTTAAATCCTTCCCATCCATTATTTACATTCTTCATATGCTTATATGACTGAATAAAATTTTAATTTCTGGGTAGCCTATAGTAAAATAAACTGAATTAACTTGAACAAATATGTTGCAGAAGCCAACTGAAAACTGGTTTTGAATAGACTGTACTATGCTTGAATTTATAAACAAAGTTACTTGAATATAAACTGTATGAGGGCAGAAGTTTGTCTTTCCCCCCCCCCCCCACTGATGGATCTTCCAGGATGTAGAAAAGTGCCTGGCATGTAACAGAGGCTTAATAAATATTTAATGAATAAACAAAAGAATAATAACTATTAGTAGTAGTAGTAGTAAATAATACATACAATATAAGAATATACAGCCGGTAGTAAGTGTGTTAAGTATACCCCAAAATAATCAAGTACTTGCATATTAATAGCAGTTACAACATCTAGGGTATAAGTGAGTGTTTTTTAAAATCACCATTATGTGAATTAACTGAGATTTTATATTTTATATCTCACTACCACTATTATTCAAATAGTTGGTTTTCATATTTTTGATATGGCTAAGATAAACATTATTCAAATGGTTAGGTTTTCATATTTTTTGACATGGCAATTTAAAAAAGTTAACTCAAAAAGCAGTTTAGAAAGAAAAAGGGCAGAGTGAGAGGGGCAGTGATAGATAAATGATCCTAGGACTAAATATTTAACTTTAGATTTGATAGTATTCTAAACTAGTTATTTTATTTCAAATAATTCCATTTCTCTGGTTGCTTCAATTTTCCCATTTGTCTTAGATTATTCCCTTCAAGGTCTAAGATTCTGTACTGTAGAGCAATCAAACCTTTTATTTGTAACCAGTGTATCTACTTTTATGCTAACTATCATACATTAATTGTAATACTGGTTTCCTGCTATTGCTATCTGAATTCATGCCTAAGAAACTCCAAATGAAATAATATCCTGTTAAAAGTTACCACATTTTGGCTTGGTTTTATTTGATTTGTAATAAGCAAATTTCTTTTACATTAAAACAAACAAACAAACAAAAAAACCCTATCTATCCATAATCCTTATGTGTGCCTATAGACAATATAATTGATGAAAATTTTCAGTGTTTACAAAACAAAGAAAATTGTCAACAGAATGCCTGGCGGTAGACTTCACAGAAAAAAAAAATTACAGCCTATAATTCATGGAGATTGGCTCAAAACAAACTGTCCCTGCCAACAGAAAATCTGACAATTATTCTGTTGTCTAATTTGGCTCAGTTTAAGTTGACCTTGTTTATTCATCTCAGTCTTTTAATTCTTGTTAACTTGGCATAAGAAGAGAACATATGGCATATGTCTAGGAAGTCCATTTCAGCATCTTAAACTGAAATAAATGTAGACTATACAGAGAATTTCCAATGTGAGGCTATTAAGGTAACTTAATGTATATTACATGAACTGATTAAGTTCAAATTATCCCCAAGATAGTTTTTGGTTTTATAGGCAACAAACATAAAACAAGTAGAAACACCTTTTTCTAAGCCCCAGGATATGACTAAAACTGGCCAATTTTAAACATTTTTCTAAAGAAGACCATCAGTCTTAAGCTCTTTTAAAACATAAAAACTAAAGGGTATAGGCATTTTGACAACCGAAAGATATTTACAGGTTTTCACTGAATCTCTAACTATGCTTAAGAAAGCTCATCAAGATAATGTGGGGAGGATTTGTAATGACAGCTGGAGAACAAAAAAGAGTATTTTTCTCTTCAGCCTAATCTAGTCTCCAATGAATTTTCTTATTTTCATCTTCTGACCCACTAAAGCATATTGTAAAAGAGAAGTTTCATTCTCTTGTGGCTTTAATGTGTCTCAGGAAAAGCTATGAGGAAATGAGGTGCTTTACAGATTCATGTCTCTTTTATAGAATCATAGTTCTCCAGTACTGGAACTAGGAAGGCAAATACCTTGAAAATCCAAAGCTCCAAAATTAATGTATTTTAAGGGTTAGGGTTTTGGTTTGGCATGTATTCTTTTTATTAACTAAGTGAAATGAAAAACATAAAAGTATAATTTCATGTACAAAGCCTTATTAGTAGTACATATTTTGAAACCCTTCACCTTTATTAGTAGACTTCACTGTACTTCTTACGTAGTACTTTTCTTCCACAAAGCTCAGAACACTCAACCTTCATAACTTTGCATTCAAAATACCATAACATTTCAGCTATAGGGGGGTCCTAATTACTTAGATATTCATTATCTGAAACCCTCTAGTTTTATGAGTTTACATAAAACAACAACAGTATTTATAATGTGAAATATTTAAGAATGAGCTAACTACTTGTAATCTCAGTCCCTACTCAAATATCCCTCCACAGTGAATACAAGCATTTAATTCCACCTATTAAGTTCTAGGTCATCAGTGCTTTCACAGACTGTCAGCTATGCAAACACCTAACATAATAATACAAAGACATTTCTAAACAACTAAAAATCTTGCACAAAAGAATATTTCATGAGCTCAATGAAAGGGCTATTGGAAAAATCTCATGCAAAAACCACTGATAAATGAGGAAATGGCACTTAGACCAATTAAGTGAAAAAGAGAAATTCCATAAGGATAATGAAATTAAAAGAACTGCAAAAGAAAATGAGTTTATTATCAAAGTATTAATAGAAGCCACAGATAGAGGAAGTCCTTAAATATTTCTTGAATAAGTGGCCCTCTTGATGATGATGTGTGCTGTAAAAGTCAAAAGTGAAGTTAAAGATACCATGTAATACTTCTGGAGAATCTAGTCAGAAAAACTAGGACCACTCTCCACCCACCCAATTAGAACTGATTTACTCTCTTTGTTCCTTCTAAGAATTTGTGCAGAGTTGAAATTATAACCTACTTTTTACTAATATAAGCCTATCTATATATTTTTACCTTTTTTTAGTTAATTGTATTGTTTTTAGTTAATTATATTGTATTAATTATATTGTTACTATTACAGTGATTTTCTTTTAACTTTTTTTATTTAAAGATTTACTTATTTCCTTGAGAGAGAGAGAGACAGAGCGTGCAGGGAGGGGGAGAGGAAGAGAGAGAGGGGAAGCAGACTCCCCACTAAGCGCAGTGCCCCTCTCAGGGATTGATCTCACAACCCTGAAATTATGACTTGAGCCAAAACCAACAGTCCCATGGTCAACCGACAGTGCAACCCAGCTGCCCCTATGGTGACTTTCAATCCCATTTTAAAGGGACTCACTTTGGAGCGCCTCAGTGGCTCAGTTAGTTATGCATCTGGTTCGTGGTTTTGGCTCAAGTCATGGTGTTGGATCCTGGGATGGAGCCCATGTCCCATTCAGTGGGGAGTCTGCTGGTTTTCCTCTCCCTCTTCACCTCCCCAAACTCACTTGCTCTCTCTAAAAGAAATAAATCATAAAGAAGAAAGGGAGGGAAGGAGGGAGGGAGGGAGGGAGGGAGGGACTCATTTTAAGGAGCCTTTATTTCTACATTTATTTTTTTCCCTGAAAGCAGTTATTCTTGGATATGGACCTCATGCAGCTATGTTAAAATATTTAAATGTATGGTTTCAAAATAATGAAATGTATGCCATTGAGGACAAAGCAGAAATGTCCATGTGCATTTACTACTGTTCTTCACTATTTCTTTGGGTCCATTTTTTATCTCTCTGCCATATTTGTTGAATCTAGGTTCACATACTTTCCTCTGTCAACAAAGATAAATGAAAAAAGTGAGGAAAATGAAGCTTTCAAGGAGAGAATTACAAAAGCAGAAAATAACCTAAGAAAGATGATGGCATTTATATACACAGAAAAAACTGTAACAAAAGATGCTTTGGTTTTGCTATTTCATGTACAACTGAAAACAGTTGGACAGAGATCCTGAACTGAACTCTGAAGATATGGCAGATTCCCAGAAAAATCCTCTAAATGAGGCCTGAAACACCCTAACACCACCATGTAATACATTTTCCTTATAGACCAAGCTATTTGTCTATTACCTACAATTTGAGATACACCAAGCTTTGCATATCCCTTCCCAGAGACAAACTGCCATGCCTGGAAGAAGGGAGAAGAATATATGTATCATCTGTAAATCCCCTATATTTAGAAATTATAATTATGTTGATTTTCTTACATATGTTCCATATACAAATTTAGGGAAATTGTTATTTTTTATCCCAAATCACAAAAAATAACAAAGGGTACTGTGTACTCTTTATTACATCACAACATGAAGTATACAATGTCTTTTAATGATACTAAAATGGCTTAGCTATGTTTGGTAGGTTAGGGTATAAATGCATCATCGACTTTGAATACTTGCAACTTACAATGGGTTTACCAGGATGTAACCCCATCAAAAGTCAAGGAAGATCTGTATAAAGTTCCCCATCAACCTTCTGTCTAGTGCTTTGGAATTCACTGATGAAAGCTGCCTAGATTATTATTTAATTAGGGGTAGTGAAATTTCTAATTCTGTCATTCCTCCTGCATTTATGCTTCTATACAGAAAAAAAAAAAGGTCCCTTACCAGTTATTTGACTACCCTAAAAGGCAAAGTAAATGCTTGATTTAGTTCCCTAAATTTATCAGTTTCCCAAGCCATAAATTAAGCTATCAGCCTGCAGTGGTGACCACTATTTTGAGGTAGAGGGGTAGGGAATATTCAAATGCTTGAATATTCAAATGTAGGGAATATTCAAATATTCAAATGTTAAATGGTGTTTAATGTGTTTCAGTCCACTATAGTTGCCAAAAGTTCAGAAATAACAGAGTAAAACCAATGAGTCACTGAAGTAGTAATGAGTAAAATTTTATTGTGTGCACACCAAAAAGAAAGTTTCAAACCAGAGGCACTCAAACCAAAACCTAGAATGAGACTCAGGGGTATATTTTTATAAAGCAGCTTATATAGTGAGAGAGCAATGATTGTTTATTCTTCACAGTGACTGGCTATAATATTAAAATTTTCTTAAATGATAAGGAATTGGTGAGAGGTTGCCTTATATAAACTCTATGAAACAATTCAGGTTTTACTTATGATTTCCACAGGCATAAGCAAGAAATATGACCCAGATCAAGTTAGTCTTGCCAGATAAGCTAAGTTAAGCTTTGTTTGTAGAATGAGACTGGTTTGTCTGTTGAGGGAATGTTCAAGGCTAATATACATTTTTTTAAAGATTATTTATTTTTGAGAGAGAGCTCACATGCATACACTAACAGGGGGAGGGGTAGAGGAAGAGAAATAGACTCCCCGCTGAGCACAGAGCCCAACTTGGAGCTTGATCTCATGACTTTAGATCATGACCTGAGCCAAAATTAAGAGTCAGACACTTAAATGAATGAGCCATTCAGGTACCCTCCATTTGATTTTATTTTAACATGGTCAATATTCTTTTTG
This sequence comes from Ailurus styani, assembly GCA_002007465.1. Classification (NCBI taxonomy): domain Eukaryota; kingdom Metazoa; phylum Chordata; class Mammalia; order Carnivora; family Ailuridae; genus Ailurus; species Ailurus styani. The sequence goes on along the minus strand of LNAC01000831.1, from coordinate 384,776 downwards.
ATGGCCAGGTTTTATAAATACAACTAAGTTTTTCAGAAAGTAATTTTTGCAATTGTATCAAAAAGCTTTTAAGTATCATGATTTAAAATTTCACTTTTGTCACATATACATAGAAATGTCTATCACATTGTTATCATAAAACTGAATAATCTTAAATGTATATTTGGGAAATTGAGCAAATTACAGTATATCCAAATATTAGAATACTATGTAAGCCATTAAAAATCAGGATTATCAGATTCTGGTTCCAGATGGAATAAAGACACTATTTATCCTCTTCTCTCCTATTGAATGCTGCTAAAATCCTTCAAAGAATGTACAGAGTAACTATTTGAAGACTCTGGCAAGAAAATAGTGGCAGAGTGAGAAAGAAAACCAGAATCTGAAGTACTTCACTCTATGGTGAATTTACCAGTATTTTTTCCTTCATTTTGCCACAACTTGGGCCTGGAGACAGAGTCAAGGATGTATGTGGCAGCATGGGGTGACTGAAGCCACTGCTTCGTCAAGTAGAAGGTACCAATGGAGATTACAGACAGGAAAGACCTCAAGAAAGTGATCCCATTAAATTATTTATAAACTCCAGGTACACACCCCAAGCCTGTGCATGTATGGATCTAATGTTAACCAGCATATAAAACACTTTGAGATCTAAACTAACAGATAAAGCATCACCCAAGTCACAGACTGACAAATGGATGATGCACGTATGGACAGATCTAAATAGTACTGCAAAGACTTTGAAAACTGAACTGACATTGGAACCACAGCTCACAGAGGTACACTGGAACTTGAAGCCTAAACGTAACAAGATCAGTTGCCTGCTAGGACAAAAATATCAACATTTATCATGGGATTTCAACAAGGAAGTCATATAGTATTCAAAATCTCCAGGACCCAAAATTACTTGACATATAAAAAACCACGAAAAACTCCACTCACATGAAAACAAAACAAAACAAAACAGTAAAAAAAACAACACTGAGATGAAAGATGATGGAATTATCTAACAAAACTTTAAGCAGCTTTACAAAAATCCTCCAACAATCATAAAAACTGTTCAAACAAATGAAAAATAGAAAGACTCAAAAAGAAACAGAAAGGGCACCTGGCTCAGTTGGTTAAGTGACTGCCTTCAGCTCAGGTCATGGTCCCAGGGTCCTGGGATTGAGTCCTGCATCAGGCTCCCTGCTCGGCAGGAGGCCTGCTTCTCCCTCTCCCTCTACCTGCTACTCCTGCTTGTGTTCTCTCTCTGTCAAATAAATAAATAAAATTAAAAAAAAAAGAAACAAAAGAATAATGAACTCAAAAACCAAAATTTTTTTAAAGCTCACTGATGGTTTCAATAGCAGAAATGAGATGAAAAAATAGAGTCAGTGAAGTAGAAGACAAATCAATAGAAAATATCCAATGAACAACAAAGAGAAAAATATATATATTGAAAAAAAAATTAAGAGAGCCTCTGGAACCTCTGAGACAATGTCAAAGTCCAATATTCATAACCTCAAAATCGTAGAAAGAAAAGAAAAAGAGTGCCATGCTGAAAAAAATAGACAAATAATGGCTGAAGATTTCCCAAATATGGTGAAGAAAAATTGAGAGAACATGTTTCCAACAGACTGGCTCTAAAAGAATTATTAAAGGAAGTTCTTCAAACAGAGAGAAATTAAAGCAGAGGAAAATACTTTAAAAAGTTAAAATATCAAAAGAAAAGAAGAAATAAAAGAAAAAAAACATGGGAGAAAAATAAGACAAAGACAGATTTAAATACAAACATCAAATATAATCTTAACATAGAGATTAATCAAAAGACCTTGTCAGAATACATTTCTTAAAAATCACAATCCAATCAAAATCGTATGGTTTTGGCATAAAAAGACACACAGAATGGAAAGAAATAAAAAGCCCAGAAATAAACCCATACGTGTGTGGTTAATTAATTTATAACAAAGGAGCCATGCATATAATGGGGAAAGGACAGTCTCTTCAATAAATGATGCTGGAAAAGCCAGACAATCACATGCAAAAGAATGAAACCAGTAGACCATCTTATACCACTTCCTAAAATTAACTCAAAATGGATTAAAGACTTAACTATAAGACCTGAAACCATAAAACAGCTAGAAGAAAACAGACAGTAAGCTCCTTGACACTGGTCTTAGCAATGATTTTTTGGATCTAACACCAAAAGCAAAGGCAACAGGGGGGTGGGGGGATGGATGAGCCTTTTGGTGGGTATTAAAGAGAGCACATATTGCATGGAGCACTGGGTGTGGTGCATAAACAATGAATCTTGGGGGCGCCTGGGTGGCTCAGTGGGTTAAAGCCTCTGCCTTCGGCTCAGGTCATGATCTCAGGGTCCTGGGATCGAGGCCTGCATCGGGCTCCATGCTCAGCAGGGAGCCTGCTTTCTCCTCTCTCTCTCTGCCTGCTCTCTGCCTACTTGTGCTCTCTCTCCCTCTGTGAAATAAATAAATAAAATCTTTAAAAAAAAAAAACAATGAATCTTGGATCACTGAAAAAATAAAATTTAAAAAAAAGGCAACAAAAACAAATATAAACAAGTGGGACTACAGCAAACTAAAAAGCTTCTTCAAACCAAAAGGAAACCATCAACAAAATGAAAAGGCAACCTACTGAACGGGGGAAAATACCTGTAAGTCATGTATCTGATAAGGGGTTAATATCTAAAATATATAAAAATTCATACAATTCAATAGCAAAAAAAAAATTTGAAAAATGGGCACAGAGTCTAGACATTTTTCCAATGACATACAGATGGCCAGTAGGTCCATGAGGTCCAACAGGTTTCATTTCAGGGAAATGAAATCAAAGCCACAATGAGATATCACCTTATACCTGTCAGAATGGCTAAAATTAAAAACAAACAAAACAAATAAGGGTTGGTGAAGATGTGGAGAAAAGGGAACCCTTGTGCACTGCTGGTGGTAATGTAAACTGGTATAGGTACTATTGAAAAAAATATGGAGGTTCCTTGAAAAATTAAAAAGAGGACTACTATATAACCTAGCAATTTCATACCTGGGTATTTATTTAGAGAAAATGAAAGCACTAACTTACTGGCCTTATAAAATGAGTTGAGAAGGGTTCACTCCTCTTCAGTTTTCTGGAATAATCTGAGGATGGGTACTAACTATTCTTTAAAAGTTTGGTAGAGGAGGAAGTTCAGAGGGTGGTGTAGCAGGAAGACCCTAGGTTTATCTTGTTCCTTGAATACAACTAGATAACGAACAAATCATTCTGAATGCCCAAGAAATCAACCTGAGTACTGACAGAACAAACTGCACAACTAGGAGAAAAGAGGCCACATCAAGGAAGGTAGCAGGTACGGAGATGTGGTTTGGGGGAGAAAAGGATCACAGCTGCTGCAGAGAGGAGGGAGACATAGTTGCAGAAAAGGGTGCAGGGGTAGCACATGGGAATGCACAAGAAGAATACCTCCCCAGAGTCATTGGCTGGGAAGATGAGAGAGGCTGATTTTCCTGAGATTTTTGCAACCAGTGGGGGTCAAAGATTGGAGTTTTAAAGGTTGGTAGGCTTGGCTGGGATATAGCCCTAACGGTGCTGTCCTACTCCTGGAGAGAAGTCAGGCAAGCAGCATCAGGGGCAGACAGGATGATGTGAGGAATGCTTATACCACACAGAGGAGAGATCATTTGCTCTTCTTGAGCAAATGATGAGTGCATCTGTGAAAGGTAGCATTCACAGAGATACCTCTCTGGAGACAAAAGAGTTAGTGGGTACCATTTCCCTCCTCCACCCCTTGGTATAGCCTCAGAACCACCTGCTGAGAGTGGCTCACCACGAACTGGCTGCCAAACTAGCCTTCTTGCTCTAAGTCCCATTCCCTGTGCTCTGGCATGACTGCCCTTCTTGGTCAAACCTGCATGCCTCCTAATCCAGTGAGACCTTCCCCCAGAAGACCAACACAAGCCCCCACCATAAAGTTAAGAGTTTTAAAAGTCATCAGGCTTGGCTAGGATAGAGCCCAAAGTGCACCATGGTATTCCTGGCAGGCAAGCAACCTCGACACTGTGTGAAAACAGTGATCCAAAAAACACCTTCAATGCATGGAGGGAGACTGTTGCATGGGGAGTGATTCCCTGAGATCAGCAAGCATGGAGACCTCTCTCCAGAGACAAAGGACTGGCTAGCACCATCTCCCTCCCCCATTCCTCAGCATAAACCAGCTTCAGTAAATAGCACAGCGCCAACACTGGCTACCTAACCTCTTCCACCAAGTCCTGCCCCCTGCAATCTGCTGGTACTGCCTTTCTTGGGAGTATATGGCTCAGTCCCAGTGCAGTGGGCGCCTTTCCCAGAAGACCAGAAGAAACCCCTGCACACACCAAAAACAGAGTTCTCCAAGGCTTCAGTTCTAGTGGAAGTAGCATCAGGTTTCATTTAAGAAGCAGACCAGAGCAAACCTGTTAAAACTTGCCACACTCTGGCCAAGGTCTAAACACTGTCCACTGCAGGCAAGAAGAGCCTCTGCAGATGGTAGCCCTGAGGGATAGAGCAGCCAAAACTCAGCAGCACAGGGCACGCAGCACACACCAGAGACACTTCCTGAAGCACCAGGCCCTGGAGGCTATATGACCTCTTCTTCATAAAGTATTACTCTGAGGAGCAGGAAACATAGCAGGCTTTTCTAACACAAATAAGACAGAGACTCATAGACAAACAGCCAAAATGGAGGAATTCACCAAAATGAAACCAGAAAATCTCACAGTTAGAGATCTAATTGAAAGAGACAAAAGTAATAAGCCTGATGAAGAACTTAAAGCAACAATTACAAGGATACTCACTGAGCTAGAGAAAAATATGGAAGATGTCAGGGAGGCCCATACTGCAGAGATAAAATAATATCAAGAAATCAGAAACGAAAAATGTAATAACTAAAATTTGAAACAGACTAGATATAATGAACACCAGGATAGAAGAAGCAGAGAAACAAATAAGTGATACGGAAGACAGAAAAATGGAAAATGAGGAAGCAGAGCAAAGCAGAGAAAGAAGGATTATGGATCATGAGAACAGACTTAGGGAATTCAATGACTCTATCAAACGTAATAGCAATGGTATTAGGAGTCCCAAAAGAAGAACAGAGAGAAAAGGGGGCAGAAAACTTATTCAAGGAAATAATAGCTAAACAGTTCCCTAATCTAGAAGGAAACAGACATCCAAATCCAGGAAGCAAAGAGAACGCCCATCAAAATCAATAGAAGCTATGCCAACACCAAGAAATACTATAGTTAAATTTGAAAAATAAAGTGATAAAGAAAAACTCCTAGGAACAGCAAGACAAAAGAGTCCCTAACTTACAAGGGAAGACCCATGGGACTGGCTTCAGCTCTATCCACAGAAACTTGGCAAGCCAGAGAACAATGGCAGGATATATTTAATGTGCTGAAAGGAAAAAATACGTAGCCAAGAATACTTTATCCAGCAGGGCTTTCATTCAGAATACAAGGAGAGATAAAGGGTTTCCCAGACAAACAAAAACTAAAGGAATTCATGACCACTAAACCAGTCCTAAAGAAATATTAAAGGGGACTCTTTGCCTGGAAAGAAAGACCAAAGCAACAAAGACTAGAAAGGAACAGAGAAAATCTCCAGAAACACCAAAAAAAAAAAAAAAAA
>LNAC01000831.1:318553-379061 GCA_002007465.1 Ailurus styani | reverse complement strand
CAAAAAAAAAAAAAAAAAAAAAACAATAAAATAGCACTAAACAAATCAATAAGTACTGTGAACATAAATGGACTAAACATTCCAGTCACAAGTCACAGGGCATCAGAATGGATTTTAAAAAAAAGCCAATTACATGCTGCCTACAAGAGACTCATTGCAGACCTTAGGATACCTGTAGATTAAAACTGAGATGATGGAAAAATATTTATCATGCTAATGATATCAAAAGAAAGCCAGAGGAACCATACGTATTAGACAAAGTAAATTTTAAACCAAAGACTGTAACAAGAGATGAAGAAGGGCACTATACCTTAATAAGGGAACTATCCAACAAGAAGATCTAACAATTGTAAGTATTTGTGCCCCCAACTTGGGAGCACCCAAATATATAAAACAACTAACAACAAATGTAAAGAAACTCATTAATAATAACAATAATAGTAGGGGTCTTGAACACCACAGTTACATAAATGGACAGATCATCTAAGCAGAAAATCAATAAGGAAACAACAGCTTTGAATGACACACTAGACCAGATGGACTTAACAGTTATAGTCAGAACATTTCATTCTAAAGCAGCAGAATACAAGTTCTTTTCAAGTGCACATGGGGCATTATCCAGAAGAGATCACATACTAGGTCACCAATACAGGCCTCAACAAGTATAGCAAGATCAAGATCATACCATACATATTTTTTGACCACAATGCTATGAAACTAGAAGTCAACCACAAGAAAATATTTGGAAAGACCACAAATACACGTAGGGTAAAGAACACTGTAAAAAGAATGAATGGGTTAAGTAGGAAATTAAGAAATACAGGGGCGTGTGGGTGGCTCAGTTGGTTAAGTGACTGCCTTCGGCTCAGGTCATGATCCCAGAGTCCCAGGATCGAGTCCCACCTTGGGCTCCCAGCTCCATGGGGAGTCTGCTTCTCCCTCTGACCTTCTCTCCTCTCATGCTCTCTCTCACTCTCTCAAATAAATAAATAAAATCTTTAAAAAAAAAAAGAAGAGGAAGAAGAAATACAAAAATACATAGAAGCAAATGAAAATGAAATTACAACAGTCAAAAACCTTTGGGATGCGGCACAAATGGTGATAAGAGGGAAGTACACAGCAATACAGGCCTCCTTTAAGAAGCCAGAAAAGTCTCAAATATACAACCTAACATTACACCTAAAGGGGAGGAACAGCAAATAAAACCTAAAGCCAGCAGAAGGAGGGAAATAATAAAGATTAGAGCAGAAATAAATGATATAAAAAGAAGAACCAAGTAGAACAGATCGATGAAAATAGGAGGTGGGAAGGGGCGCCTGGGTGGCTCAGTTGGTTAGGTGTCTGCCTTATACTCCGGTCATGGTCCTGGGGTCCTGGGATAGAGCCCCATGTTGGGCTTCCCACTGAGCAGGGAGCCTGCTTCTCCCTCTCCCCCTGCATTTCCCCCTGCTTGTTGTCCCTCTTTCTCTCTCTGTCAAATGAATGGATAAAATCTTAAAAGGGGGGCGGGAGGGGCACCTGGGTGGCTCAGTCGGTTAAGCAGCTGCCTTCGGCTCAGGTCATGATCCCAGTGTCCTGGGACTGAGTCCTACATCGGGCTCTCTGCTCAGTGGAGAGCCTGCTTCTCCCTCTCCCTGCTGCTCTACCTACTTGTGCTCTCTATCTCTCTGTCAAATAAATAAATAAAATCTTAAAAAAAAAAAAGGAAGAAAAACTCAACATGGTACACAAGTCAGTTATCTTCTGTTCCGTCTATACATTTAACACAATTAGAATCTCAGAAAGATTTTGTGTACATGTAGACAAGCTGATTCTAAAACTTATATGGAGGCAAAGGATCTCCAGAAACTAGAATGACAAGCACAGTTTTGAAGGAGGGAAATAATGTTAAAAAAATCATGCATAATCTTTATTCTTTCTAAAGCAAGAGGTAGCAAGCATATTCTGTGAAAGGCCATTTAGAAAATGTCTTAGATCTTAAAAATCATAGAACCCTCATCACAGCTACTTAAAGTCAGCTATTACAGCAAAAAAGCAGCCATAGATAATATGCAAATAAATGGGTGTGGATGTGTTCCAATAAAAATTTATTTATAACAATTAGCATCACCTTTATTTGTTCCATGGACTATAGTTTGTCATTCCTTACTCAAAATCTATACTAATCAAGAAATTATAGTATTAGAAAAATGACATGTAGATTAATGAAAAAGAATAGACAGTCCAGAAATAAACCTATGTATATATATCCCATTGATTTTTGACAAAAGTACAAAAGCAATTCAGTGGAGAAAGAGTACTCTCCAACAAATGGTACTGGAACAACTGGACATCTTATGTGTAAAAGCAATGACCCCCAAACTAAACCTCATACCTTATTCAAAAATTGACTCAAAATGGATCATACACCTAAATATATAATGTAAAACTATAAATCTTTTAAAAGAAAACATAGGAGTAAATCTTCATTACCTGGAATTAGTCTAAGAATTCTCAGCTCTGAAACTAATAGCACAGTCTAGAAAAAAAAATTAATAAGCTAGGCTTCATCAACTTTTGCTCTTTAAAATATACTCTTAAGAGCATAATGGTGCCTGGGTGGCTCAGTCATTAGGCGGCTGCCTTCGGCTCAGGCCATGATTCCAGGGTCCTAGGATCGAGCCTCACATTGGGCTCCCTGCTCAGCGGAAGGCCTGCCTCTCCCTCTCCCACTCCCCCTGCTTGTGTTTCCTCTCTTGTTGCCTCTCTATCAAATAAATAAATAAAATTTAAAAAAAAAAGGTACTCTTAAGAGCGTGAAAAGACAAGCTACATGCTAGGAGAAAACATTTGCAAATCCCATAACAGATGAAGGATTTAAACCTAGAATATATAAAGAACTCTCAAAATTCAAAATAAGAAAATAATAACAAGAAAACTCAATTAAAACGGGAAAAAGATCTGACTTGAACGCTTTAATAAGGAGATATATGAATGACAAATAAGCCCATGAGAAAACATTCAATGCTATTAGCCACGAGGGAAGTGCAAAATTTAGACCATGATGAGCTATCTCTGCATACCTATTAGAATGTCTATAATAAAAAGATATTTATAATACCAACCACTAGTTGGGATGCACAACAACTAGAACTCTAATAACTTGCTGGTGAGAATACAAAATGGCATGGCCACCCTGGGAAAAAGTTCAGTAGCTTCCTATAAAGTTAAATGTACGCTTACCATATGAGCCAGCAATCATATTCTTGCATATTTACACTAGAGAAATAAAACCTTTTATCATATAAAAACCTGTACATGAATGTTTAGAGTCATTTTATTCATAATCACCAAAACCTGGAAAAACAAATATCCTTCAGAAGGGGATAAACTGATACACCTATACAGTGAAATACTCCTCAGCAATAAAAAGTGAACTATTGAATGTAACATCTTGGATGAACATCAAGAACTTCACACTGAGTGACAGAACCCAATCTTAAGTTTTTACCTATGATTACAATTACATGACATTCCTGAAGTCAAAACTATAGTTATGGAGGAGCAATTAGTGGTTCATAGGGGTTACTAATAGGGGAGCGTGGGACTGTTGAGTATGAGAGAGGTTTTTTTGGCATGCTGAGACTATTCTGTCTTCTGTATCCTGATAGCAGTAACAGAATTCTTTTTTTTCTTAATTTGTTTGACAGAGAGAGAGAGATCACAAGTGGGCTGAGAGGCAGGCAGAGAGAGAGGAGGAAGCAGGCTCCCTGCTGAGCAGAGAGCCCGATGCGGGCCTCGATCCCAGGACCCTGAGATCATGACCTGAGCCAAAGGCAGAGGCTTTAACCCACTGAGCCACCCAAGCACCCCAGAATTCTTTTTTAAGATTTATTTATTTATTTTATGGGTGGGGACAGGAGAGAGGGAATCCTCAAGCTGACTCTCTGCTGAGCACAAAGCCCAACAAGGACTCGATCCCAGAACCCTAGATCATGACCTGAGCTAAAATCAAGAATAGGCTGCTTAACTGACATCCACCCAAGCACCCCAACAGTAACCTTTATACCTCTGTTAAATTCATAGAATCTACATCTCTTTTAAGATTTTTAAGTCATTTCTATACCCAAAGTGAGGCTCAAACTCACAACCCTGAAATCAGGAGTCTCATGCTCTTCCAAACTGAGCTAGCCAGATACCCCTAGAATCTACATCTTTGAAAGTTCATTTTAATGTATAATAATTTAAATAAAACATTTAACAAAAAATATATGAGAACTATAAAAAACATTGTAAGACAATCTCAGCTTTGTTTTTAAAAATGCATAATAGTAAGTATAAGAGCTAATTGTCCAAATGAGAACTCTGGATATTTGGGTTAATGTTTTTTTCCTGTAGTTTTTAAAATTTTCTACAATAGATTACTTTTAAAGCTAGGAAAATAAAATTTATTTAATAAGAAACTTTTACCATACATTCTAATCTTCTAAACCTCAGCAGAGTGTCACATTTTGTTTCCATTACTTCTTTTGAAAATCATATATGTAAAACATTTTATTTGTATCTTAAATTTGAATTTAACTGTTCTTCAAAAATGTCCTACAAGGGCACCTGGGTGGCTCAGTGGGTTAAAGCCTCTGCCTTCGGCTCAGGTCATGATCTCAGGGTCCTAGGATCGAGGCCCGCATCAGGCTCTATGCTTAGCAGAGAGTCTGCTTCCTCCTCTCTCTGCCTGCCTCTCTGCCTACTTGTGATCTCTCTCTCTGTGTCAAATAAATAAATAAAATCTTTTTTAAAAATGTCCTACAAATTATTTAATGATGGGGAAAATTGAAAATGATTTTCAATATTTTTAACATTATGATATATAAATGATTGTACTGCTGAGAGTTTCCAAGGAAATTTTTACTGCATTTTTTTAAAACTTCAGAAGTTTGCAAGTATTCAGAACTTTAAAGTTCATAACATAGTAACCCTATAATTTTAATTCTTTTTTCAATTAAAAAAAAACAGACAAGTACTCGATGGAAGAAATGAACTTGAAAAAGACACCTGTGCTGAGTCTTTGACGACTAAGACCTGTAATGAAGAAGGTAATGATATCCAAATTACCCAAAGTATTTAAAGTGTAACCGAATAACAGTGTTATAGCTGGCAAGAGCTTCCAGTAAATGAATAAAAATAAGATATCCCTGAGCATTGCTAGTTGGTGTGTTAGAAGACAGTTCTTGGGTAATATAATGTAAAATACCAAGTCAACTGATTATAACAAAGGCTTAATTTTAATGATTCTACAAAGAAATTAGGGGTTCTTGTTAAAATGTTGATTCTCATTGAATAGGTATGGAGCAGAGCGCATGATTCTGAATTTCAACAGGCTCTCAGTAATGTATATGCTGCTGGCTTGGAGATTATACTTAGAGAAGCCAAGCTTTGAAGGTCACTGAGAAAAATGGCATGATTCTTGCCTAATTTAGTAAGAAAGAAATGTACATCCTAAGACTACAAGTGGTACCCCCCCCCAAAAAACATGAGGAGGTAAGAGAGCAATCACTTTCAGCCAAGATATTCAGCTGAACCAGGTGGCCTTCAAAGATAAGAATTTTAACATGAAGAAGAAATTGTATGAGAAATTATAGAAAAAAATCACAAATAGTACATAGATGACTGTATGTGAAGGAGCAAAAATAGTTAATATTTGAATGCTCCATGTCCCCTTTTCACTATTCCCTAAGGATAAATCTTAGCTTTGCCTATTTACTTTCTTACCTTTCTCTCTGAAAATGGGTCATTTCTACTTAACTAAGTCTTTGAGACTGAAATGCAAAATTTGGAACAAGAACAGCAAAAAATACGGAGAAGAACAAGAGAGATGTGGAGTTAAGAGACTACATATGAAGGGTTTTGGGGGGTTTTTTCTGCATAGCCCAGAGACAAGTGCATGAGAGCAACTTCAGCATCTGAGGGAAGTGGACAGGAGAAAAAAAAGAACTTTTCAGAATTATTGCATAGTGCCAGGCATATAGCACTTACTTTACTGCTATTCTTTTATAAACTGAGGTCTACCAAGTATATGTCACAAAGCCTACACAATACATGGTCCCAAATCCAACTCAAAATGTAATCACTTAAACTCTTTAGTTGTTCTCATCTATAAAGTCAAAATTTCAATGGAATGTTTCTTACAAAAATGAGCAGTTGAATAAACAATTTAAAGCAATGCTTTGGGCATTACTTTAAAGATAAATGATTCCCTGTAGGGGAAAAAATGGCATTTTTCCAATTTTGTTTTCCTTTGAAAAGAAGTGTGCAGTTAATATTCAAGTACTCAAGAAGGCCAGCAGCTAATTGATGGTTACTAGCAAGATGGCAGAATAGGAGGTCTCCTGCGCTCATTCCCCCCCAAAAACATGAATTTGGCAACCATCCACAAACAAAAGTGCCACTGTCAGAACTCCAAAATCCAAGTAGAAAGTTGCAACACCACAGTGGAACTCAAGACAGAGGATTCTTTGAGAAAGCATACCCCTGCCCCAGGATCTTACTACAGACACAGGAGCATCTCTATTACCCCGTGTACATGTTCTAGCCAAGCTCATACTACCAACCCTGCATACCGATGGACCTGGCAGAGCTGACATCTGCCTGTGACCCTACCAACAGGCCCACTGACTGCAGATCCAACTACAGACCTAGAAGTAACCCCCTAACTAGCTCCAACTGTTCAACTGTGATTCCCAGAGTTTGTCTTGTCCAAACAAGGGACCTGGGAGGAGAAATGCCAGTCTGTGTCCCAAGTAACAGGCCTGCCAACTATGGACTCAGAAGCAGCCTATCCACCCGCATAACCAACACAAGCTATGCCTTCTGACACCCCCAGTAATAAACCAGCTAACCACTGACCTGACTGTAGACCTGAAAGCATCCCCATGACCTGACCCTGGTTCTGCTAAACTGCACTCCTGGAGGTAGACTTGTTTCCTGGGCACCTGCTGAGTAGGTCTCCACCTCCCAAAAATACTCTGTAAAGAATGGAGGAAGTTCCTGCTCCTTTAGTTGCACAGACACCAGTGCAAAGCTACAGATTCACAAGGAATCAGGCAAATATGACACCAAGAAAGGAAACTAAAAAAAGTTCTGTAACCAATGCCAAAGACATGATAGTCCATGAACTGCTTGACAGAGAATTCCAAAAAATTGTCTTTAAAAAGCTCAATGAGCTAAAAGAGAACACAGATAACAGAAGAAAGTCAGGAAAACAATGCATGAACAAAATGAGAAGCTCAAAAAATAAATAAAAACAAAAGAAAAATTTAAAAATAAAAATAAAGAAATAAAAGCTATAAAAAAATCTGGCACTGAAGAATATAAAGATAAAACCTAAAATTTCTGTAACTTCAATGGCAGAATTAAGCAGAAGAAAGAATCAACAAGCTCAAAGATAATTCATTTGAAATTATAAATTTAAACAAGTAAACAAGAATGAAAAAATGCAGAAAGCCTATAGGACTTAATACAATACCAAAGAACCAACAAATTATAGGAGTTTCAGAAGGAGAAGAGAGAGAGAGGGAAAGGGGACAAAAACTTAAAGAAATAATGGTTGAAACATCTCAAATTTACTCAGGAAAATGAACATTCAAACCTGTGAAGCTCAAAATTTCCCAAATACATTCAACCCAGAGAGATCATCATGACACTTGTCACAGGCAAGGGACTATACAAGCAATAGCACCCAAGACTATCAGTGGATTTTTCAGCAGAAACCTTACAAGCCAAAAGAGGGTGGGTAGATATATTCAAAGCACTGAAAGAAAAAAAAATGCCAAACAAGAATACTTTACCTGGCCAAACTGTACTGTAAGAATAAAAGAGAAGTTACGATGGCAGAGTAGTAGGAGAACCCTATACTTGCCTTGTCCCTCCAGCAGAGCAAGATAAATATCAAATCATTCTGAACACCCAGGAAATCAGTCTGAGAACTGAGAGAACAAACTGCACAACCAGAGGGAGAAAAGAGGCTACATCCTGGAAACTAGTAGATTGGCATAGATGTGATTTGGGGGAGAAAAGAATCACAGGTGCTGTGGAGGGAAGGGACCCTGATCTGGGAGACAGGAGAGAGAAAGAGAGAGTGAATAGAGCGTGGGGCATTGCACAAGAAAAACACTTCCCCAAAACCACTGATGAGGAAAATGAGAGGGGCTTATTTTTACAAGTTTTTAGAAGCAGCAGAGCTCAGAGACTAAAGTTTTAAAAGTCTGCAACATCTCTAGGTAGAGCCTGGTGGGTATAGAGGTGCTTCTGTGGAGAAAGAGGGCAGAGACCCAGAAGCAGAAATAGACAATGTGCTCTGAGGATGCCCTGGGTGGCACTGGGAGATACAGTTCTCCTTCTTGGAATGTATTTGGGAGAGGTGTCACAGCCCCTCCAGGGACAAAAGAGCATGTGGGCAACACTGAGCTGCTCCGTTCATAAGCATAGGAACAGAGACACCCGCTGAGGGCACGTAACCTGGACACTGGATTTTTCCTGCACTTTACCATAAATTTCAAGCCCCTGCACATTTGTGTGATTGCTCTTCTGGGACAAACTGGCACCAGCCACAGCTTGGCCAGATCCTCCCCCAGTGGATCAAAGTGGGTCCATACAGCACTAGGACCCTAAAATTGGGAGGTTTTTTTTAAAAAATAAAACCTTAAAAATAAAAAAAGAAACATTAAAATTGGGTGCCTGGGTGGCTTAGTGGGTTAAAGCCTCTGCTTTCGGCTCAGGTAATGATCTCAGTGTCCTGGGATCGAGGCCCGCATCGGGCTCTCTGCTCAGCGGGGAGACTGCTTCCTCCTCTCTGCCTGCCTCTCTGCCTACTTGTGATCTCTCTCTCTCTGTGTCAAATAAATAAATAAAATCTTTTAAAAAAAGATTTTATTTATTTGGCAGAGAGAAACACAGCAAGAGAGTGACACACAAGCAGGGGGAGTGACAGAGGGAGAAGCAGGCTTCCAGCAGAGCAGGAAGCCAAATGCGGGGCTCGATCCCAGGACCCTGGGATCATGACCTGAGCCGAAGGCAGACACCTAATGACTGAGCCACCCAGGCGCCCCTAAAATTGGGAGTTTTGAAACCCAGCCAGACTGTCTGAGATAAAACACAGGAACACTGCATGACTGGGTGGGCAGATGACTCAGACACAGACAGGGTAAAGGCAGTGATCTGAGGGATGCCTGGGACAAATGAGGGGAAATTGTTTGCTCTTCTCTTCCTGAGCAGCAGTGGGTGCACACTGCACTCTCTGGGGACCAGAGAGCACACTGATGCCATTTCCACCACCCTACCCCGTCCCTGCCCATCAGCACTTCACTTCAGTGAGCAGCAAAGTGCCCCACAGTGGACGCCTGAGCCACTTACACCAAGCCTCGCCCCTCTGTGCTCTGTAGATGCTTCTGAACTAGGGCAAGTGTGCCTGAGAGTCAGAACAGTAGCGGGCCTCTCCAGCAGAAACCCCCTGCATGTGTCAACTCTAGTGACCAGAGTGCTGAAGAGCTTTAACTCTAGGAGAAATAGAATCTAGCCTCTTTTGACAAACAGACCAAAACACACCTAGTTAAAATACTAACCACTGCAGGCAAAGAGGACTGCAGAGAACTGACCTATGGGAAAAGGCAGCCAAAACACAACAAAACACAACAGCAGAGTGCACACAGCATACACCAAAAACACTTCCTGAAGTGCCAGGTCCTGGACAGTATAGGACCTCTTCTTAGTATAGTCCTTACTCTCAGGAGCATGAAACATAACAGCCTTTCATAACAAAGACAGAGACCTAGACAAAATGCCAAGACTGAGGAATTTACTGCAAAAGAAAGAACAAGAAGAGGTAACGGTCAGGGATCTAATCAAAACAGACATAATAATATGCCTGAACCAGAATTTAAAATGATAATCAGAAGGATACTTGCTGGGTTTCAGCAAAGCATAGAAAACACCGAGTCCCTTAGTGCAGAGATAAAAAAGACCTAAAAACTAGTCAGGCCAAAAAAAAAAAAAAAACAAACAAAAAATGCTATAACCAAGATGCAAAATGGACAGGATGTAATGACCATAAGGACAAAAGAAGCAGAAGAATGAGTAAGTGATATAGAAGATAAAATTATGGAAAATAATAAAGCTGAAAAGAAGAAGAAAAATATTGATCACGAATACTGACTTAGGGAATTCAATGACTCTGTAAAGGTTAACAACATTCATATCATAGGTGTTCCAGAAGAAGAGAGGGGAAAATGGGCAGGTTTATTTGAGCAAATTATAGCTGAAAACCTCCCTAATCTGGAAGAGACAGACATCCAAATCCAGGAGGCACAGAGAACTCCCACCAAAATCAACAAAAGGAGGCCAACATCAAGATATACTGGAGTAAAATTTGTAAAATACAGAGAGAAAGAAAGAATCCTGAAAGCAGGAAGGAAAAGAAAACCATGACCTACAAGGGAAGAAAAATAAGGTTAGCAGCAGCTCTCTCCTTAGAACTTGGCAGGCCAGAAAGGAGCAGCAGGATACATTTAATATGCTGAATGGGAAAAATATGCAGCCAAGACTACTTTATCCAGCAAAACTCTAATTCAGAACAGAAGGAGAGCTAGAGTTTCCCAGACACACAAACTTAAAGGAGTTCGTGATCACCGAACCAGCCCTACAAGAAATATTAAAGGGGACTCTGACTGGAAAGAAAGACCAAAAGCTACAAAGACTAGAAAGAAACAAAGAAAATCTCCAGAAACACCAAAAAACAACTAATAAAATGCCCCTTCACACACACACACACACACACACACACACACACACACACACACACACACACACACACACATATATATCATTAAGCACTCTGGGAGCCTGGATGGCTCAGTAGGTTGGGCATCTGCCTTTAGCTCGGGTCATGATCATAGGGTCCTGGGATCAAACCCTGCATCTGGCTCCTTCCTCAGCAGGGAGCCTGCTTCTTTCTCTCCCACTCCCCCTGCTTGTGTACACACAGTCTCTCTCTCCTCTCTCTTTCTCCCTCTCTGTCAAATGAATAAATAAAATCTTTTTAAAAAATAAGCACTCTGAATGTAAATAGACTAAATGCTTCAACCAAAGGACACAGGGTATCAGAATGGGTTAAAAACAAAACAAAAACAAGACCCAATTATATGCTGCCTACAAGAGACTCATTTTAGGCCTTAAGATAACTGCAGATTAAAAGTGAGAAGATGGGGCACCTGAGTGCCTCGGTGGGTTAATGCCTCTGCCTTCGGCTCAGGTCATGGTCTCAGGGTCCTGGGATCGAGTCCTGCATCGGGCTCCCTGCTCAGCGGGGAGCCTGCTTCCTCCTCTCTCTCTGCCTGCCTCTCTGCCTACTTGTGATCTCTTTCTCTCTCTGTCAAATAAATAAAATCTTAAAAAAGAGAGAGAGAGAGATGATGGAGAAACCTTTGTCATACTAATGGATGTCAAAAGAAAGCCAGAGTGAGGCACCTGGCTGGCTCAGTCTTTAAGACTCCGCCTTCCGCTCAGGTTGTGATCACAGGGTCCTGGGAACAAGCCCTGCATCAGGCTCCCTGCTTGGTGGGAAGCCTGCTTCTCCCTCTCCAACTCTCCCTTGTGTTCCTGCTCTCCCTACCTCTCTCTCCTTCAAATAAATAAATAAAATCTTAAAAAAAAAAAAAGAAAGAAAAGAAAGCCAGAGTAATCATACATATTAGACAAAGTAAATTTTAAACCAAAGACTGTAACAAGAGATGAAGAAGGGCACTATACCTTAATAAGGGAACTATCCAACAAGAAGATCTAACAATTGTAAGTATTTGTGCCCCCAACTTGGGAGCACCCAAATATATAAAACAACTAACAACAAATGTAAAGAAACTCATTAATAATAACAATAATAGTAGGGGTCTTGAACACCACAGTTACATAAATGGACAGATCATCTAAGCAGAAAATCAATAAGGAAACAACAGCTTTGAATGACACACTAGACCAGATGGACTTAACAGTTATAGTCAGAACATTTCATTCTAAAGCAGCAGAATACAAGTTCTTTTCAAGTGCACATGGGGCATTATCCAGAAGAGATCACATACTAGGTCACCAATACAGGCCTCAACAAGTATAGCAAGATCAAGATCATACCATACATATTTTTTGACCACAATGCTATGAAACTAGAAGTCAACCACAAGAAAATATTTGGAAAGACCACAAATACACGTAGGGTAAAGAACACTGTAAAAAGAATGAATGGGTTAAGTAGGAAATTAAGAAATACAGGGGCGTGTGGGTGGCTCAGTTGGTTAAGTGACTGCCTTCGGCTCAGGTCATGATCCCAGAGTCCCAGGATCAAGTCCCACCTCGGGCTCCCAGCTCCATGGGGAGTCTGCTTCTCCCTCTGACCTTCTCTCCTCTCATGCTCTCTCTCACTCTCTCAAATAAATAAATAAAATTTTTTAAAAAAAAAAAGAAGAGGAAGAAGAAATACAAAAATACATAGAAGCAAATGAAAATGAAATTACAACAGTCAAAAACCTTTGGGATGCGGCACAAATGGTGATAAGAGGGAAGTACACAGCAATACAGGCCTCCTTTAAGAAGCCAGAAAAGTCTCAAATATACAACCTAACATTACACCTAAAGGAGAGGAACAGCAAATAAAACCTAAAGCCAGCAGAAGGAGGGAAATAATAAAGATTAGAGCAGAAATAAATGATATAAAAAGAAGAACCAAGTAGAACAGATCGATGAAAATAGGAGGTGGGAAGGGGCGCCTGGGTGGCTCAGTTGGTTAGGTGTCTGCCTTATACTCCGGTCATGGTCCTGGGGTCCTGGGATAGAGCCCCATGTTGGGCTTCCCACTGAGCAGGGAGCCTGCTTCTCCCTCTCCCCCTGCATTTCCCCCTGCTTGTTGTCCCTCTTTCTCTCTCTGTCAAATGAATGGATAAAATCTTAAAAAGGGGGCGGGAGGGGCACCTGGGTGGCTCAGTCGGTTAAGCAGCTGCCTTCGGCTCAGGTCATGATCCCAGTGTCCTGGGACTGAGTCCTACATCGGGCTCTCTGCTCAGTGGAGAGCCTGCTTCTCCCTCTCCCTGCTGCTCTACCTACTTGTGCTCTCTATCTCTCTGTCAAATAAATAAATAAAATCAAAAAAAAAAAAAGGAAGAAAGAAAGTTGGAGATGGTTCTTTGCCACAGTTAATAAAACTGGTATACCCCTAACCAGACCTATCAAAAAGAAAAGAGAAAGGACCCAAATAAGTAAAATCACAAATGAGAGCAGAGAAACAACCACGAATACCACAGAAAGACAAACAATTATAAGAGAATATTATGAAAAACTATATGCCAACAAACTGGACAACCTGGAAGAAATGGATCAATTCCTAGAAATATATAAACTACCAAACTAAAACAGGAAGAAATAGACAACCTGAAAAGACTGATAACCAGTAAAGAAATTGAATTAATAATCAAAAATCTCCCAGCAAACAGAAGTCCAGAGCCAGATGGCTTCACTGGTGAATTCTACCAAACATTTAAGGAAGAGTTAACACCTTTTCTTCTCAAACTATTCAAAAAAAGAAAAAGAAAAAGAAATGGAAGGAAAATTTCCAAACTCATTCTACAAGGTCAGCATTACCTTCATTCCAAAACCATACAAAGACTCCACTAGCAAACAGAACTACAGGCCAATATACCTGATGCACATGGATGTAAAAATTTTCAACAAAATACTAGAATTGGATCAAACAGTACATCAAAAGAATTGTTCACCAGGATCAAGTGGGAATTTTTCTTGGGCTGCAAAGGTGGTTCAATATTCACAAATCAATGTGACACACCACATTAATAAAACGAAGGATAAGAACCATATGATCATTTCAAGAGATGCAGAAAAAGTATTTGACAAAGCACAACATCAATTCATGATAAAATCCCTCAACAAAGTAGGGATAAAGGGAATAAACTTTAACACCATAAAGGCCACATATGAAACACCACAGCTAATACCATCCTCAGTGAGGAAAAACTGAGAGCTTTATCTCTAAGATCAGGAACAAGACAAGGATGTTCACTCTCACCACTGTGTTTAACATAGTACTAGAAGTCCTAGCCTCGGCAGTCAGACAACAAAAAGAAATAAAAGGTATCCAAATCAGCAAGGAAGAAGTCAATATTTCACTTTTTGCAGATGACATAACATTCTATAATAGAAAACTCAAAAACTCCACCAAAAATTGCTAGAAATTCAGCAAAGTCACAGGATACAAAATCAACCTACAGAAATCTGTTGCATTTCTATACACCAATAGTGAAGCAGCAGAAAGAGAAATCAAGGAATTGACCCTACTTACAATTACAACAAAACCAGAAGACACCTAGGAATAAATCTCACCAAAGAGTTAAAATATCTGTACCCTGAAAACTATAGAACACTGATGAAAGAAACTGAAGAAGACACAAAGAAATGGAAAAACATTCCATGCTCATGGACTGGAAGAACAAATATTATTTAAATGTCTGTACCACCAAAAGCAATCTATGCATTTAATGTGAACCCTATCTAAAATTTGTATAGAACCACATAAGACCCCCAAAAGCCAAAGCAATCTTGAAAAAAAAAAAGCAAAGCTGGAGGCATCACAATTCTGGACCTCCAGCTATATTACAGAGCTGTGGTCATCAAGACACTACAATGCTGGCACAAAAACAGACACATAGATCAATACAACAGAACAGAGAACCCAGAAATGGACCCACAACTATATGGTCAACTAATGTTCAACAAAGCAGGAAAGACTATGCAATGGAAAAAAGTCTCTTCAACAAATGGTGTTGGGAAAACTAGATAGCAACATGCAAAAGAATGAAACTGGACCACTTTCTTACACCATACACAAAAACAAACTCAAAATGAATGGAAGACCTAAATATGAGGCAGGAAACCATTAAAATCCTAGAGGAGAACATAGGCAGCAACCTCTTTGACGTTGGCCATAGCAACTTCTTGTTAGACATGTCTCTGGAGGCAAAGGAAACAAGGGCAAAAATGGAACAATTGGGACTTCATCAAGATAAAAAGCTTCTCCACAGCAAAGGCAACAATCAGCAAGACTAAAAGGCAACTTACAGAATGGGAGAAGACATTTGCAAATGACATATCTGATAACGGGTTAGTATCCAAAATCTATAGAGAACTTATCAAACTCAACACCCAAAAAACAAATAATCCAGTTAAGAAATGGGTAAAAGACATGAATAGACATTTTCCCAAAGACATACAGATAGATGGCTTAACCAATACATCAAAAGATGCTCAACATCATGCATCATCAGGGAAATACAAGTCAAAGCTATAATTAGATATCACCTCACATCAATCAGGATAGCTAAAATTAACAACACAGGAAACAACAGGTGTTGATGAGAATGCAAAGAAGGGGGAACCCTCTTACACTGCTGGTGGGAACGCAAACTGGTGCAGCCACTCTGGAAAACGGTATAGAGGTTTCTCAAAAAGTTAAAAATAGAACTACCCTATGACCTAGCAACTGCACTGCTAGGTATTTACCCAAATGATAGAAAAATACAGATCTGAAGGGACACATGCACCCTATGTTTGTGGCAGCATTATCAACAACAACCAAACTATGGAAAGAGCCCAAATGTCCATCAACTGATGAATGGATAAAGAAGGGGTGCTATGTATATACAATAGAATATTAGCCATCAAAAGGAAAGAAAGAAATCTTGCCATTTGCATGATGTGGATAGAGCTAGAGTATATTATTTTAAGCAAAGTCAGTAGAATACAAATACCTTATGATTTCACTCATACGTGGAATTTAAGAAATTAAATAGTTGAACATAGTGGGGTAAAAAAAAAAGAGGCAACCCAAAAAACAGACTCTTAACAACAGAGAACATACTGAGGGTTGCTGGAGGGTAAGTGGGCAGGAGGATGAATTTAATAGGTGATGGGTATTGGAGGGCACTTGTGAAGAGCACTGGGTATTATGTGTAATTAATGAATCAATAAATTCTACTCCTGAAACAAATTTTACACTATATCTTAACTGACTAGTGTTTCAGTGAGAACTAAACACTAAAAACAAAACAAAACAAAAAAAACACAGTTTATTATTTTTTAAAAAGATTTTTATTTATTTATTTGACAGCGAGAGAGAGTCACAAGTAGGCAGAAAGGCAGGCAGAGAGAGAGAGGAGGAAGCAGGCTCCTTGCTGAGCAGAGAGCCTGATTGTGGGGCTCGATCCCAGGACCCTGAGATCATGACCTGAGCCGAGGGCAGAGGCTTAACCCACTGAGCCACCCAGGCGCCCCCAAAACCCACAGTTTAAAAAAAAAGAATAAAAGAGACAGTTTCCCCAGACAAACATAACCTGAGGAAGTATGTTGCACTAGTTCTGCCTTACAGTAAAAAGGGAATTTATGTTGAAACAAAAAAACTAAACAGTAACAAGAAAGCATATGAAAATATAACTGTTGCTGTTAAAGGAAATATTGTAATGGTGGCAAGTAAATCACTTTTAACCCTAGTGTAGAAAATTAAGACACATGTAGTAAGAATAATTATAACCACTAAAATGAAACACAACATAGAAATAAGTAAAATCTTGGGATGTCTCGGTGGCTCAGTTGGTTAAGCATCTGCCTTTGGCTCAGGTCAAGATCCCAGCATCCTGGGAACTATATTAGTCCTGTATTAGACCCCTTGCTCTGCAGGGAGTCTGCGTCTCCCTCTGCCTCCTGCTTCCCCTGCTTTTATATGCACTCTCTCTCTGACAAACAAATAAATAAAATCTTTTAAAAAATTGTTTAAAAAATAAGTAAAATTTGGAATCAACTCAAAGTTTGCATGAGATAAGAAGGAAAGTATACACATTCTATCCATAATTGAAATTAAGTTATTAGTTTAAAACAGACTACCTTAACTAGAAAATGTTTGATGTAATTCCAGTGGTAACTACAAAAGCAAGAAGTATGACAGATACATCAAAGATAAAGTGAAAGGAATCTAAGAATACTACTACTACTATTGCTACTACAAAATCATCAAATAAAGAAAAGCAAGTGAGAAGGAACATGAGCAGTACAAAATGGACAGAAAACAGTTAACAAAATGTCAATAGTAAGTCCTTTCCTATCACAGAAATTACTTTAAATGTACATGGAATAAACTTCTCTATAAAAAAAGCAGTTGAATGGATTTTTTAAAAAAGTCTCAACTATACTACAAGAGACTGTTTTATTCTGGGTGGTTTAGTCATTAAGCGTCTGCCTTTGACTCTGGTCATGATCCCGAGGTCCTGGGATTAAGCCTGGAATCAAGCTCCCTGTTCAGTGGGAAGTCTGCTTCTCCCTGTTCCACTTCCCCTGCCTGTGTTCTCTCTCTCTCTCCCAAATAAAAGAAAGAAAAGAAAAGAAAAGAAGAGAGAAAAGAAAGAAAAGAAAAGAATGAATCTGTACCCCCAATGTGGGGCTCAAACTCATGACTCCAAGATCAGAAGTTGCAAGCTCCTCTGACTGAGCCAGCCAGGGACCAGTGAGACTTACTTTAGATTCAAGGACACACACAGCCTGAAAATTAAAGGGTGGAGAAAGATATTCCATGCAAACAGTAACCAAAAGAGAGCAGGAGTCACTATAGTAGGCAAAATATACTTTAATTCAGAAACTATCACAAGACAAATTAAGAACTGATTTTTGGAAAAGATAAAGTCAACATTACATAATGATAGAAGGGTCAGTTTACCAGGAAGATGTAATAATTATAAATAAACATCCAACATCAAATATAAACCTATCAATATACATTAATATATAAAGCAAACATTTACAGATCTAAAGAAATAGATGACAACACAATAGTAGTATACTTTAATCCCCTGCCTTTATAACAGATAGATCATCCACACTTGAAAAACTCAGTAGGAAAACAGCAGAACTAAACAACACTTTAGACCAAATGGAAACTAAAGACATACAGAACATTCCACCCAAAAAGAGAATACTCATTCTTCTCAAAGGTACCTGGAACATTCTCCAGGATAGATCACATGCTAGGTCAGAAAACAGGTCTTAACAAATTTAAAAAGACTGGAATCATTTGAAATATCTTTTCTGACCATAATGGAATGAAATTAGAAATGAATAACAAAATGAAAATAAGAAAATTCAGAAATAATCATAATTTTAAAAACAAACAACTACTGGGTCAAATAAGAAATTGAAAGGGAAATAAGAAAATATCTCTAAACAAACAAAAATGAACACAACATATCAAAACTTATGGGAGACAGCAAAAACAGCACTAATAGGAAAGTTTTTAGCCATAAACTTTTTTTTAAATCTCAAACAACATAACTTTATACTGCAAGGAACTAAAAAAGAATAAGTTAATCATCAAGTTAACAGAATGAAGAAATAATAGTGCAGAAATAGGGAAAAGGAATACAATTTTTTAAAAATCAATGAAATTAAGAATTTTTAGGGGGAAAGATAAAGTCAACAAACCCTTACCTAGCCTAAGAAATAAAGAGGGAAGTCTCAGATAATCACAGAAATGAAGAGGAGACAATACAGCTGATTCCACAGACATAAAAAGCATCGTAAAGGACTGTTATTAACGATTATACACCAATAAGTTGAAAAACCTACAGGAAATTCCTGGAAATGTACTACCCACCAAGAATGAATCTAGAAGAAACAAAAAGTCTGAACAGACCAGTAACAAAGAAGAAAACTGAAGGAGTAATTAAAACTTCCCAACAAAAAAAAGCCCAGGACCAGAGGATTCACAGATGAATTCTACCAAACACTAAACGAATTAACACTAATCCTCCTCAAACTCTTCTAAAAAGTGAAAGAAGAGGGATCAATTACACTTATTCTAGAAGACCAACATCACCCCTGATACCAAAGTCAGACAAAGACATCACAAAAAAAGAAAATTACAGGTCAGTATTTCTGGTGAGCATAGTTGCAAAAATTCTCAACAAAATACTAGCAAAATTAGTTTGACAGCACATCAAAAGAACCATATCTTAACCAAGTACGATTTATCCCTGCCATACAAGGATGGTTCAATCTATAAATATCAATGAATGTGACATACCACAGTAACAAAGGATAAAATTCACATGATCATCTCAATATACACAGGAAAAGCATTTGACAAAATATAACACCTTCCAATGATAAAAAAAAACCTCTCAATAAGTAAGAATATTAAAACAAACACAGTTCAACACAATAAAGATCATTTATGAAAATGCCACAGTGAAAACACTCAACAGTGAAAAGCTGAAAGCATCCCATCTAACTTCTGAAACAAGGATGTCCACTCTCCCCTCTCCAATTCAACATATAGTATGGAAAGTATGAGGCTGAACAATTAAAAACAAAATAAAACAAATAAAGGCACCCAAACTGGAAAGGAAGAAGTGAACTGTTTGCCCGTAACATATTCTTAAATGTAGAAAACCTTGAAGCCTGCACAAAAAGCACTGTTAGAATACACGAATTCAGTAAAGACACAGGATACAAAATCAACATACAAAAATCAACTTCATTTCTATATACTAACCACCTATCAAAAGGAAATTTAAAAATAGTTCCACTTACAATAATATCAAAAAGAATGAAATACTTGGGTATAAATTTAACCAAGTAGGTAAAATACACTTGAAAACTACAAAACACTGATGAAAGAAATTTGAAAGAAACAAATGTCTGTCCTGCCCAGAGCAATATACAGTTTCAATGCCATCCCTATTAAAATACCATTGGCATTTTTCAAACTGGAACAAACAATCCTAAAATTTGTATGGAACCAGAAAAGACCCCAAATCGCCAAGGGAATGATGAAAAAGAAAAAACAAAGCTAGGGGCATCATGTTGCCTGATTTCAAGCTATATTACAAAGCTGTGATCACCAAGACAACATGGTATTGGCAGACACATAGACCAATGGAACAGAATGGAGACTCCAGAAGTGGACCCTCAACTGATTTGTCAATGTCAACTGATTTGTCAACTCAATTGATCAATGTCAATTAATCTTTGACATATCAGGAAAAACATATCCAATGGAAAAAAAAGTCTCTTCAGTAAGCAGTGCTGGGAAAATTGGACAGCCACATGCAAAAGAATGAAACTGAACCATTTCCTTACACCATACACAAAGATAAACTCAAAATAGATGAAAGACCTCAGTGTGAGACAGGAATCCATCAAAATCCTAGAGGAAAACAAAGGCAGTAACTTCTTCAACATCAGCCACAGTAACTTCTTTCAAGAAACATCTCCAAAGGCAAGTGAAACAAAAGCAAAAATGAACTTTTGGGATTTCAAGTTAAAAAGCTTCTGCATGACAAAGGAAACAGTCAACAAAACTAAAAGGCAATCTATGGAATGGGAGAAGATATTTGCAAATGACATATAAGTTAATGGGCTGGTATCCAAGATCTATAAAGAACTTCTCAAACTCAACACCCAAAGAACAAATAATCCAGTCAAGAAATGGGCAGAAGACATGAGCAGACACTTCTCCAAAGACAACGTACAAATGGTAACAGACCCATGAAAAATGCTCAACATCATTAGCCACAGAGAAATTCAAATCAAAACCACAATGAAAGACCACTTTATACCAATTAGAATGGCAAAAAATAACAAAACAGGAAACAACAAATGTTGGGGAGGATGTGGGGAATGCAAGCTGGTACAGACACTCTGGAAAACAGTATAGAGTTTCCTCAAGATGTTAAAAATAGAGCTACCCTATGACCCAGCAATTGCAGTACACGGTATTTACCCCAAAAATAAAGATGTAGTGAAAAGAAGGGGCACATGCACCCCAATGTTCATAATAGCAATGTCCACAATAACCAAACCATGGAAGGAGCCAAGATGCCCTTCAACAGATGAATGGATAAAGATGTGGTCCACATATACAATGGAATGTTACTCAGCCATCAGAAAGGATGAATACCCACCATTTGCGTCCACATGGATGGAACTGGAGGGGGTATGCTAAGTGAAGTAAGTCAAGCAGAGAAAGACAATTATATGGTTTCACTCATATGTGGAACGTAAGCAATAGCACGGAGGACCATAAGAGAAGGAAGGGAAATCTGAAGGGGGAGAAATCAGAGAGGGAGAAGAACCGTGAGACACTATGGACCCCAGGAAACAAACTGAGGGTTTCAGAGTAGAGGGGTCTTCGAGGAGGGGGTAACAGGGTGATGGGTATTAAAGAGGGCATGTGTTCTGATGAGCACTGGGTGTTATTTATGACTAATCAATCATTGAACACTACATCAAAAACTAATGATGTATAGTGGCTAACTGGACATGACAAAAAAAGTAAAAAATAAATAAAACTCTTCAATTAAAAAACAAATAAATGGAAGGACATCCCATGTTCATGGACTAGAAGACTTAGTATTATTTAAAAAGTCCATACTTCCCAATCAGTTGGTACATTCAATGCACTCTATCAAAATCCCAATGGTTGGGTGCCTAGGTGGCTCAGTCAGTTAAGCATCTAACTTCAGCTCAAGTCATGATCTTGGGATCCTGGGATCAAGCGCCACGATTGGCTCCCCACTCAACCGGTAGTCTGATTGTCCCTCTCCCTCTGCCTCTCCCCCAGCTTGTGCTTGGTCTCTTTCATTCATTCATAAATAAATTAAATAAATAAATAAATAAATAAATAATAAATAAATTAATAAATAAAAATATTTTTTAAAAATCCCAATGGCATTTTTACAGAAATAGAAATAGAAACAGAAATAGAAAAAAAATTCCTTTAGAACTACAATAGACCCCAAATAGCCAAAGCAATATTGATCAAGAAGAATAAAGCTGGAGGTATCACATTGCCCAATTTCAAAACATATTACAAAGTTATAATCAAAACAGTATGGTACTGATATAAAAACAAATACAAACTAATGAAACAGAATATAGAGTCCAGAACTAAGTCCATGTGTAAGTAACAAATGGTCTTCAACAAGGATGCCATGTATTTACATGGGAAAAGACAGTATCTTCTTCCATAAATGCTGGTGGAGAAATTTGAAATTTACATGTAAACAAACAAATGAAACTGGACTCTTATCTCACTCCATTTTAAAAAAATCAACTCAGGGGCGCCTGGGTGGCTCAGTCAGTTAAGTCTCAGCCTTCAGCTCAGGTCATGACACCAGTGTCCTGGGACCAAGCCCCATATCAGGCTCCCTGCTCAGCAGGGGGTCTGCTTCTTCCTCTCGCCCTGCCTTCCCCCACCCAGCTCATGTTGTCTCTAATAAATAAAATCTTTAAAAAAAACCTCAAAATGGATTAAAGACCTAAACTTAAAACCTGAAAAATAAAGTCTTAAAAAAAATCTAGGGGAGAAACTACCAAACATTAGACTAGACAATGATTTCCTGGATAGGACAACAAAAACACAGGCAACTAAAGGAAAAATAGACAAGTGTGATTAGATCAAACTAAAATGCTTCTTCACAGCAAAAGAAATCCTCAACAAAATAAAAAGACAACCTACAGAATGGGAGAAAATATTTGCAAACCAAATATCAGATAAGGGGTTAATACTCAAAATTTATAAATAACCACAACTCATGATATACAATGGACTATTATTCAGTCTTAAGGAAATCCTGCTATTTGGTACAACATGGATTGGCCTGAAGGACAGGATGCTAGGTAAAATAAGTCAGATACAGAAAGACAAATCTTACATGATCTCACTTACATGTGGAATACAAAGCAGTCAAACACATAGAAGCAGTGAGAATGGTGGTTGTCAGGGGCCTGGGGAGAGGAGGAAATGGTAAAGTGTTAGTCAAAGAGTAC
Organism: Ailurus styani; assembly: GCA_002007465.1. Lineage (NCBI taxonomy): Eukaryota > Metazoa > Chordata > Mammalia > Carnivora > Ailuridae > Ailurus > Ailurus styani. Next base: position 356,162 of record LNAC01000831.1, on the reverse strand, counting down.
AAAATTTCATTTATGCAAAAGAAGTTCTGGGGATCTACTGTGTAATACAGGACCTATGATGAATAATACAGTATTCTATACTTTAAAATTTGCTAAAAGAGTAGATCTTAATGTTAAGTGCTCTTACCACAAAGGAAAAAAAAGAGAAACAACAAAGGGGCTATGGGAGGAAACTTTAGGAAGTAATGGCTAAGTTTATGGCAATTAGAGTAATGATGGTTTCACAGGTGTTTTCTTATTTCCAAACCCATCATGCTGCATACATTTAGACATCTACAGCTTTTTTGTATCACTTGGTTAATATAGTTTCCTTCATTGTACTAAAGAAATGTAACTAAAGAACTTATTTTGGAACAACCAATATTTGGTTGTGGGATTCTATAATTTTGATAGTGACAACCATTGTATTTGGCTAGCAGATCATAGCTTTATATGTTTTCTAAAATTAATGATGCCAAGGTAAAGGAGCAGTGGAAGATAACGACTGAAATCCAGGTTATGGGCCAGATTTTGGATAGGCTTTGGTGTGAGGCTAAAGAGTTTACATTGATTTCAGTAGGTATTTATATGGCTTTTAAAGTTGTCAAACAGAAAAAATAAATAAATAAAATAATAAAGTTGTCAAGGAGGAGAGTGATATAATCAAAAGCATGGTATAAAAACATTAATCTGACAGCCTCATCCCAAGTGAGAAATGAGAAATGACAGAATAAAAACCTACCTGGCAAGCTTTTTATAATAATTTGATAGTAGACCTGTGTGAAAATACTGACAGTAAGAACACAAAAGATTAAATTTGAGAGAGAATATGATAAAAAAAAATTTTTAAGATTTTATTTGTTTATTTGACAGAGAGAGAAATCACAAGTAGGCAGAGAGGCAGGCAGAGAGAGAGGAGGAAGCAGGCTCCCCGCTGAGCAGGGAGCCCAATGTGGGGCTCAATCCTAGGACACTGAGATCATAACCTGAGCTGAAGGCAGAGGCTTTAATCCACTGAGCCACCCAGGCGCCCCTATGATAAAAGTTTTAATATGACTTTTAAATTCCTTTATCTGGCATTCAACAAATATTAATTAAGTGCCTACTATGTACCAGAAACAATGTTATGCATTGGAAATAGGGGTAAAAGTCATAATCCCTGCCTATAGCGTGTTCATAGGCAAAAACTCTGGTAGAAGGCTTTGAGGCATTCTCCAAACTTACATTAGATTGACCTTAAGCCATTTGAACCTTGTATAATCTGCCCATATCCTCTCTATCCAACCTTATTTACTATTTACACATTTTAACTGTTTCTTCATCAAGCAAGACAATATGCATATGACACCTTCTACCCAATGCTTCTAAAAATATTCACCTTGAAAATGATAAATCATTTCCTACTGACAAATTCTGAGGATCTTTCTCCAGAGCTCCTCCACATGACCGGTGGCAGCATTCTATATTATTGATTATTCCTTCCTTGAAATACTCTTATCTTTGTCTTTCTTATTCTCTAGCCCACTGATTCCTCTTTTGCCCTATTTAGATCTTAGTCATTTCTAGTAATTATTTTAGAAATAGTATTCAGGTAAGTTAAAAAGAATTTTTAAACTACCAATTCTGAATACATGGCTTCATGACATACCAGGTCTTCTCTTTGTGCCTTACTATGTGTAAATCGCCACACTTAAGTACCAAAGGATGAATGCAGTAAGAACAAATTAATGAACATGGGTCATATTAGGGTTCTCCACAGAAACAGGAACCAATAGGGTGTGTGTGTGTGTGTGTGTGTGTGTGTGTCTGTTTAATATAAGGAACTGGCTCCTGTGATTACAGAGGCTTACAAGTCCTGAGATCTGAAGTCAGCAAGCTGAAAACCCAGGAGAACTGATGATCTAATTCCAGTCTGCAGACAAAAGGCTCAAAATCCAGGAAGAGCTGATGTTTTAGTTCAAGTCCAAAGGCAGATAAAAACCAATGTCCCAGCTCAAAGATGGACAAGCAGAGGTTCCCTCCCATTCAAGAAAGGGTGAACATTTTATTTATTCAGACATTCAGGTTTTTCGGGGGATGGTACACTACTAAGGACAATCTGCTTTACTCAGTCTATCAATTTAATCTGAAAACTCATCCAAAACACCTTCATAGAAACACACACAATAATGTTTGACCAAACAACCAGATACCATGACAAAAATCTGAGCCCAAATTGACACACAAACTTAACTGTCCATGGGTCCTGCTTAGCCAAGTTTATTTACACAGTACAAAACCATTATAAAGGTGATATTTACTAATGCAAAATAACAGGCAGTAATTCTATAGAGATGAGGCTGATGAGGAAGCTATACACTAAACTGATACACCAAAAAGCAAAAACAAAAACCCAACACATAAGTTAAAAATTTTACTGAAATTTGAAGGGTTAAAAAAAAGTGGAAATCAGCCCAAGAGAGAGGGGGGGAAGCACACTATGGGAAAAAATAGGAAATTTTCAAGCTTCTTCCCTTCTTTCTTTAGAGAAATCATACATTAATGAAATTTGAATGTGGAGAAAGACAGTTTTGTTTCTTCCCCTTTTTAAGTAATTTCCAATCCAACATGGATCAGTATGTTTGTAAAATAAACTAAAAATAAAAATTAATATAAAGTTTAAAAAGTAATATCCTAGAAGGTTCTGGTTCGAGATGGTGATGTAGGAGTTTCTTGAACTCACCTCATCCCCACCACAGACACACAAAATCTGCACCTACATATGGAAAGATTTTCCTCTGAAGTAAACTCAGAAAAGCTCAGTGACTCCTACACATTGGGCAAACAAACCCCACACTGAAATAGGTAGGAGAGGCTGGGACACAATCTTACCACAATCTCCACCCTGAGTTTGGCAACCCACAATCAGGAGGGAACTTACAATTCCAAGTTTCTCCCTGAAAAGCAGAGTGTTTGAACCCCACATGTGGTACCCCAACTTTTAAGACATGCACCTGACAAATGACCCAAGTAAAAAATGGGTAGCAGACTTAGACATTTTTCCAAAAAAGACATGAAGATGTGCTTAACATCATTAATCATCAGGGAAATGTAATCGCAATGAAGTATCACCCCACACCTGTCAAATTGGTGAAATACACACACACACACACACACACACACACACACACACACACGAATATAACTCAACCACAAAAAAGAATCAAATTTTGCCATTTGTGACAACATGGATGGACCCAGAGGGTTTTATGCTAAGTGAAATAAGTGAAACAAATACAAATACCACTGATTTCACTTATATGTGGAATCTAAAAAACAAAACAGACTCATAGATATAGGAAACAACTGATGGTTACCAGAATGGGAAGGGTTTGGGACACAGGCAAAATAGGTGAAGGGGATTAAGAGGTACAAACTTCCAGTTATAAAATAAGTCATGGGGATATAATATACACACAGCATAAGGAATATAGTCAATAATACTATAATAACTTTGTATGGTAACAGATGGTAACTAGACTTACCATAGGGATAATTTCATAATATATATAAATATCAAATCACTACCATATATATACCTGGAACTACTAGAATACTGTTAAGTGAATTATACTTAAATTTTAAAAAAATTCTTCAGGACCTTCGCTTTTAAAAAAATAGACAGGAGTTTGTTAAATGAAGTGAAAGCAAGGTGAGAAAGAAAGAAAATGACATCAAGTAACATTATATACAGCAATTTGTGGCTCACAAGAAACTTCCTAAGTCCTCGTTCTAACTCTGAGGGTTATTGCCATTATATAGAGGAGAACACTGTGGCTCAAGGATGTTAAGTAAATCCCATTGCATCATACCTGTCTTTATACAGGGTATGACACAGAGAGATCAACATATATTAATATATAATACTGCATAATTATGTACTTTACTGCTTCTCCCAGGGGGTACATGTAAAATGATGATACTTAAGGATCTTACTGGCTAGATGTCAGATGGATATAAGCAGTATACAAAGTTGAAAAAAAACCATTTTAATCTAGAATGCATATCTATCTGTAAATTAATCAAGTAGCAAAAAGTAAATAAAATGCAAAGTGTAAAAAGAAGACAAGATGACAATGACCTACACTTGAGACATGAGGCCCTAAACACACAGCTTTGACAGCAAATTGTGCTTGAATCCATGAAACCACAGCACTGAAGCAAATGGAGAAAGAGTCCTTAAAGGGGCCTAGCACAGAGGTGCTGACTGAAAATCATGTAGTCTTTCTGGTAAAGAGGTCTATTTGCTTAATCAACCTGAGGGGCATGCATCTAATTCAACACATATCTAGGGATCTATGGAAATAGTATCCAAAGATGGAGACTGGGAGGAACCATCTATGTGTTCTTTTGCCTCGTTCCAGGTTACCAATAACTCCTGGAAGTGAACCATGCACTTGTTTGGCATTCCAGTTTTTGTAGCTGTCACCCAGGGGATACCATTTGATCACCTACCTCTGGTGGCCAGTAAGGCTTACATCCAAAATGACTACGACAAATGGAGAAAGAGTTCTTAACCAGCTATGCCAATGCACAACAGAGAGGCAGCAAACTGAAATGCCTTGTCTTTCTGTGAGAGGTCTATTGGTATTTCTTCTTGGCTGCACTGTGAGGGACAGGTTTTTAATTAAATACACATCTAAGAACCAACTATGTCCTCTCCAGACATCTCAGAGGCTGGGCACTATCTTCCTGCTCTCCCTCTGCCTCACTCCAGGCTCCTGGTGTTTCTGAGAAAGGAGCTTGTCTCCATGTATAGTGCCCCAACTTTTGTCTGCTGCCCAGAGGACAAAACCCTTGATATCCTGACTCTGTTGGCCAGTGGGACCTGCATTCACAGACTACCACTTCAGGATTCAGTGTAGAGGGAAAGACAAAAACATTCCCATCTTCCCCGCAAAGAGGTATGTTTGCATACTTTAAAAGCTGCTGCCTGAAGATGTGGCTTCCAGTCCGTCTGAATCTATGAGGCCAACCAAGATCTTCTCCTCTGGGACACCAACAGGTCTTGGCAAACCCTCAACTACTCATAGCCACTAAGAATAAAGTAGGCTTCTTGGACAAGCACAAAGGTTTGAGACGGGTTGAAAGGTGAAGATCATTCCTTTAGGAGGCTGCCCCTTCAAGACAGGTAGAAATAGTTGTTTTATCTAATGCACAGAAACTAACACATAGAGTCAAGGAAATGAAGAAAGAGAGGAGTATGTTCTAAATGAGAGAACAAGATGAAATCTCAGAAAAAGATTTTAATGAAATAAATAAGTGATCTGCCTGATTAAAAGTTCAAAAAGATGGTCATAAAGATGCTTACAAATCTTGGGAGAAAAATGCATGAACAAAGTTAAGAATTTTAACAAAGAGAAAATATAAGAAAGTGCCCAACAGAAGTCACAGAGCTGATAAATATGATAACAGAACTGAAAAATGCAATAGAGGAAGCAGACAGACTAGATGAATAAGATGAATAAGAAAGGATCAGCAAACTCAAAGACAGGTCAACAGAACTCATTGAATCAGAGCAGCAAAAAGAATAAAGAGAGAGCAGAAAACTTAAGGGGCTTATAGGAGAACATCAAGTGGATCAACATTCATATTATATGGGCCCCAGAATAAGAGACAGAAAGAAAGGGGTAGAAAACTTACTTGAAGAGATAAAAGCTAAAAACTTCTCTATCCTTGGATAGACACTCCCAAGACATGTTATAATTGTCTAAAGGTAAAGAAAAGGAAAGAATTTTTTGGGAGGTAACTGGTTCAGCCTCACATATATGTAGTTTTGTGGGTTTTTTTAATTCTAGTTAATTAACATACAGTGTTATATTGGTTTCAGGTGTACAATATGGTTCAACAATTCTGATTTGACAATTCTGTACACTACTTAGTGCTCATCAAGATAAGTGTACTTTTAATCTTCACCTATTTCACCCATCCCCCCACTAACCTCCCCTCTGGTAATGATCAGTTTGTTCTCTATAGTTAAAAGTCTGGTTTTGAGTTTGTCTTTTTTTTTTTGGTCCATTCATTTGTTTCTTAAATTCCACATATGAAAGAAATTATTTAGTATTTCTTCCTCTTATTTCACTTAGTGTTATACCCTCTAGATCCATCCATATTGTTGTAAATGGCAATTTTTCATTCTTTTTATGGCTAAGTAGTATTCCATTACACACACACACACACTCTCTCTCTCTCTCTCTCTCCATCTTCTTTATCTATTCATCAGTTGATGGACACTTGGGCTGCTTCCATAATTTGGCTATTGTAAATAATGCTTCAGTAAATATAGGGGTACATCTACCATTGTGAATTAGTGTTTTTTTTTATTTTTGGGGTAAATACTCAGTAGTAGAATTACTGGATCATATGGTAGTTTTGGTTTTAATTTTTTGACTAAACTCCATACTGTTTTCCACAATGGCTGCACTAGTTTGCATTCCCACCAACAGTGCATAAGGGTTCCGTTTTCTTCATATTATCACCAACTCTGTTATTTCTTGTATTTTTGATTTTAGCCATTCTGACAGAAGTGAGGTGATATCTCATTGTGGGTTTTGATTTGCATATCCCTTAAGATGAGTGATGTTAAGCATCTTTTCATGTCTGTTGGCCATCTGGATGTCTTCTTTGGAGAAATGTCTGTTCATGTCTTCTGCCCATTTTTTAACTGGGTTGTTTTTTGGTGTTGGTTTTATCAGTTCTTTATGTATTTTGGAAGTTAACCCTTTTTCAGATATGTCATTTGCAAATATCTTCCGCCACTCAGTAGGTTGTCCTTTATAGTTTGGTTGATTGTTTCCTTTGCTGTGCAGAAGCTTTTTATTTTGATGTAGTCCAAACAGTTTATTTTTGCTTTTGTTTCCCTTCACTCAGGAGATATGTCTAGAGAGATGTTGCTATGGCCATAGTCAGAGATTTTACAGCCTGTGCTCTCCCCTTCTAGGATTTTTATGGTTTCAGATCTCCCACTTTGAGTTTATTTTTGTGTATGGTATAAAAAAGTGGCCCAGTTCCATTCTTTTGCAGGTTGCTATCCAGTTTTCCCAATACCATTTGTTGAAAAGACTGTCTTTTTCCCATTGCATATCCTGTCCCCTTTATCAAGGATTATTGACCATAAAACTGTGGGTTTACTTCTGGGTTTTCTATTCTGTTCCATTGATCTATGTGTCTGTTTTTGTGCCAATACCATACTGTTTTGATTCCTACAGCTTTGTAGTATAACTTGAAATCTGGGATTGTGATACCTCCAGTTCTGTTTTTCTTTTTCAAGATTGCTTTGGCTACTGAGGGCTTTTGTGGCTCCAAAAAAATTTGGGATCATTTATTCTAGTTCTTTGAAAAGTGCTGTTGGTATCTTGGTAGGGGTTGCATTAAACCTGCAGACTGCCTTGGGTAGTATGGACATTTTAACAATATTTTTTCTTAAGACAAGGAGAGAGTCTTAAAAGCAGCAAGAGAAAAACAATTTGTTACACATAAATGAAAGCCCATGATAATCAAAATTTTTAAGTGGAAACTTGGCATGCTAGAAGAGAGTGGGCACAATATATTGAAAATACTGAAAGAAGAAAACTGCCAACAAGAATATTCTACCTAGCAAAGCTGTCCTTCAGATTTGGCTGGTGGGGGGGAGGTGGTGGTGGTGTGGAATACAAGTTTTCCAGATAAGCAAAAGCTAAAGGAATTATTGCCCCTAGACCAGACTTATGAGAAATGTTAAAGGGACTTCCTTAAGCTGAAACATAGGTTACTACTGGTAATGGGAAAATGTATAAAAGTGTAAATCTCACTGGTCAAGGTAAATATATAGTAAAATTCAGAGTAATCTTATATTCTAAAGGTGGCTGGTTACTTACAAATCTAGTATGAAGGTTAAAAGACAAAAGTAATAAAAATACCTACAACTACAGTAATTTGTAAATGAATACTGAAAAACTGAAAGATGTAAATTGTGACATCAAAACATAAAATGTGAGGTGGGGAATAAGGTTTAGAATGTGTCTGAACTTAAGCTATCAATTTAAAACAGACTGTTTTATATATGTGTGTGAAGTAACATATATGTGTTGTCTTATGTAAGCCTCATGGTAATCACAAAGCAAAACCTATAGATACACAAAAGATAAGAGAAATCTAAGCATATAGCTACAGAAAATTACTGAATCACAAAGGAAGAGAGCAAGAAAAATGGAAGGAACGATGAAATCTTAAAAACAGCCAGAAAACAATTTTAAAAATCCCAATAAGTACAGACCCATCAATAACTGCTTTAAATGAAAATGAACTAAATTCTCCAATACAAAGACACACAGTGGCTGAGTGAATAATAATACAAGACCCATCTATATGCGGTCTATAAGAGACTCACTTCAGATGTAAAGCATGCAAAATGAAAGTAAAGGGTGGAAAAAATATACTCCATGCAAATGAAAACCAAAAGAAAGCTGGGGTAGGTATATATATAGCTGACAAAATACACTTTAAGACAAAGTGTATAATAGGAGACAAATGAGGTCACAAACTAATGATAAAAGAACCAATCAAACAAGAGGATATAACATTTATAAATATTTATTCGCCCAATGAAGAAGCACCTAACTACATAAACACTAATCAACATGAAGGGAGAAACAGACATCAGCTAAAAAATCGTAGAGGACTTAAATTCCCCATTTTCATCAATTAGATCATCTGGACAGAGAATCTATTTAAAAAACATTGTATTTAAATGACACGTTAGAGTAGATGGACTTAACACACACATACAGAACAATCTATCTAAGCCAACAGCATATAGTCTTATGTGCACATGGAACAAACTCCAGGAAAAATCCTATGTTAGGCCACAAAACAGTCTTAAAAATTTGAAGAGAACTGAATCATATCAAGCACTTGTTTCTGACCACAATGGTATGAAACTAAAAATCATAAGAAGAAAAGTGGAAAAATTATAAATATGTGAAGATTGAATAATATTCTGCTGAACAACCAACGAGTCAAAGAAGAAACCAAAAGAAAAAGCAAAAAATATCTTGAGAAATTTGAAAATGGAAATGCAACATATGAAAACTTATGCAACGCAGCACAAACAGTTCTAAGAGGGAAGGTCAAAATGATAAATGCCTTCATTAAGAAACAAGATCTCAAATAAACAACCTAACTTTTCACTTCAAGGAACTAGAAAAAGAAGAACAAACTAAACCCAAAGTTAGTGAAAAGAAAGAAATAGCAACAATCAGAGCAGAAATAAATGAAATGAAGACTAAAAAAAATCAGAAATGAAGAGACATTATAATGGATATCACAGAAACTTTACAAAGCATGATAAACTACTATGAACAATTAAAGCCTAACAAACTGGAAATCTGAAGAAACAAAGCCCTAGAAACATACAGCCTACCAAAGCAAATCACGATATACAGAAAACCTTCAATAGCCCAGTAACAAGTAAGTAGATTGGATCTCTAATCAAAAATCTCCCCCAGAAGAAAAATCTAGGACCAGATGACCTCACTGGTGAATTCTACCAACATTTAAATAAGAATACCAATTCTTCTGAATGCCTTCAAAAAAGAGCAGAGTACATTTTCAGACTCATTTTATGAAGCCAGCATTACCCTGATACCAAAAGTAGACAATGTCACCATACAAAAGAAAACTACAGAGGCCAATATCCTAATGAACACAGATGCAAAAAATCTCAACAGAATATTTGCAAACTAAATTCAACAATAACACTAAAAGGATCATTCACCATGATCAAGTGTAATTTATTCCAGAGATGCAAGGCATGGTTCAACATTTGTAAATCAATCATTGTGAAACACCACATTAACAAAATGAACAAAACAAATGATTACCTCAATATATATAGAAAAAGCATCTGACAAAATTCAACATCCATTTATGATTTTTAAAAAAATCTCAGAAAGTGGTTATAGAGGGAATATACCTCAACATAATAAAGGCCATGTATGACAAACCCAAAACTAACATTTTCTTCAATGGTGAAAGCTAAAAGCTTTTCCTCTGAGATCAGGAACAAGACAAGAATGCCCATTACTTGCATTTTATTCAGTGAAGAATTGGAAGTCCTAGCCAGAGCACTTAGGCAAGAAAAATAAATAAATGAAAGACATCCAAATTAAAAAGGAAGAACTAATACTGTCACTCTGTGCTGGTTACAGGATATAGAAAACCTAGATTCCATCAAAAAACTGTTAGAATAAACAAGTTCAGTAAAGTTGTAGGCTACAAAATCCATCTACAAAAATCTGTTGTGTTTTTGTATACTAATATTGAACTATTAGAAAAAGAAATAAAACAATCTGATTTACAACTGCATCTAAAGTATAAAATACCTAGGAATAAATTTAATGAAGGAAGTGAAAGACATGCACACTGAAAACCATAGGGCACTGATAAAAGATTGAAGATGACACAAATAAACTGAAAGATAAACCATGATCAGATTGGAAGAATATTGTTAAATGTCCATACTACTGAAAGGAATCTATAATTTAATGCAAACCTTTTCAAAATTCTAAAGCCATTTTTCACAGAAAAATAATAAACAATCCTAAAATGTGTATGGAAGTACAAAAGATCCCAAATAGCCGAAACAGTCTTTAAAAAGAAGAATCAAGCCGGGGGTATCACACTTCCTGATTTTAAACTATATTATGAAGCTATAGTAATCAAAACAGAGTATTGGCATAAAAACAGACACATAGAGCAATGGAAAAGAATAGAGAGCCCAGAATTAGACCTACGCATATATGATCAATTAATTTACAACACTGGAGACAAAATATACAAAGAGTAAAAGACAGTTTTCTTCAACAAATGGTGCCAGAAAAACTGTCACAGCTACATACAAAAGAATGAAACTAGACCACTATCTTACATGCACAAAATAACCTAAAATGGACTAAAGACCTGAACATAAAACCTGAAACTGTAAGTCCTTAAGAAAATACAGGGGCACCTGTATGACTCGGTCAGTTAAGCATCTGCCTTCGGCTCAGGTCATGATCCCAGAGTCCTAGGACTGAGCCCCGCATCGGGCTTGCTGCTCAGCGGGAAGCCTGCTTCTCCTTTTCCCATTCCTCCTGCTTGTGTTCCCTCTCTCGCTGTCTCTCTCTGTCAAATAAATAAATAAAATCTTAAAAAAAAAAAGAAAGAAAATACAGGTGATGAGAGCCTTGACATCTACCTTGGAGACAATTTTTTGGATCTGATACTAAAAGTAAAGTCAACAAAGACAAAAATAAATAAGTGGGACTACATCAAACTAAAAAGCTTCTGCACAGCAAAGGAAACCATCACCAAAATGAAAAGACAACCTCCTGAATGGAAGAAAATATCTGCAAATCATGTATCTAATAAGGGGTTAATATCCAAAATATATGAAGAGCCCAAAAACTCAATAGCAAGCAAACAACCCAATTAAAATATGAACATGGGATCTAAGTAGACATTTTTCTAAAGATGACATACAGATACCCAACAGGTACATGAAAATGTACTCAACATCAGTAATCATTAAAAAAATGCGAATCAAAACCTCAGAAATCACCTCACACCCATAAGAATGGTCATTAGCAAAAAGACAAGAAATAATAAGGGTTGGCAAGAATGTGGAAGAAAGGGAAGCCTGTGCACTGTTGATGTGAATGTACACTATAGAAAACAAGATGGAGATTCTTCGAAAAATTAAAAAACCAGCAATTCGACTTCTGTGTATTTGTCCAAAGCAAACAAAAACACTAACTTGAAAAGGAATCTGGACTCCCATGTTAATTGCAGCATTTACAAGAGCCAATACACGGAAACAACCTAACTGTCCATGAATGGTTGAAAAAATGAAATGTGGTATAAATACATAAGGAAATATTATTCAGCCATTCAAGGAAAGCCTGTCATTTGTGACAACATGGATGGACCCTGAGATCATTATACTAAGTGAAATAAGTCGGACAGAGAAAGACAGATACTGTATGATCTCACTCATGTGGAATCTTAAAAAACAAAAAACTCAAAAACCAAAACTTCTATAGACAGAAAAGGCATTAGTGCTTACCAGAGACGGCGGGTGGTGGGAAAAATGGGTGAAGGTGATCAAAAGGTAGAAACTTCCATTTAGGGACACCTGGGTGGCTCAGTGGGTTAAGCATCTGCCTTAGGCTCAGGTCATGATCCCAACATCCTGGGATCAAGCCTCGCATTAGGCTCACTGCTCCTCAGGGAGCCTGCTTCTCCCTCTCCTTCTGCCCCTCCCCCTGCTTGTGTGTACTCTCTCTCTCTCTCTGACAAATAAAATCTTTAAAATAAAAAAACAAACTTCCATTTATAAAGTAAATAAGCTATAAGGATATAATGTACAGCATGATGACTGTAGACAATAATACTGTATTATATAGCTGAAAGGTGTTAAAAGAATACATATTAAAAGTTCTCATCACAAGAAAAAAATTGTAACTGGTATTAGATGTTAACTAGACATACTGTGGTGACCATTTCACAATATATCTAATCATTTTGTTATATACTTAAAATATGTTATATACCAATTATATCAACTTTTTAAATGTATTAAAATTTTAAAAAATAAAAATATCCAAATTTTTATTAAACATACATAAATTTATCCAAACTTTTATGTCAAACTCATAAAAGTTTATAATTGCTTCTACTAGTTTTTTTTCTATCGCAGATAATAAACAGTTAACAACAATAACAAATAGTTTGCAGATCAGTTATTAGTCTTCATCCTATACTTTGTGTAATACCGGTCTAAAAATAATGCCCCATCAAACTTAGGGAAGAAACTCATAATAAATCTGTGATGAAATAAAAGAAACATCGGATATGTTCAAGTCAGAAAGACCTAATGGATATGCACTGTAAGGGATTTAAAATAATGGCTAATGATCACAAGTGTTTTTGATTTTTAAGAAGCAGCACAGGGGGGCACCTGGGTGGCTAAAGCATTAAGCATCTGCCTTTAGCTCAGGTCATGATCCTGGGGTCCTGGGATCAAGCCCTGCATCAGACTCCCTGCTCAGCGGGAAGCCTGCTTCTCCCTCTCATTTTCCCCCTGCTTGTGTTCCTGCTCTCGCTCTGTCTCTGTCAAATAAATAAATAAAATCTTAAAAGAAAAATAAAAAAAAATAAAAAGCATCAAGGGGTCAGATTAACAGTGACAATTTTCTTGATCAGGTACTGAAAGAAATTATCCAATAATTTAGCATCTTTCCTATAAAACTAATGAGACCAGGATACAACCAGCAAGGTTTTTCTAGAAAGCAATTCTCATCCTATCAACTTAGTTTATTTCTATCACAGTTTACACAGTTAAGTTATAGATATAATCTTCATACTCCAATTTTAAAAGGCTCATGATTATGTCCTGTATTCCAAAACAAGCTAGACAGTGTGGGGGGGGGTGTATGTGTGTGTAAAAAGCATCTTTTCTTTCTTTCCTTCTTTCTTTCTCTGCCTTTTTTTTTTTAATCTTAAACACCTCACTACCACTATCAGGGGTCAATCTCAATAAGAATGTCAATAGTAAAGCAAAAAATCATTCAGCATTTACAATGTGTCAGGCATTCTGCTAAGTATTTTAGGTGCTATGCTAAAGTTGGTTATCCTCCATTTAAAGAATAACTATCCCTCAGGTCTTTTTTTAATTTAGGTAGAAATAAATTTTAAAATGACATAAAAAAGGGAAAATTGATAGAAATGAATGTAAGGGTTAAAAAAATATAATAGTACCATAGTTTGAAAAGAGTCTATGTAGACTAGAGTTCCACAAAGTACAGTCCATATGTCACTTGTTTTTGTAGAGTCCACAACTAGAATGGTTTTTACATTTTAAATGGTTTGGAAAAAGTCAAAAGAACTTTGAAAAAAGTCAAAATTTCGTGACACATGAAAATTATATGAAATTCAATTTCAATGTCTACAAATAAAGTTTAGTTGGAGCACAGCTGTGCTCATTCTTTTCCATATTGCTTGTGGCTGTTTTCATGCTACAGTGACAGAACTGAGTACCACTTTACCTGGCTGTTTAGCACACTGCCAACTGTAGTGACAACGGCTATAGATGCACAGCATTTCAAGTGCCACACATATTGCCATACCACAACTTTTTATTTTTATTACCAGTGCGTATCAAAATAAGGCAAGAAAATTGGACTTAAGGGTGCCTGGGTGACTCAGTTGATTAAGCAACTGCCTTCAGCTCAGGTCACGATCCCAGAGTCCCGAGATGGAGTCCCTCATCAGGCTCCCGGCCCTATGGGGAGTCTGCTTCTTCCTCTGACCTTCTCCCTTCTCATGCTCTCGCTTGGTCTCTCTAATAAATAAATAAAACCTTAATAAAAAAGAAAAAAGAAAATTGGACTTAAAACATCATACTTTTGAGGCACAGTAGTGTGGCTTTTGTTATTGAATTAAAAGTAGAGCACTGTGTTTATAATGTAATGATACTATAACTATGCTCAAAAGAATCCAATATACAGCAATATTACCAAAGGACTCATCATAGTATCCCCTGCCCAAAGGCAAGCAATGGTGAGAAAAAGTAGAAAATTTACAAAGAAGTGTCCATCATAGAAGAATTTCTTCACTAACAGAAAATAAACATGAGGTATGACTAAAGTAAGTTTCTGAGTGGCTCATTTGTTAGTCAAGCAAGGAAAGCCATTCTCTGATAGTGAGTTAATTAAATCAGGTTTGACTGCAGAAGATGAAGAAATGTGTCCCAGAGAAAACAAACTTAAGATTTTTGACCATTGGGCAAATACATTTGCTCAAAAAGTTGAGAAAGGAAGATGATTTCAAGCGGCCCTCTATGGTCAACAAATGTACACTGTTCAGCTGCTTTTTTTTTTAAGATTTTATTTATTTATTTGACAGAGAGAGACACAGCAAGAGAGGGAATACAAGCAGGCAGAGTGGGAGAGGGAGAAGAAGTAGGCTTCCCACCGAGCAGGGAGCCTGATGCGGGACTCGATCTCAGGATCCTGAAATCATGACCTGAGCCGAAGGCAGACACTTAACAACTGAGCCACCCAAGCGCCCCCCATCCCTTTTCTTAATTTGAGGAGTCAATGCCAAGTTTGAAGTAACTAAAGAGTTAGCCTCTATGAACATTCTGTGTAAAACAACTTCAGGCAAGAATATTTTCAAAGTTGAGGAAACTCCAGTACAACCTAAAGTGGAATCTGCTAAGAAGTGCTACAACTGATTATGATAATATATGTGGAGGGGAAAAAAGACAATTTACAAAGCTTGTAAAAAGGTGTTTAAAAAAAAGTTAAGGTGTTTATTTTAAATTATTTAAAATCAAATTAATTTAAAAATTTTAAATGTTTCAATATATTACTCAACCAACAGTTACCTTGCAGAAAATATGTAAATATGTCATGTTACTGAACCAATGTTAAATGTTAAAGGTGAACTTTGTTCACTCCTGTGAGTTTCACCACTTTCAGTTTTGTGAAGTTTGTCAAAAATAGACGATGAATATCCTGACTTGCCCTTCTATCCAGAAGTTCAAAAACTTAGCAGTGGTAAAAGCAGTGACTTTTTTTTTTTAGCTATATGCTGAGACTGAAATTTTTCTGAATGAGAACCACCACTGACCACTATTACCAAATGGAACAGCTTTTTGAAATCAGCTCTTGTTTCAAATTTGATCATGTTTCTTGATGAACTGAACCTAAAATTACAAGGCAAAACAGTTACTATATGTGAAATTTTTACTAAATGAAGTAAAGCTATTAATGTTCTTCGAATTATAAAGTAATGTCAAGTTGGGTTGTCAAGAATTAATAAAAGGACTGAGATCTGTATTCCCACATAAATCTGAAGTAGATGTATTTTCTGATCTCAAACTAAGTTCTAGTAAGGGTAAACAACTGTCCCAGTTTTAGCACTTCAAGTCCCAAATCATGGGAAACCACTCAGTCCCAGAATATCAGAACAAATGGCCTCCCTAATTCCAGCAGCATTTTTCAGACCTAAATACAAATGCCAAGTAAATATCCCTATTTCAAAATCCATCAGCCATACAATTGAGGTGCTTCCCAGAACCAGTGATTGGAAATGATTAATCTGCAATGTAATGACATGCTAAAAGGCAAATATCAAGAGAAGACACTAACAGAATTATATAAAATACAATGCGGCTCATAGACTGGTATCAGTTTTTGGTAGTTCAAACCTACCTGTTTGAAAGGGCATTTTCAAATGTGAAATATACAAAATATCAACAAAGATCAGCATTAACAGAACATTTGCAGTTGAGTTTGATAAGAGAAAAAACTAACTTTGAACCCCAATTAAATTCTATTTCCACATTCCCATTAGAAGTGTATCATACAAAATACCCAATCATAATTTAAATTTTATCAATAAAAACTTATAGAACTTTTCTCTCTTGATATACAAGTACTTACATAATATCTTCAATTTTGCCTCTTGGCCTGCAAAGCCTAAAATATTTACTGTCTGGCCCTTTACCTAATGGGGCCCCTGATTGTGAGTAAGACAAATATTAAGAGATAGGGCCTGTTACAGTTGACAAGAAACTAAATGAAGCAGTAACCACTGGCTTTTATGAGAAAAATAAACAGCAGTGGTATATATTTAAAAGACAGTAACATACCAGAGTCAGAAGCAATCACTTCATTACACCAATCTCTTTAGATGTCCTGGAATCTAGATCTTAGATCTTAACCCTCTGCCATGGAAGTTAATTTTCCTTTACATGAAAAAACTGGCATGGATTCAAGGAAGATTGATAATGAATAAAATTGTGAAACTCTGTCTATTTTTAAAAGTTTTGAAAAGGGGCGCCTGGGTGGCTCAGTCGTTAAGTGTCTGTCTTCAGCCCAGGTCGGGATCCCAGCGTCCTGGGATCGAGCCCCACATGGGCTCCCTGCTCTGTGGGAAAGCCCACTTCTCCCTCTCACACTCCCCTGCTGTGTTCCCTCTCTCGCTATGTCTCTCTCTGTCAAATAAATAAATAAAATCTTTAAAAAATTAAAGTTTTGAGAAGTTTTTTAGCTCAAAAAATGTCAAGATTACAGACAAAAAAATTTCTATTAAAACTACACAAAGTACCCTGGGCTGTTTTTAAAGTCTAAGAAAGATTTTTAAAAAGCATAAAGCAAGGTAGGGTTTTTTTGTTTTTTGTCTTTAGTTTTGTTTAGCCGTAAGAATAATTTATGACTACTAGGAAGGGAGAATGTTGAACAACTTTCTGTGAGAAACTTAACTTTTATATTCCTAAAGATCTTCAAGAAAATAACCATCTTACTGTACAATTTATACTTTTATCTACCTAAAGGCAAGGGCCATCTACCATTTTTTAAAAAAATTCGGATGTCCTATGAAAGCATGACAATCCAGATTTCACAGCATGATTCCATATCATATTAGAAGTGTTATGCAATTTTTGAACTATATAGCCAAACAAAACATCCCAATCTATACAAATATATCCCAAAATAGCAAGTAATTTTGAGTTAATGACAGACAAGTACGTGTATTTTTATAAAAATACAATCGTCATCAAGGCATTTCTTGGTGCTAAGAATACAGGGAGGAATATGGTAAGATGCTGCTGATAAGCTTTAGAAAACATAATCTACTTGGGAAGGTAGACTAAATAAATAAAAGAAGTAAATAATAAATTAACATAGATATAGTGCCAAATGAGTGGTATATGCATGCATGCACTAAGAGCTATAAGAGAAACACGTAACTGGTACTTACAAATACCCACCAATTAAACACAATTACTTGTTTCAAGGATGAGAATATGTAAATTAATATCTACCTAATATCTATCAATAATAAGAAATTAGACTGCAGCACTATTGCACAGCTTTTCTCTCAGCCTAATGGTATATAACTTTAAGCAAAGATGTCTCTTTTAAAAGCATCATTTGATATTCTAAACCAAGGCCAGCAGGTGGTCTATTAGAGCAAATAACCCACAATCAAATACAGTATTCTTTCCCATTGAGAGGGGGAAAAAAAGGCCTTATAAAACTTCTCAACACAATTCTCTAGGTAACCACCACTTATCAACTAGAATTGACATTTAGATGAAACTTACCTGCCATGCAAATTTTAAGGTATCATTTTAAAAACAGAAGGAGCAATGTAGACATAGGCTACTCATTTGACTTCAGTGAAGATATTAGCCCAAAAGGTATGTATGACAATCATTGGTACTTTCATACTTTTTGAGTTTTGGCTATTGCTATCTCTCGAGTTTTCAGTATTTCAACCTGTTTAAATTAGGATCATTTTAAGTATTTCTCTTTCTACTAGGGCGATAGTCAAAGTTCTGTTAACAATTTTCATTATGGGCCTTTATTAGATTTAAGATAATTCATGTTGTAATATTTTATTTTTAAAGGAGAAATGAGAGAAGACTGCATAGAACAGGTAAAACACTTTCTCTTAAAGTTTATTAGACAATTGAATTCTGAGAGAAAACCATAGTATATGTGATTATTTTGAACTCAGAAAAACATGCCTACTGGTATACATTAACTGGAAAACATTTTTCTAAATAACTATTCAGGTTTTCAGTATTTCAAGGTTACATACTAAAAGTTATTTTTGAAAAATATTATTTTTGTAATAAAATAAAAATTTTTATAAAAACTTATAAATTTTTTAATTTTTGTAAAAAATAAAAATATTTTATTTTTCAAAAATAACTTTTAATATGTAACCTTGAAATACTGAAAACCTGAATAATGGAATATGTACAAATGAAATTATATATGTGGAATTTGCTTCTTAATAATACAGTGGGGAGAAAGGAGGAGGGATATACATGAATTAAAGTTACCATGAGTTGATAATTGATGAAGGTGGGTGATGAGTAAAATAGCAGTTTACGTATACCATTTTCTCTACTATGTTTGAAACTATCCAAAATTAAGTTTATTTTTTATTTAAATTTTACTTAGTTAACATACAGTGTAATATTGGTTTCTGGAGTAGAATTCAGTGATTCATCACTTATATACAACACCCAGTGTTCATCACAACAAGCCCCTTCTTTAATCCCCATCACCCTTCTAGCCCATCCCCACCCCTTACCACCTCCCTCCATCAACCCTCAGATTATTCTCTATCCTTAAGTGTTTCTTATGGCTTGTTTCCCTCTCTCCTTTTTTTCTTTTCCCCCTTCCCTTATGTTCAACTGTTTTCTGCCTTAAATTTCACATATGAGTGAGATCATATGGTATTTGTCTTTCTCTGACTTATTTCACTTAGCATAATACACTTTAGCTCTATCCACATAGTTGCAAATGCCAAGATTTCACCAAAATTAAAAGTTTAAAAATAAAAGGTTTATAATAATGACAAGGCTATCCAATTCATTTTTATTATTTTTATGTATAATTTTTATAAGTAATGCATGTGGGGTCCCTCTCCATTTTCTGCCATTAACATGTCTAAGTTCATTTTGAGGACTGTTATACCAATTTCAAAAAGGTTATGTGTAAGTCATTGAAGACCTCATAATTTTATTAAAAGTTCACAGTGGATCACCATAGTAACTGATTCATTATGAAACTTTTCTTGGCTCACAGCCTTATAATAAGGAGTGAACTGGATTGGAGCCATGGGCCATAGGCCATAGTTTTCTGACCCTGGTTTAGAGTGATGAGTTGATGGCCCAGCAACCTCCACACACCCAATAAAAGAAAGAGAGAAATTAAAATCTAAGAACTCTTGGATTTTTAGGTGCTTGATATGTTTGAACCCCCTGTAGTCATTATCGGTTTTGATGTGCCAATTGTCTACCTTCATCTTGGCTCCTTTGTCCTTTTGATATGGACCAGTTAATCTTTGGCAGCTGCTTTACTTTTATGATGCAAGATGTCCCAGACTCATAAATTCCCTGCTTTAAATGTGGAACCTACTATTTCTCCATTTCTATTTTCTCTAAAGTTTTATAACTTTTAGACTTTTTCAGTGAATACAAATAAAACTTTTTTCTTTTAAAAAATATATAACAGTTATTTCCAATTTAAAATTAAGATAAAGGAAGTTGTATTTCATTTCTTTGTGTTTTCTCTTATAGCTCTTTAGTTTTATGCTAAAAATCTTACCCCTTAAAGATATGAACATTTTTTTCTTTTAACTAAACATCACTTAACTGAAACTTAGTCACCAATGACCTCCAAATTGCCAAGTCAGTTATTGCTATTTAACTCATAAGATCTTTCTATACTAACACTACTTTACTGTACTCTTCATCTTGAAACATTCAGCTTCCATTACACCACACTTAGTTCTTTTACCTGCTATTTCATTTCTATCTCCTTCTATGGCTTTTTACTTGCCTTTAGCCTTTTCTTCTTTAACAATTCTATAATATTATCCCTTCACGTTTTTATCAACTCTCAGGAATCAGTAGCAGAGAGACATAATTGCTGAAACCCGAAGTTTCAGACTGATATATCCTGTTCCTGCAGAGCCATTGCCATACTGTTAGTTGTCCCTTCTGTGAAGTTCCATAGCATCCTGTGCCTCTACCACCATAAATGTCACTTTTTATTATACCTTCTGGTTTAACTGTCTGTCCCACTACACAGTAAGGTTCTTAAAGGCAATTATTTGTGTCCCTTTTGCTCACCATCTTATTAACAGCAGGTATGGAACTCTGTAGTCAATATTTGTCAAATACCGTTAAATACAAATGAACCATTAAATCACTTTGACTAGCTAATATCTGTTAAAAGAAAATTTCCCACAGACAATTTACTGACATAGTAAGCTTTTAGTCAAATGATTCATGAATCAGGCAGCATCCAATCTGGTAGTTAGAAAGGAAGTCCAGGGGCGCCTGGGTGCTCAGTCTGTTAAACGTCTGCCTTTCGCTCAGGTCCCCATCTCGGGGTCCTGAGATTGAGCCCCGCATAGGGCTTCCTGCTCCACAGGGAGCCTGCTTCTCCCTATACCTCTCTCTCTGTCTCTCTGAAAAATCTTAAAAAAAAAAAAAAAAGGAAAGGAGGTCCAAAACAACTGTACAAGGCAAGAGATTTTTTTAATTAATTAACTTATTTCAGAGAGAGAGAGAGAATGAGTAGGGGGAGGGGCAGAGGGAGAGAATCTTCAAACAGACTCTCCTATAAATGTAGAGCCTGACTTGGGGCTCAATCCCAGGACCCATGAGATCATGACCTGAGCTGAAACCGAGTCAAATGTTCAACTGACTGAGCCACCCAGGTGCCCCAAGGCAAGAGATATATTTACAGCGCAAAACGAGCTGGAACAAGGAAGTTACACTGGGCATTTGCTAATTGGTTAAAGCAGGGTTACTTTCCTTATATGGAGCAAAGGGACGTTTTGGAACAGAGTTAGATAACTTGTGCTAAGTAGGCAAGCACTAACTAGTTGACCTACACCTTTCTTTTCTGGGAAGGCCACACATAGAAACGTAGTTAAGTTCTGCCTTGCTGATGTGGAGTTTAGCATGAGTGGTTTCTTCTATGGTTACTTTAACATATCTGAACCCTAACATATCCAAAACCAAACTCATTGTTTTACCCTCCAGACCCAAACCTGCTCCTTCTCTTATACAGTATTTGTCACTCTTGATTCCCTATAACCTACTCAGAACTAATAAAACTAATCATCAAGTTCTATTGATTATTGCTCCTACATGTTTCTAGAGTCTAGCCCCACTATAATTCAGGTTTTAATCATCTGCACCTGGAATACTACTTCTTAATTAATATCCTCATCTTTAGTCTATGCCCCCACTGCCACCACCACCTCAAATCCCGCCTCCACAAAGCTGTGAGAGTGATCTACCTATCATTCCCCTGCCTAAAATGCCATAGGATAAATTCTCAGCTCCTTATTATGGTATATAAGACTCTCTGTTACCTAATATGCCTGGCTCAGTCAGTTAAACAGCCAACTCTTGATTTCGGCTCAGGTCATGATCTTGGGGTGAGAAGATCAAGCCCCGCATGAAGCTCTGTGCTCAGCAGGGAGTCTGAGATTTTCCCCCTCTCCCTTTACCTTTCCCCCTGCTTGTGTGCTCTCTCTAAAATAAATATATCTTTTAAAAAAATAACATATATTACGCCAATATTATTATAGATTATCTATCTAACTCCATCAATCCCCAGAGGACTTTTACCCACTTTTCTTAAAGTTCATATTCTGCTTAGGCCTAAAGCTATTTTCTGGTTAAAATCAGGAGTGGCACTATATTTTAATCCTTGCTTATTTTAACCATAACTTAGTTTTAGGCTTCATCAGAATATGTACTTCAATTCTAAGAAAATTCTTTGGGTAGAATTTGCTGGGTAATATAGAGAGATCCAGGGGGTGAAGTTTTCTGATGCTTTGAATTAGCTGGCTGTCAAAACCTTTATTACTACAGTAGCTATATTTTTCTGAAGTAGTATATATAAGTACCTATTTACAACTTTTCAAGAAAAAGTTGGTTCTTCAGATTTCCCTATTTACATTCTCTTTTGTGAAAAATCTGAGAAAGGAATTATGTTCCATGTCTTGACTTGAAGTAACTACCATCTGAAGAACAATTAGTATTTCTGAAAACAAAAAAATGACAATTTTCACCCTGCAAGAAGGCAATTCCACAACTGCTTAACTCCTCCTCACTTTTAAAGTTTATAGACCATCTTCACAGTTATCTTACTAACCTCAGATGCCCTGCAATTTAGTAGACTGTTCTTTGATAGATATGGTACACTTTAAGAAGATTCTTACCCACTTTCTCCAGAACTATTTTAAGAAACACGTTTAAACAGATCTTAGCTGAGATACAGTTAAAAGTCTGCCACAGTGAAAACAAATTAGAAAATTCATGAATGGTTAAAATGACAAATTTTATGTAATGCATATTTCACCACAATTAAAAAAATAAAGAAATAAAACCACCAGAGGTCTAGCTGGCTCCTGGGAAGATTTCGGGAAGGATTTGTACTGACAAAAGCTAATGAAAAGAATTTGAGTTCTCCATTAAACTTTAATAGACAAATTTGAAAGAGGTTAACTTGGGCTTGCATGTTGGATTACATTTCTAGGTATGGAGCATATCTCTTGTTCCCTACCACTGACTTCAGTCATAGACAAATAGGTAATAAATCACATAGTCATATACCTATACTGTCTGGCCTGTACTATTCATTGGCATACTGTCTGGAAAAAATCTTAGACTTAGAAATGCCAGAAACTCATTCTTTTAATGTGGAATTATGACAGATATACCAATCTGCTGTTTATGTTGCTCTTTTGGCCCTTCTATCATCCAGGAAGGTTGATTCCAGCCAGAAGAGAGCAGTACAAATAGAACAGAGAGTGTATTTGTGTGTGTCTCTATATTGTCAATACGTAAATATTGGGGATATATATACATATACACATTTACATATACATTTATATAACATATAAATAAATTACATATAAATGTATATACATGCATACATATATTCATATACTTACATGTATGTTTATATGTATATACATATCTTTACATATAATATACATACATGTGTATATATACATATATATTTACACATATATATCGGTATATTTACATAATGACAGTTATCCACTTTAATGAAGAGCACCTTATATAACTGAAGTTTAAGTATGCAATTTCTAAAAGTATGATAAAAATAGCAATTTTTATGTTTATTGATACTACTACCATAAAGCTTACTAATCACTTGATGGATAACAACATCTTCAAATATTTGTTGATATGATAAGTGCTAAACCATCCTCACATTTATATCTTTCATCCAAAGAAAAATTTTTTAAAAATGTTTTTAAGTATATCAACATATTACCTAAAGAGGATAGTTAGAGAAACTATTAGGTAGAAAACAGAAGTGCCAACACAGCCATAATACAGTGATCATTCTTCATAGATATAAACCAATTTATCTTAGTATTTATGACCTATCTACTTTCTCAAAGATTTGGGGAGGCTAAGGCAAAAAAGGGAAATAGGTTTACTTCGAGAAGTACCATGGTATAATAGAAAGAATGAAAAACAGAGTGTCCCTGGAGGAGATGTGGGTGGGGAGATGGGGTAACTGGGTGATAGGCATTAAGGAGGGTACTTGATGTAATGAGCATTGAGTGTTATATGCAACTGATGAATCATTAAATTGTACCCCTGAAACAAATACTATACTATGTGTTAACTAAATTGAATTTAAATAAAACTTTAAAAAAAGAAAAGAAAAAATGCAGGATTAATGGGCAAAGTATCTCAGTTCCAGTTTTGTTCCACTACTTCCTTAGAGCTACAACTTCTTTATACCTATTTCCTAAACTGTAAAATGGGAATAGTTATATTTAATAACATCACAAGACTGCTATTCAAATTAGGTAATGTGAAAGCATTTTATAAACTCCAAAACACCATTAATTACTATTGTCTTTACTGACTTAATAGTTTAAAGTATGCAAATAGTAAATTCAACTGGATGAAAATGTTTTTCCAGCACTGGATCCATACTAAAGAATGCCTGTTTTAGAAAACTAAACATGTCTTCAAGTAGAGTTCTGAAAAAGAAACTCTATTCACATAGATATTTTCATTATAAGTCTTCTATAAAAGCTGGAATTACACTGAATCACAATTCAGTGAAGGCAGTTCTGTGGAAAGGTGAGAGGACAAATTCCAAGTACATTCCTTTCTGATGGTTTACTTAACAGAGCAGGTTGGAAGATTAGATAGCTAGCTTATCTATTAGCCTATCTCTCCTAAGTATCAGAAGTCTCAAGCCAACCTTTGGCAACTGCTAGACTGTAGTCAATTTACGTCTTCATTTTCTAGGAAAAGCATCAAGCACCACAACTCTGGAGTACTGATTAAAAGGAGATCCCTGCATGATACCAAATATGCAAGAAGCAGAGTTAAAGTCAATAGTGAAACTTGAGTAACTGGACAACTTGACTGGACAAGAAAGCATCTCCTGGGGGTGCCTGAGTGGCTCATTCAGTCAAGCCTTTGACTTGGTTTCAGCTCAGGTGGTGATATCATATGGGTAGTGGGATGGAGCCCTGCATGGAAGTGGGGAGTGGGGTAGGGGAGGGTCCATACTCAGCGGGGAGTCTGCTTGAAGATTCTCTCCCTCTCTGTTTGCCCCTCCCCCCCACATGTGTGTACTCTCTCTCTAAAATAAATAAATCTTAGAAGAAAAAAAAAAGAAAGAAAAGAAAGCATCTCCTCTCATACAGGGATGGGTTACTGGCAAGCATATTAACAAGAGCCTTAAATGACAAGTAAAGGCAACCATAGGAGTTAATCATAAAGTAGCCTGTGGAACACATGTTCCCTGTTACCGTGGAAAAAAATCACTTCACAGAGAAATAAGTAAATTCTAACCCCAGTTCTGCCACTAAATGAGTAACTTTGGAAAAAACACTTAAGTTGTATGAGCCTTGGTTTCCTCATCTGTAAAATGAATGGACTGCAAATTAGGAAACTTTCTTCTATCTCTAAAATAGTATACTTCTAGGATTTAATTACTGTTGAACCACATTAGAAATCTTGAATGAGACCACGAGGGGAAACCTCATATAAAATAATGAGATGATCACTTATTATTTAAAAAAAGAAGGTATTTGTATTAATTGAGGAACAGGTCAAAATCCAGTTTGTAGCAAAGCTTAATTTGTCTACAGAATAAGCTGTCTTGTCTACAGAATTTGTCTTATGGAAGTCTATGTACATTTAAAAGAGAGTGACCTGCTATCCCCAACATTAGGTAACAGCAATAGGGTGTGGCTTAGAAAAATGTGCATAACTGTATGTTGAAATCAAATGAGGGTCTGGGGAAAACCCTTTTGTTGCAGTAAATTATTACAGGAATTAACATGTCATTCAGTCAAGGGTGAGCACAATTTCAGCACGGAGTAAGATGAAGATCATCCTCCACTGAAACCATACTTCCTATTACCAAACAAAATCACCTCCTCCCAAACCAGGAAAGAAACAAAGCAAAACTACCAGTTCTACAGTGTTTATCCAGAGGCCTAAAATCTCGTAAGCTTTGCGCCAATAATTCTATTTCTGCAACTCTATAAAGGAAATAATCCTGAACACAGAAAAAATTTCATGCCTAATAATGTCTATCACACAAAAAAGGAATGTCTATCACTGAGTTATTATTTAAAAAAAAGAGGAAACTAGGAACCATATAAATATAACAAAAAAAATAAGGAGTAGTTAAATAAAGCTACCGTATTTAATGAAATAAAATTTAGCTGTTAAAAACAAAGACTGTGGGAGCATTGAAAAAAGTGTGCAAAGTGAGGCAAAACCCACTAAAATATACAGAATTGTATAT
Source organism: Ailurus styani (assembly GCA_002007465.1). Taxonomy (NCBI): domain Eukaryota; kingdom Metazoa; phylum Chordata; class Mammalia; order Carnivora; family Ailuridae; genus Ailurus; species Ailurus styani. The sequence goes on along the minus strand of LNAC01000831.1, from coordinate 329,754 downwards.
ATAATATGATTTCAACTATATTTAAAAAATAAAACATGGGGGAAGAAAAGACTGGGAGCAAATACACAATAAACCACAGTTTTATATGGCTGGTGAGAATATGGGTAAATTTTTATACTTTTCTGTGTTCCAAATTCTATTTAATTAATATACTTTATTTTAAATAATAAATGAGTATACAAAATACATTATTTCATTAATCATCAAAATACTCCTCTAAGTTAAATAAGGTACAAGTCAATGTTATTTAGCATGGAACACATTATCATGGAAATCCTGGAAATGCCCTGAAGTAAGTCTTTTAAAAACAGGCTGATTTTTTTTTAAGATTTTATTTATTTATATGACAGAGAGAGATCACAAGCAGGGAGAGAGGCAGGCAGAGAGAGAGGAGGAAGGAGGCCTCGATCCCAGGACCCTGGGATCATGACCTGAGCTGAAGGCAGAGGCTTTAACCCACTGAGCCACCCAGGTGCCCAAAAATAGGCTGAATTTTTAAGGAAACTCTTCAAAGACTTTTTTTTTTCTTTTAAGTCCTGGGAGATTCTTGAAAATTCTGAGATTCCTACTTTTTAAAATGTAAATCTAAACATAAGACACTATATATATGTCAAGAATATGGTTGAACCAGATACTTCAAGTATACAAAATCTGCCCTTCCAGCAACAATTATAACCAGATATTAGAAAAATAAAATAACTTACCTCGGATCTCTGCCAGTTAGTGAACAAGACTAAAAGCTAAATCCAGGTTTCCTGATGACCATTCTACTGATGGACAGAATAGATTTTTGATATAGGAGCTTATAAGCCAAGAATTGGAACTTATGTTTTTTAAAATGCTGATGCTTTCAATGTTTTTTGTTTTAAAATTCAAAGCTACCTAAAACCCCTGAACTTGCCAGCACACACACACGCCTCAGGCAATATTAAATTACTCATTCTTCTTGTTACCTGTTTTTCCAGGTTGGGGTTTTGTGTGTGTGTGTGTGTGTGTGTGTACATCAGGATCCATAGGCACATGCATAGATACATGTTCCCCTTATTTGCCAACCCCATACCTGTTTTCTTCTAGAAATGACAAATTTCTGAAAGGCTTCTCTTACTAAAAAAAACTTTCAAATATAATTAAAGAATAACTTTAAGTTTTTTACATAAAAAGGATCTCTCTAATTATGACATGCTAGTTTAAGTACAAACCACCATCCCTGCTCTCTTTACTTTTCCCCTTTACTTTTATTTATTTATTTATTTATTTGACAGAGAAAGACAGCCAGACAGGGAACACGAGCATGGGGAGTGAGAGAGGGAGAAGCAGTTCTCCTGCTGAGCAGGGAGCCAGATATGGACTCAATACCAGGACCCTGGGATCATGACCTGAGCCAAAGGCAGACGCTTAATGACTGAGCCACCCAGGTGCCCCCCCCTTTACCTTTCAACTCTAAGTAGGTTATCTCCAAACTTTCAAAAATGTCTCCACTGTACTGTTTTCCAAATAATATCATTCACTTTTAGTGTTATGTTTAAACATCCTCCAATTTCAGAACCCTAGCATAAAATTCTTTTTTTATATACTTAATGGGATTGGTGGAAGGAGTGAAAGAAAGTTCAAAAATGGGAAACAGATGAAGTCTTTGCATCTCCATAAAAATTAATGAAGGGCTTAGAAAACCATAATCTTTTCTATGAAACGTTACCTAAAGAGCCACTATCAAATAATCAGTAAAACACCAAAGTGAAGAAATACATGCTATATCGCACTTTTGAGAACAGACGGTATTGTAAAATCAAACTGGTAATAGGTAGAATTACAAATGACCACCCACAGTTTGCAACTTTTCACTGCAGGAGCCTTCATGTGCTTCCAAATCTCAACTAATATCCTGTCCCTCCTACTTTGCCTTTTATGCTTCGCGTGTTCTCTTTATTGACTTTTATTAACACTGTATCAGTATTTTAACAATAAGAAAAATACACACTTCTCTTATGTACATATATTTAAATTAAAATAGTAAAGATATAAATATTGTCAATTTTTTGTACTCTCTACTTAAACATCATTTTAATTGTTTTTATTTGTTTGCTTTCAGGAAATCGGAGATGGTGGTTCTCTCAGAATGGTTCACTTTGGCTTGGTGTAAACAATAAAAAAGACTTTCTTTTTACTTTAAAAAAAAAACAAAAAACACCTTTATTTTTCAGATCTAAACTTTTTCATGGCCTGATACAGATTAGAATCTCCCTGTACAGATTAAAAAGAGGAAAAACAGTATAAATTAGTTAAGAGTTTTTAATTCAGAATATTCTCAATATAAACTTTTATTAGTTTCAAAAATATATAGCATAACAGCAGTGATCCTAAGTAAAAGTCCTTAATTTATTTTCAATAATACAAAATTTTCAAAGTTTCTTAAATTGTACATTAGGTGCTTAAAAAATGAAATATTTAAACTTGGTTCTCCAAGTATTTTAAACATTTCTTGTGGTCTTGTTTACATGATTAATTTGCATTATGAATAAGATATTTATTAAGCAAAAATTTCCACCCAGACTCATTATTGGGAGAAAAATCTCTAAGGGTCTCTTGAATTACTGCTATGAGGCAAAGAATGTTCCTTGGGGCCAGATACCATCTCTGGAGCACAGGTCAGGCATGCTTACTGCCCATTTGAAAAGTTTTATTTTCTTTTTTTGGTTAAGATTTTATTGCTAAATAATTACGCCCAACATGGGGCTCGAACTTACAACCCCCAGATCAAGAGTCACATGCTCCACTGACAAAGCCAACCAGGCTCCTCATCCATTTGAAAAGATTTAAGGTTCCCAAACTCAGTGATCCTATCCTTTACATAGTCCACTGAGTGTGCAGGTTATCATCTGACCCTCCTTATATCACCTTGTGGGAATGGGCTTTAGAATCAATGCCCCCCCCACCAAAGATTGACACTCCAGCTACTATTACTGTGAGTAATAAACTTTTTTGTTTCTGACTCTGGAGTCTCATGTCTTCTTCCAGCATGAAACTGTTGCTTGGTAACTTCTTAGCTTACAAGTAGGGTAAAAATTTCAAACTCATTCCAGTTCTTGACACCAATTCATTAGCAGATAGCATATATTTTACAACAGTAAATGTCTATAATAATCAACATCTTTTTCAAATGTCGTACAGGAGGTAAATTATGTATTTAAAAGTTATAGTTAAAAGTTAGATTGAAAGCTTTTAGACTTCAGGTTTTTCTCCCTGCTTCCTATTCATCTGTACTTCTACCAGACGGTATGACGAAGAAAGGAAGTAAAACTCAAATTAGATTTTTCAGTTTGCTATTGCTCTGGAAAAGATTTAGTAATACATGGTACATGAGCTATACTAAAAAGAGATGTAGAGTTACCAGCAAATTTTCATTTACTATTCCCATCCTTCTTTATCACAATAATCAAAAGTTAACTAATGTTTTTAAAGAAAAAATTGTATTGAGAAAGATATAGTTCTGTCAAGATTGCAAACATTTTCTCCAGATTTTCTAATAGTCATTAGTCAAAAATATAAACCACATTTCCTGATCTACCATATCTTTTTATTCACTTCACCACTGTCTTCCCCAACGATGTGAGAGACTTATAGAAAAGTTCAGTTTTATTTCTAGTCCTATTTGAGTAGACATAGTCTATGCTAAATAGATATAGTAAATGCAAAAAAGTAAAAATGTAAATGAGACATTAAGATAAAATATACATATAAATAAAACTATTCTGTCCTACATAATGATAATGATGTTAAGCTTCCCATTTACCTAAATGAAAACTAAACAAAACAATTTTAATTCTTAAATTGCCCACTTCCTCCCCTTCACATGCCTCTGGAAAATTGAACTCAAATATATAGAAAACAAAGTCTAGACAGTAATAAGAATATATTATACAAGAGATCCTTGACAACGTCCATCTATAAATGTTGTGTAACTCAAATATATACAAAACCAAGTCTAGATAGTAATAAGAATATACTACACAAAAGGTCCTTGAGAACATCCATCTATAAATGTTGTGTTTTCCCAATGCTGTGAACCTGGAGATGTTTACTAATTAATTATTCCAGTAAGTAATTATTCCTGCTCTGCTACCACCACAGCTCTAAAGTGAGAATAGTGGCATAGACAAGAACAGCTTTGCAACATCTGTGCAATGAGAGGTTCAGTTTCTCATTCAGGAATGGATCTATGAGATTTTCTGACTATTGTTCAAAATGCTCAGGTCTCAAATAATTTCCACAGTAACTCGTATTAGCTATGACACTGTGCCTTTTACTAGAATAAAGTGTTTATAATACCTATCTCTTAAGTGTTTTGGTTCATTAAAAAGCCAAATAACCCTAATATTACATTTTTGAGTATCTATACAATAGTAAAAATATGAATTATCAAAATTGCAAGTAATATTCTAAAACTTTTTAAGTTATATTTTTTAAAGTATATAAAAACAGACACACAGACCAATGGAATAGAATGGCAAGCCCAGAAATAAACCCTCACATATGTAATCAAATGATTTTGATTTTCAACAAGAGTACTATGACCATTCAGTGGGGGAAAGAACAATCTTTTCAACAATTGTGCTGGGAAAATGGAGTATCCACATGCCAATGAATGAGGATGAACTTTATCTTGCACCAGACAAAAAATTTTACTCAAGACAGATCAAAGACCTAAACATTAAGACCTCATTTATATAATAAAACTCTTAGAAGTAAATATGGGGGGAAAGTTCATTACATTGGATTTGGCAGTGATTTCTTGGATATGACACCAAAAGTACAGACAACAAAAGTAAAAACAGATTAAATTGAACAACATCAATATTTAAAACTCTGTGACTCAAAAGATACTGTCAACAGAGTGAGAAAGTAACCTACAGGATGGTAAAAAATATTTGCAACTCATGTATCTGGTAAGAACTCCTACAACAACAACAACAACAAATAAATAGCCCTATTAAAAACAGGCAAAGAACTTGAAGAGACATTTCTCCAAAGGTAATATATAAATGGCCAGTAATCACATGAAAATATATTCAACATCATTAATTATTAGGGAAATGCAAATCAAAGCTAGGGATGAGATACTACTTAATCACATTAGAATGGCTATTACTAAAAAAGAAAAAAAAGAAAAACAAATGTCAGCAAGGATATAGAAAACTGGAACCCCGTGAACTCTTAATTGTAATATAAAATGCTACAGCTGCTATAGAAAACATACAGGGGTTCCTCAAAAAATTAAAAATAAAATTGCCATCCAGCAATTTCACTTCTGGTATATACCCAAAAGAATATAAAGCAAGGATTCAAATATTTGTACACCCATATTTATAGGAGTATTAATCACAACAATGTGAATATACCTACACCACTGAACTGTACACTTCAAACTGATTAAGATGATAAATTTTATGTTTATTTTATCAAAATTTTTTCAATACGCATATAATGGGGTGCCTGAGTGGCTCAGTCAGTTAAGTATCCGACTCTTGATCTCTGTTCAGGTCTTGATCTCAGGATTGTGAGCTCAGCACGGAGCCTACTTAATTAAAAAAATATATATATGTATATATATATATAATAGAGAATTATATATAATATGTAACATATGTATGTATGTATGTAACATACAGGTTTGCCATATTATATGACATTGAAAGCTCTCAAAGAAGTACACTGAGATTGGTCATCTCCTTAAAATAATGCCAAAGAAGAGCTAAATTTCAGAAGTACCAAGATTTTTCTAAATTTTAATAACCTATCAGTTTAATCTTAGTCAAATAACACCAATTTGCTCTTTTAAAAAGTCATGGGGATTAAAACACAATTCTTAAAAAACCTCACATTTTGGAGAATTTGGGAAGATGGTGAAGTAAGAGAATCCTGAACTCACCTTCTTCCATGAATACATAAAGACTGCAACTACACGTAGTATAACTCACTCTGAAAATGATCTAAAGACTAACAGAATAGCTCTTTCACAGCTAAAGATGTAAAGAAAAAAACACATCAAGAAAGGTAAGAGACCAGAGATATGGCTGAGAATCAAAACCCTGGTGCAGTGACCCACAAGCAAGTGGGATATCAAAAGTGTAGAGGTCCTTCCTGAGAAGCAAGAGGACCAAGCCCCACATTAGATATGTTCCCCGCCCTGGGGATCTGTGCTGGGAGGACATGCCCCCATAATGTCTGGCTTTGGAAATCAGCAGGGCTTAACTCCAGGAGCTTTGAAAATTAGCAGAGCCTGACTCCAGAAGAACCAGAGGACTACAGAACTGAGATTTCACTCTTAAAGAAACAGCACACTATAGCATTCACTTCAATACCCAGCGGGGGGGGGTGGGGGTAAGTGTTCAAAAAGCACCTGGGCGAGGGCATCTGGGTGGTTCAGATGGTTAGGTGTCTGCCTTCAGCTCAGGTCATGATCTCTAGGTCCTGGGATCAAGCCCCATGCCAGGCTCCCAGCTCGACAGGGAGTCTGCTTCTCCCTCCCCCTCTGCCTCTCCCCCTTGCTTGTGCACTCTCTCTCTCTCAAATGAATGAATCTTAAAAAAAAAAAAAGCACCTGAGCCCTATATGAAGGAAATTTTTGACTAACTTTAGGTCATGTGCTAGAGGGGCAGGAATCAGTATGGATTTGCTGATGAGCACCATTATTCTTGACCTGCTTTAGCCTAGCGAGCCCAACACTGGTGGAAGACAGTACTGACAATCTCTATCAAACTTGCTAACTTTGCTTACCCAGCCCCAACATTCCCCTTGCCAAAGACCCACCCAACCCTACATGCCCACCTCAAAAAGCACCCCTTCAAAGTATCTTCTGTCCCAGTAAGGGGGGCCAGGAAAACTACTCACCAGCAAGTCCACAACAGTTACAGCAGAGCCTGTGATACACCAGAGGCTAATTCCACCAACTAGCATCCCCTCAGCAGCAGCAGCCAGGCCTCTCCACCATCTGTGCCAGGGAATAGCCCTGTTCACCAGTGTGCTGGAAGTAGTCACACCCAGTCACTGCAGTCAGCCAGTCTAGGAGCCAGACCCCAGACCTGCCACCAGAATGCCCATAATTCTTGTGGCTCAGTCATAACAGGGGGATGCATGCAGCTCACACAGGAGACATTCCCGAGGCACCTGGTTCTGACCAGTGGACTGCCCTACTGGGCCCCCCAGACATCTTGTACACAAGGCTACTATTTTCAAGGCCAGGAGACATAGCTGACCTACCAAATACAAAGAAACAAACACAAAGAGTTGGACAAAATTAAGACAGAAGAACAGTCTAAACAAAAGAACAGAACAAACCCCAGAAAAAGAACTGAATAAAATGTAGGTAGGCAATCTACTGATAAAGTTCCAAGTAGTGTACTAAAGATGCTCACCAGATTTGAGAGAAGAGTGGATGAATTCAGTGAGGATATCAACAAAGATAAAAAAAATATTTCAAAAAAAGAGAGACGAAGAATACAGTAACTGAAAGGAGAAACACACTAGAGGGACTTGAAAGCAGATAGAGGATGCATAAGAACAAATTAACAATCTAGAAGGCAGAGTAGTGAAAACCATCCAAGATGAACAGCAAAAACGGAAAAGAATTTTTAAAATGAACAGAGGTTAAGCGACCTCTGGAACAACATCAAGCATACTAACATTCACATTATGGGTGTCCCAGAAGGAGAAGAAAGAGGAAGAGAGAAAGAAATGTTATTTGAAGAAATAATAGATGAAAACTTCCCTAACCTGGAGAAGGAAACAAAAATCTAGGTCCAGGAAACACAGATGAACCAAGAAGATCCACGCTAAAACACATAATAATTATAATGGCAAAAATTAAGAAAAGGAGAGAATCTAAGAGCAGTGAGAAAAAAGCAGTGAGTTCCATAAAGGGGATACCTCATAAGGCTATCAGCTGATTTCTCAGCAGAAACTTTTCTAGCCAGAGAAGAGTGGCATGATATATTCAAAATGCTGAAAGGAAAAAAATCCTACAACCAAGAATACTCCACCTCCAAGTTTATCATTCAGAATTGAGGGAGCAATATAGCATTTCATAGACAAACAAAAGTTAAAGAAGTTCATCACCACTAAACCGTACAAAAAATGTTAAAGAGCCTTCATTGAGCAGAAAAGGAAAAGCTAATTAAAAGTAAGAACATTATGAAAGGAAAAATAACTCACTAGTAAAAGCAAACATATAATAAACATAGCAATCATTTATGTTAGCACAAAGTTTAAAAGACGAAGGTAGTAAAATCAATTATGTCTACAAAAATTAGTTGAGACATGCAAAATAAAAAGATATAAATATGATATCATACACCTAAAAGGTGGAAGGGGAAGTAAAAATGTGCTTTTAGGATATGTTCAAACACAGGTAACCATCAACTTAAAATGGACTACTATATAGATAGATAGATAGATAGATAGATAGATAGATAGATAGATAGATATAGATAGATATATAAATAGATATAGATATAGATATAGATATGAGGTTATATATGAATATCACAGTAACCATGACCAAAAACCTGTAGCACATACACAAGAAAATGTAGAGAAAGGAAGCCAAGCATAACACTGAAGCCATCAAACCACAAGGAAAGATCGCAAAACAAGAATGAACAGAGAACTACAAAAACAACCAGAGCAAATTTAACAAAATGGCAATAAGTTCGTAACTATCAGTAATCATTTGAAATGTAAACAGACTAAGGTCTCCAATCAAAAAAATAAATAAATAAAGAGACTGAATGGATTAACAAAAATTTTTAAAAAGACCAATCTCTATGCTGTCTACAAGAGACGCACTGTATTTATTTTTTTTAAATAGGCTCCTTGCCCAGTGTGAAGCCCAGTATTGGGCTTGAACTCACCAACTCACCACCCTGAGATTGAGACCTAAGGTAAGATCAAGAGTTGGACACTTAACTGACTGAGCCACCCAGAAGCCCCAAGACACTCACTTTAGATCAAAAGATACATACAACTTGAAAGCAAAAGGTTGGAAACAGATAAACTATGCAAATGGAAGAAAACAGAATAAAGCCCTTGTATGAAAACCCATTGTCAACATTATATTCAATGGTGAAAAAGTGAGGGCTTTCCCCTAAGGTCAGGAACAATATAAGAATGTCCACTTTCACCACTTTTATTCAACATAATACTAGAAGCCCTAGTCACAATGCTTACACAACATAAAGAAGTAAAATTCATCCCAGTTTGGTAAGGTAGAAGTAAAACTCTATTTGCAGATGACATGAGACTATATAGAGAAAACCCCAGAAACTCCATCAAAAAACTACTAGAACTGACAAATGAATTTGGTAAAGTTGCAGGATATGAAACCAACATACAAAAATTTGTTGCACTCCTATATATTAAAAATGAATCAGGAGAAAGTGAAATTAAGAAACAATCCCATTTACAATTACCAAAAGCAATATCTTAAAGAGATGAAAGACCTATTCTCTGAAAACTATAAAACACCAATGAAAGAAACTGAAGACACACACACACACACACACACACACAAAATGGAAAGACATTTCATGCTCATGGGTTGAAAAAATAAATATTGCTAAAATGGTTATACTACCCAAATTCCTACCAAAATACCCATAACATTTTTTCACAGAACTGGAACAAACAATCCTAAAATTCATATAGAACCACAAAAGATCCTGAATAGCCAAAGCAATCTTGAAAAAGAAAAACCAGTCACAATTCCAGATTCCAAGTTTTATTACAAAGTGTTGGCAATTAAAACAGAATGGTACTGGCATAAAAAGAGACACACAGATCAAATCGAATTTAAAAAACCTTCGGAAATAAACCCACAATTATATAGTCAATCAACAAAGGAGGACTGAATATACTATGGGGAAAAGACAGTGTCTTCAATAAATGGGTGCTGGGAAAACTGGACAGCAGCATGAAGAAGAATGAAACTGAACCACTTTTACTATACACGAAAATAAACTCAAAATGGATTAAGGACCTAAATATGAGACCTAAAACCATAAAAATCCTTGAAAAGAGCACAGGCAGTAATCTCTCTGACATCAGCCATAGCAACATTTTTTAAGATCGGTCTCCTGAGACAAGGGAAATAAAAGAAAAAATAAACAATTAGAATCTCATCAAAATAAAAAGTTTCTGCACAGTGAAGGAAACAAACAAAACAAAAATGTAACCTAATGAATAGGAGAAGATATCTGCAAATGACATATCCAATAAAGGATGAGTATCCAAAATATCTAAAGAACTGATATAACTTAACACCCCCAAAACAAATAATTCAATTCAAAAAATGGGCAGAAGACATAAGCAGACATTTCTCCAAAGATGACATACAGAGATGACCAGCAGACACATGAACAGATGCTCAATTCACTCATCTTAAGGGAAATGCAAATCAAAAGCACCATGAGATATTACCTCATATCTGTCAAAATGGCTAAAATCAAAAATAAGAGAAAGAAGTGTTGGCAAGGATGTGGAGAAAAAGGAACCTTCATGAAGTGTTGGCAGGAATGCAAATTTCCACGGCCAGTGTGGAAAAGAGCATGGAGGTTCTCAAAAAGCTAAAAAATAGAACTACCCAATGATCCAGGAATCACACTACTGGGTACTTATCCCCAAAATACAAAAACACTAATTCAAAGGGATACATGCTCCCCTATGTTTATTGTTGCAGTATTGAAAAGAGCCAAACTAGGCACCTGGGTGGCTCAGTGGGTTAAAGCCTCTGCCTTCGGCTCAGGTCATGATCTCAGGGTCCTGGGATCAAGGCCCATGTCGGGCTCCCTGCTCAGTGGGGAGCCTGCTTCCCCCTCTCTTTCTCCCTGCCTCCCCGCCTGCCTGTGACCTCTCTCTCTGTGTCAAAAAAAAAAAAATCTTCAAAAGAGCCAAACTAGAGGTACATGGGTGGGACAGTCAGTTGAACATCTGACTTGGTTTTGGCTAGGGTTGTGAGCTCAGGGTGGTAAGTCCCAAGTTGGGCTCTGCTCTCAGCATAGTCTGCTTCAGATTCTCTCTCCCCTCCCCCTTGTGCTCTCTCTCTAATAAATAAATAAATAAATAAATAAATATTTTAAAAAAATATTTAAATAAAATAGCCAAACTGTGGAAGAGACCTGTGTCCACTGATAGAAGAATGGATAAAGAAG
>LNAC01000831.1:296944-318416 GCA_002007465.1 Ailurus styani | reverse complement strand
ACACACACACACACACACACACACACAGGAATATTAGTCATCAAAAGAATAAAATCTTGCCAATTGCAATGACACAGAGCTGAGTCTAATGCTTAGTGAAATAAATCAGCCATATGATCTCACATATATGTGGAATTTAAGAAGTAAAACAGATAAACAGGAGAAGGGGGGAAGAGGGAAGCAAACCATAAGAGACTCTTAATTATACAGAACAAACTGAGGGTTGATAGAGGGAGGTGGGTGGGAAGGGTGGGCTAAATAGGTGATGGGTATAAGGAGGGCACTTGTTGTAATGAGCACTGGGTGTCATATGTAAGTGATGAACCACTAAATTCTACTCCTGAAAGCAATATTACTCTATACGTTAACTAACTAGAATTTAAATAAAAACTTGAACAAAACAAATGAGCAAAGAAAAAAAAAAGACAAACCAAGAAAGAGACTCTTAACTATAAACAGATGGTTACCAGAGGGGAGGTTGGTGGGGGGATAGGGGAAATAGGGGGTGGGGATTTAAGAGGACAGTTACCATAATGGAAAAAAAAAAACCCAAAACCATAAGATACTGATGAATGAGCTGAAGATTACACAAGGAAATGGAAAAATATTCCATGCTCATGGTTTAAAAGAACAATATTGTTAAAATGTCCATACTACCCAAATGAATCTGCAGATTCAATGCAATCCCTATCAAAATATCAATAGTATTTTTCATAGAACTAGTGTAAATAATCCTAAAATTTGTATGAAACCACAAAAGATCCCAAATAGCAAAAACAATCTCAAGAACGAAGAACAAACTCAGAAATATCATAATCCCAGATTTCAATCCACACTATAAAGCTATACCACTATGGTAATCAAAACAATATGGTATTGGCACAAAAACAGAAACATAGATTAACAGAAGAAAATAAAGAACCCAGAAATAAACCCACATTTATATGGTCAATTAATCTATGACAAAGAAGGCAAAGGCAAAAATAGACAACAAGGAAAAGACAATCTCCTTAATGAATGGTAGTGGGAAAACTACATTTACATCCAAATGAATGAAACTACCATGCCCTTATACCATATACAAAAATAAACTCAAAATAGATTAAAGAGGGGTGCCTGCGTGGCTCAGTCGTTAAGCCTCTGCCTTCAGCTCAGGTCATGATCCCAGGATCCTGGGATCGAGCCCCACATCAGACTCCCTGCTCAGCGGGAAGCTTGCTTCTCTCTCTCCCACTGCCCCTGCTGATGTTCCCCCTCTTGCTCTGTCTCTCTCTGTCAAATAAATAAATAAAATCTTTAAAAAAATAAAAATAAAAAAATAGATTAAAGACCTAAACATGAGACCTGAAACCATAAAACTCCTAGAAGAAAACGTGTGCAGTAAACTCATGGACAATTGTCAGCAATAGTTTTGGATCTGACCCCTCGGATATGGACAACAAAAGCAAAGTAAATAAATTTTTTTAAAGATTTTATTTATTTGACAGAGAGAGCACAGTAGGGGGAGTGGCAGGCAGAGAGAGGAGGAGAAGACTCCCTGCAGAGCAGGGGGAGACTGATGTGGGCTCGATCACAGGACCCCAGGATCATGATCTGAGCTGAAGGCAGTTGCTTACGCCACTGATCCACCCAGACACCCAGTAAATAAATTTTTTAAAGCAAAAATAGGGGCACCTGGGTGACTCAATTGGTTAAGCATCTGACCTTTGATTCTGAATCAGGTCACGGTCTCTGATCATGAGAACGAGCCCTCTGTTGGGCTCCATGCGGGGTGTGGAAACTGCTTGGGATCCTCTCTCTCCCTCTACACTCCTCGCTTGCTCTCCCTCTCTCAATCTCCCAATAAATAAATAAAGCAAAAAATAAACAACTGGGACTACATCAACTAAAACGTTTTTTCACAGAGAAGGAAACCAACAAAATGAAAAGGCAACCTACTGAATGGGAGAAAAGATTTGCAAATGATACATCCAATAAAGAGATAATATCCAAAATATATGAAGAATTCAGAAAACAACACCAAAAAAACAAACAACCCAGTTTTAAAAATGGGCAGAGATGATCTGAATTAACATTTTTCTAAAGACATACAGATGGAACAGACGTATAAAAAGATGTTCATCATTAATCATCAGGGAAACATAAATCAAAACCACAATGAGACCAAGACCTGAGCCAAAAATCAAGAGTTGGATGCTAAATCAACTGAGCCACCCAGGAATCCCACTCTCACAATTATTCTAACATAAGCTACACACAAATATTTTCATGAGTTATGTAAGTTTCTTAAAACTTTTCTTGTAAGCAAGCTCAGTGTCCAATGTGGGGCTTGAACTCATGACTCCAAGATCAAGAGTCACACATTCTACCAACCGAGCCAGCCAGGTGCCCTTAAAACTTTCATTTCTTAATTTTTATTATTTTATTTATTTTTAAGTGGACTCCATGCTGGGCATGGACAAGGGGCCTGACATCACAACACTGAAATCAAGAACTGAGCTGAAATAAAGAGTTGGATGGATGTTTAACCGGGTGGTTCAGTCAGTCAAGTGGCTGCCTTTGGCTCAGGTCATGTTCCCAGGGTCCTGGAATGGAGCCCTTCATTGGGCTCCCTGCTCAGCAGAGAGGCTGCTTCTCCCTTCCCTTATGCCTGCCACTCTGCCTACTTGTGCTCTCTTTCTCTCTCAAATAAAACCTTGAAAAAAATTTTTATTTAGGGGCACCTGGGTGGTTGTCAGTTAAGCATCTACCTTTGGCTCAGGTCGTGATCCCATGGTCCTGGGACTGAGTCCAGAATCTAGCTCCTTGCTCAGTGGGGAAACTGCTACTCCCCCTTCTTGTTCTCTCAAATAAATAAAATCTTTAAAATAAATAAATAAGATAAACAATTTTATTTAAAGTCAGTATTTCTAGTCTACCATTCAACAATTTACATAAAAGTACAGTTAAAAATCATTTTCAGGGGCATCTGGGTGGCTCAGTCAGTTAAGCATCTACCTTCAGTTCGGGTCCTGATCCCCAGACCCTGGGATCAAGCCCCACATCTGGCTACCTGCTCTGTGGAGAGGCTGCTTCTTCCTCTCCCTCTGCTGCTTCCCCTGCTTGTGCTCCCTGTCTCTCTCTATAAAATAAATAAACTCAAAACAAAATTTTTAAAAATCATTTCAGAGCACCTCCTGTTAGGATGTAAGTATGCTTTACTTAAACTTACTTTAAATATTTTTTAAATATATGTACATTAATTACAAACCACGATCCCCATACTATAACACCTCCCTTTATATTTCATGATCTATTTTAATATTCACCTATATGCTTTTAGTTTTTACATGTTTCATTCAAAAACATAAACAAATAAAGCAATGTCTTTAAAGATTTAACTATTTTTTGTATTTTTTAAATTATTATTATTTGCCCCAGGTGTATAGGTCTGTGAATTATCAGGCTTCAGCACTCCCCACAGCACAAACCCTCCCCAACGTCCATAACCCATCCACCCTATCCCTACCCTCCCACCCCCCAGTAACCCTCAGTTTGTTTTGGGAGATTAAGAGTCTCTTATGGTTTGTCTCCTTCCCCATCCCATCTTGTTTCATTATTTTTCCCTCCCTAACCCCACAATCCCCCGCCCTGCCCCTCAAGTTCCTCATATCAGAGAGATCATATGATAATTGTCTTTCTCTGATTGACTTATTTCGCTTAGCATAATACACTCTAGTTCCATCCACTTCATTACAAATGGCAAGATTTCATTTCTTTTGATTGCTGCATAGTATTCCACTGTAGATATATACCTACCACCTCTTCTTTACCCTTTCATCTGTTGATAGACATCTAGGCTCTTTGCATAGCTTGGCTACTGTGGACACCACTGCTATAAACATTGGGGTGCATGTGCCCCTGAGGATNCACTACCTTTGTGTCTTTAGGATAAATACCCAGTAGTGCGATTGCTGGGTCGTAGGGTAGCTCCATTTTCAACTTTTTGAGGAATCTCCATACTGTTTTCCAGAGTGGCTGCACCAGTTTGCATTCCCACCAACAGTGTAGGAGGGTTCCCCTTTCTCCGCAACCTCGCCAACATCTGTCGTTTCCTGACTTGTTGATTTTAGCAATTCTGACTGGTGTGAGGTGGTATCTCACTGTGGTTTTGATCTGTAATTCCCTGATGCCAAGTGACGTTGAGCACTTTCTTATGGGTCTGTTGGCCATTTGGATGTCTTCTTTGGAGAAATGTCTGTTCATGTCTTCTGCCCATTTCTTGACTGGGTTATTTGTTTTATGGGTGTTGAGTTTGAGAAGCTCTTTATAGATTTTGGATACTAGCCCTTTATCTGATATGTCATTTGCAAATATCTTCTCCCATTCTGTCAGTTGTCTTTTGGTTTNATTTGTATTTCTCTGATGCCGAGTGATGTTGAGCACTTTCTCATGTGTCTGTTGGCCATTTGGATGTCTTCTTTGGAGAAATGTCTGTTCATGTCTTCTGCCCATTTCTTGGCTGGGTTATTTGTTTTATGGGTGTTGAGTTTGAGAAGCTCTTTATAGATTTGTATACAAGCCCTTTATCTGAATATGTCATTTGCAAATATCTTCTCCCATTCTGTCAGTTGTCTTTTGGTTTTGTTGACTGTTTCCTTTGCTGTGCAAAAGCTTTTAATCTTGATGAAGTCCCAATAGTTCATTTTTGCCCTTGCTTCCCTTGCCTTTGGTGAGGTTCCTAGGAAGAAGTTGCTGCGGTTGAGGTCGAAGAGGTTGCTGCCTGTGTTCTCCTCGAGGATTTTGATGGATTCCTTCCTCACATTGAGGTCTTTCATCTATTTTGAGTCTTTTTTTGTGTGTGATGTAAGGAAATGATCCAGTTTCATTTTTCTGCATGTGGCTGTCCAGTTTTCCCAGTACCATTTGTTGAAGAGACTGTCTCTTTTCCATTGGACATTCTTTCCCGCTTTATTGAAGATTAGTTGATCATAGAGTTGAGGGTCCATTTTTGGGTTCTCTATTCTGTTCCACTGGTCTATGTGTCTGTTTTTGTGCCAGTACCATACTGTCTTGATGATGACAGCTTTGTAATAGAGCTTGAAATCTGGAATTGTGATGCCGCCAACTTTGCTTTTTTTTTTCAACATTCCTTTGGCTATTCGGGGTCTTTTCTGGTTCCATATAAATTTTAGGATTATTTGTTCCATTTCTTTGAAATAAATTGCTGGTATTTTGATGGGGATTGCATTAAATGTGTAGATTGCTTTAGGTAACATAGACATTTTCACAATATTTATTCTACCCATCCATGAGCATGGAATGTTTTTCCACTTCTTTGTGTCTTCCTCAATTTCTTTCATGAGTACTTTATAGTTTTCTGAATACAGATTCTTTGCCTCTTTGGTTAGGTTTATTCCTAGGTATCTTATGGTTTCAGGTGCAACTGTAAATGGGATTGACTCCTTAATTTCTCTTTCTTCTGTTTTGCTGTTGGTATATAGAAATGCAACTGATTTCTGTGCATTGATTTTATATCCTGACACTTGACTGAATTCCTGTATGAGTGCTAGCAGTTTTGGAGTGGAGTCCTTTGGGTTTTCCACATAAAGTATCATATCATCTGCAAAGAGTGAGAGTTTGACCTCTTCCTTGCCGATTTGGATGCCTTTTATTTCTTTTTGTTGTCTGATTGCTGAGGCTAGGACTTCTAGTACTACGTTGAATAGCAGTGGTGATAGTGGACAGCCTTGCCGTGTTCCTGACTTTAGGGGAAAAGCTCTCAGTTTTTCTCCATTGAGAATGAATATTCGCTGTGGGTTTTTCATAGATGGCTTGATGATATTGAGGTATGTACCCTCTATGCCAACACTGTGAAGAGTTTTTATCAAGAAAGGGTGCTGTACTTTGTCAAATGCTTTTTCAGCATCTATTGAGAGGATCATATGGTTCTTGTTCTTTCTTTTATTTCTTTTATTGTTGTATCACATTGATTTGCAAATGTTAAACCAACCTTGCACCCTGAGAATAAATCCCACTTGGTCGTGGTGAATAATCCTTTTTATGTGCTGTTGGATCCTATTGGCTAGTATTTTGTTGAGGATTTTTGTATCCGTGTTCATCAAGGATAGTGGTCTGTAATTCTTTTTTTTTTAAGATTTTATTTATTTATTTGACAGAGAGAGATTACAAGTAGGCAGAGAGGCAGGCAGAGAGAGAGGGGGAAGCAGGCTCCCTGCTGAGCAGAGAGCCCGATGCGGGCCTCGATCCCAGGACCCNTGGATCCTATTGGCTAGTATTTTGTTGAGGATTTTTGCATCCGTATTCATCAAAGATATTGGTCTGTAATTCTCCTTCTTGATGGGGTCTTTGCCTGGTTTGGGGATCAAGGTAATGCTGGCCTCATAAAAGGAGTTTGGAAGTTTTCATTCCATTTCTATTTTTTGGAACAGTTTCAGGAAAATAGGTTTTAATTCTTCTTTGAATGTTTGGTAGAATTCCCCTGGGAAGCTGTCTGGCCCTGGGCTCTTGTTCGTTGGGAGATTTTTGATGACTGCTTCAATCTCCTTACTGGTGATGGGTCTATTCAGGTCTTCAGTTTCTTCCTGGTTCAGTTTTGGTAGTTTATATTTCTCTAAGAATGCATCCATTTCTTCCAGATTGTCAAATTTGCTGGTGTAGAGTTGCTCATAATATGTTCTTAGAATTGTTTGTATTTCTTTGGTGTTGGTTGTGATCTCTCCTCTTTCATTCATGATTTTATTAATTTGAGTCCTTTCTCTTTTCTTTTGGATAAGTCTGGCCAGGGGTTTATCAATCTTATTAATTCTTTCAAAGAACCAGCTCCTAGTTTCATTGATTTGTTCCACTGTTCTTTTGGTTTCTATTTCATTGATTTCTGCTCNTTTTTTTATTTTTTTAAAGATTTTATTTATTTATTTCACAGAGGGAGAGAGATCACAAGGAGGCAGAGAGGCAGGCAGAGAGAGAGAGGGGGAAGCAGGCTCCCCGCTGAGCAGGGAGCCCGATGCGGGCCTTGATCCCAAGACCCTGAGATCATGACCTGAGCCGAAGGTAAAAAAGGCATTAACCCACTGAGCCACCCAGGCACCCTGTAATTCTCCTTTTNTGTAATTCTCCTTCTTGATGGGGTCTTTGCCTGGTTTGGGGATCAAGGTAATGCTGGCCTCATAAAAGGAGTTTGGAAGTTTTCCTTCCAATTCTATTTTTTGGAACAGTTTCAGGAGAATAGGTATTAATTCTTCTTTAAATGTTTGGTAGAATTCCCCTGGGAAGCCGTCTGGCCCTGGGCTCTTGTTTGTTGGGAGATTTTTGATGACTGCTTCAATCTCCTTACTGGTTATGGCTCTATTCAGGTTTTTAATTTCTTCCTGGTTCAGTTTTGGTAGTTTATATTTCTCTAAGAATGCATCCATTTCTTCCAGATTGTCAAATTTGCTGGTGTAGAGTTGCTCATAATATGTTCTTAGAATTGTTTGTATTTCTTTGGTGTTGGTTGTGATCTCTCCTCTTTCATTCATGATTTTATTAATTTGAGTCCTTTCTCTTTTCTTTTGGATAAGTCTGGCCAGGGGTTTATCAATCTTATTAATTCTTTCAAAGAACCAGCTCCTAGTTTCGTTGATTTGTTCCACTGTTCTTTTGGTTTCTATATCATTGATTTCTGCTCTGATCTTTATTATTTCTCTTCCCCTGCTGGGTACAGGCTTTCTTTGCTGTTCTTTCTCCAGCTCCTTTAGTTGTAGGTTTAGGTTGTGTACTTGAGACCTTTCTTGTTTCTTGAAAAAGGCTTGTACCGCTGTATACTTTCCTCTTAGGACTGCTTTTGCTGTATCCCAAAGATTTTGAACAGTTGTGTTTTCATTTTCATTTGTTTCCATGAATTTTTTTAATTCTTCTTTAATTTCCTGGTTGACCCATTCATTCTTGAGTAGGGTGTTCTTCAGCCTCCATGTATTTGAGGTCTTTCCAACTTTCCTTTTGTGGTTGAGTTCTAGTTTCAGAGCATTATGGTCTGAAAATATGCAGGGAATGATCCCAATCTTTTGGTACCTGTTGAGACCTGATTTGTGACCCAGAATATGGTCTATTCTGGAGAATGTTCCATGTGCACTGGAGAAGAATGTGTATTCTGTTGTTTTGGGATGGAATGTTCTGAATATATCTGTGATGTCCAACTGGTCCAGGGTGTCATTTAAAGCCTTTATTTCCTTGTTGATCTTTTGCTTTGATGATCTGTCCATTTCAGTAAGGGGGGTGTTCAAGTCCCCTACTAATATTGTATTCTTGTCAATGTGTTTCTTTGATTTTGTTATTAATTGGTTTATATAATTGGCTGCTCCCATGTTAGGGGCATAGATATTTATGATTGTTAGATCTTCTTGTTGGACAGATCCTTTTAGTATGATATAGTGTCCTTCTTCATCTCTTATGATATTCTTTGCCTTAAAGTCTAGTTTATCTGATATAAGGATTGCCACTCCAGCTTTCTTTTGATGTCCATTGGCATGGTAAATTGTTTTCCACCCCCTCACTTTAAATCTCGAGGTGTCTTTGGGTGTAAAATGAGTGTCTTGTAGACAGCATATCGATGGGTCTTGTTTTTTTATCCATTCTGATACCCTGTGTCTTTTAGTTGGGGCATTTAGTCCATTTACATTCAGAGTAANGTAACTATTGAGAGATATGAATTTAGAGCCATTGGATTGCCTGTAAGGTGACTTACTGTGTATTGTGTCTCTTCCTTTCTGGTCTATGTTTCTTTTAGGTTCTCTTTGCTTAAAGGACCACTTTCAATATTTCCTGTAGGGCTGGTCTGGTGTTTTCAAATTCCTTTAGTTTTTGTTTGTTCTGGAAGCTTTTTATCTCTCCTATTTTCAGTGACAGCCTAGCTGGATATAGTATTCTTGGCTGCACATTTTTCTCATTTAATGCTCTGAATATATCATGCCAGTTTTTCTGGCCTGTCAGGTCTCTGTGGATGGGTCTGCCGTCAGTCTAATATTTCTACCATTGTATGTTATAGACCTCTTGTCCCGAGCCACTTTCAGGATTTTCTCTTTGTCACTAAGACTTGTAAGTTTTACTATTAGATGACAGGGTGTAGACCTATTTTTATTGATTTTGAGGGTGGTTCTCTGTGCCTCCTGGATTTTGATGCTTATTCCCTTTGCCAAATTAGGGAAATTCTATACTATAATTTGCTCCAATATACCTTCTGGCCCCCCCTCTCTGNTTGTCTTATGGTATCACTTATCTCTCGATTTCTCCCTTCCTGGTCCAGTTGTTTTTGTCTCTCTTTTCCTCCGCTTCTTTATTCACTGTCATTTGGTCTTCTAAATCACTAATTCTGTCTTCTGCCTCATTTATCCTAGCAGTGAGAGCGTCCATTTTTTGTTGCACCTCATTCATATATTTTTTTATTTCAACTTGGTTAGATTTTAGTTCTTTTATTTCTCCAGAAAGGGTTTTTATTTCTCTAGAGAGGGATTCTCTATTATCTTCCATCCTTTTTTCGAGCCCAGCCAGCACCTTGATAATCGTCATTCTGAACTCTAGTTTTGTCATATTACTAATGTTCACATTGATTAGTTCCCTAGCCATCGTTACTGCCTCTTGTTCTTTATTTTGTGGTGATTTTTTCGGCCTTGTCATTTTATGCAGGTAAGAATAGATGGATGAGAGAACAAAATACTAAAGGGTAGCAATGACCCCAGAAAAATATACACTAACCTAATTAGAAGTGATCTGAAACTGGGGGGAGAAGAAAGAGGGAAAAAAACCAAAAACAAAATAAAACAAAACCCTATATCTACATTATCTATTTCTGTTTCTATATCTATCTCTGTCTCTGACTCTATCTTTATTAGACTGGTGAATTGAACAGACTCTATATGTATACAAAAAATAAGGTTAAATACAATGAAGGGGTAAAATGACTATAACAATGAAAACTAAAAAAAGATTAAAAAGTATTGATAAAATAATAGTTAAAATAGGAAAGGGGAAAAAATTTAAAATAAAACATTGAGAAAAAATAAAATTTGAAGAATTTAATTTTGAATGACTAAATGATCATGGGGGAATAAGCCATGAATTCTCTGTGTTGCTTTCCCCTAGCTCTGGAGTTCCAAAATTCTCAGCAATCTGTAAATTTGGTCTTGGCTGGGTGTTCTTGCTGATCTTTTGGGGGAGGGGCCTGTTGCTGTGATTCTCAAGTGTCTTTGCCCGAAGAGGAATTGCACTGCCCTCGCCAGGGGCTAGGGTTTGCTCTCAGGAGCTTTTTTTTTTTTTTAAGATTTTATTTATTTATTTGACAGAGAGGGATCACAAGTAGGCAGAGAGGCTGGCAGAGAGAGAGGAGGAAGCAGGCTCCCCACTGAGCAGGGAGCCCAATGCAGAGCTTGATCCCAGGACCCTGAGATCATGACCTGAGCTGAAGGCAGAGGCTTTAACCCACTGAGCCACCCAGGCGCCCCTCTTAGGAGCTTTTGTTCCCTGACGCTTTCTGTACAGCTTTGGGGGACGGGAATGAAAATGGCAGCCTCCTAATCTCTGACCCAGAGGAGCGGAGAGCTCAGGACTTCACTCCTCAGTGCGTCCTCAGAGAAAAGCAGTCAGTCCCTCCCATCTCCCTGGTCTCCGGCCACACTCCAAGCTCACCCCACCTGTGACCGAGCGTTTCTATCTCTGGCGTGCAACCCCGTTTAGAATCTCCAAACCCAGCAGATTCCTGCAGCATGCTCCTGTGCCACTCCTCCCAGAGAAGGAAGGAGGGTATCTCTCCCGATCTGCCATTCGTGGGGTCCCCCACTCAAAGAGCAGTGGCCCAACTGTGCTTTGGATCATGGCCCAAGGTAACACCAAGCTGAGAGACACCTTCTCAGCTTGGCTCCGTCTCTCCAGTTGGCTTCTCTCTGATACCTCAGAACTCTGTCCCACTCAGACACCACAGGTCTTTTTGTGTCCCTGTGGGTCCTGAGACCACACTGTCCCTGCAAGGGCTTCACCCCCCGCTTGGTCTCTGGGGCGATGTCCCACAGTGGACCAGACTTCTAAAAGATCTAATTTTGTGCTCCATTGTTCTCTCACTTGTCGGGAGCCGGCCCCTCCCCCTGTGGTCTATCTTCCCGTCACTTCAGATCCACTTCTCTGCACGTCCTACCTTCCAGAAATTGGTCAATTTTCTGTTCCTAGAATTGCTGCTCTTCTTCTCTTCGATATCCTATTGAATTTGTAGGTGTTCAGAATGGTTTGATAACTATCTGGGTGAATTTCTGGGACCTGATGATAATCAGTCTCCTACTCCTCCACCATCTTGCTCCTCCCCCTTAACTATTTCGTTTAAAAGCAAATTTGTACTTGTATAATGAGATAAAGTTCAAAATAATATCAACTTTTATGTAAAATTTTTTTTAAATATCCTTACCAATTGAGTTACCTCAATAAAATGGGAAAACTCAAATAGAATATTTAATGACACTATTTCACCACATAAATCATCAGAGACACCCTTCCCATGAATCTCTATGAAAGTCTAATAAAGGGCGCCTGGGTGGCTCAGTGGGTTAAAGCCTCTGCTTTCGGCTCAGGTCATGATCTCAGGGTCCTGGGATCGAGGCCTGCATCGGGCTCTCTGCTCAGCAGGGAGCCTATTTCCCCCTCTCTCTCTGCCTGCCTCTCTGCCTCCTTGTGATCTCTCTCCCTCTGTGAAATAAATAAATGAAATCTTTAAAAATAAAGTCTAATAAAAATGTTTGTGAGATCTATTTAAATTTGGAGAATTATACAACAACTAGTCAAGAAGTGTAGAATTCACCCTACATAAAATAATTTATCCATTGAGCTTTTTTGCTGAATTGCAGCCATATTTCTGTCAGTTCAAATGATGATCTATATATGAGGGATTAATCTGACACAAGACAGTAAAGCTTAATCCTTCAGTATATCATAATCTATTTATTCTGCATGTTAAGAGGATTTCAGATTTAAAAATTATACAGGAAGTGATGCCAGAAATGTACACAGAGTAAGATTTTCCTAAAATATTAAGTTTTAATGTCTATATAACATGAATAGACTTTATTTAAAAATGTCAAAAATGTCTCAGGTAACAAATGACTTCTTTATTTTAAAATGTCAGATAAATGTCATTTAATTTTTAAGAGGTAGAATTAAAGTCTTCATTTGATAACATTATAAAAGAAATTAAATCTTAAATACAGAATATCATTGACGGGGGGGACTAGCTAGAAGTCAGCATGCTCTCATTTTGTGCCACTTAATGAAGTTACCACTATTAAGAGAGGAGAGATGTGCTCACATAATTCACAGGAAGAGTAAAACGCACTGTCAGACTAAAAGAAGATCCCTTGCTTTACTCTGTAATTATTCACATTATATATAAAAAATAAAATTACTCTTGCCCTATATAAGAGATGTCATTAATTTCTTCAAAAAGCTGTCCTGCTCATAATCCCGGAAGGACAGATCCCTTGTGCTGTTTGACCCTATCCCTTCACTCCCAGCCCTACCTCCAGAACACAACTGATTGAAGCAATTTACTATTCTCTCCTGGGAATTTGGAATTAGAAGATGGGACACTTAACTGTGGGATGAAAAGCTAGAAGTCATGTGAGGTCTTAGGCTATCATTTTTAAATGGTCCTGATATGGCCATATGCAAGTAAATATGTGAGCAGGAAAGTCAGTTTATAATGAGTAAGAAGAGAGAAGCAAACATGCAGAGAAATGTCAACAAGCCAGCTGGTTCCAGAGAGCTGTTTCCTAGAGGCTGCCAGCAACTGAATGAAATGAAATGCCCTTTAAGATATCAACTCTTTCCAAGAGAGTTTTACTTGAACCTTTTTGAATGCTTTCTGCTTTCATAAACAAACATTCCTTGATTATGACAATGATTCAGAAAACATTTCATATGCAGAGTTTTACAAAATAATTAAGGACTTCCAAAAACAAGACAGAATGAAAAAACAAATTCTAATTTCCTTTAAAATATTTGAGAACTACTGCTTTCCCAAATACGAGAAGCATGAGAGAAATGACACCATTAAATAGATATTGCCCTTTAACCCTCAAAAATCAAAAACCTGGTTGGCTCAGTCAGTGGACCAAGCAACGTTTGATCTAGGGGTTGTTTGAGCCCCACATTAGGCATCGAGCTTACTTTTTTAAAAAAGTCTTCAGTAAAGCATTCAATCTGTGAAACTTCCTCAACCCAGAACCTATTAACATCTTCCAGGATGTAAGTGTCTAGATTTAATTTGAGTATCTACCTACCTCCTCCATATCTGTGTGATTTTTTTCAATCTCTTAGACTGTTTTATACATATTTTATCATTTTGTTATTTAATCTTTTGTTTACTGGTTATTCTACATTGGTTATTCTTAGTTTATATTATTGTCTTAATATTTTCGCTATCTTACCACTTTAAACTCATTTTTATCCTCTTAATATTTCTTAAATTCACATTCAAGTGTTTCTTTTATATTTATTTTATCCATATTAGATAATTTTATTTATTTATTTATTTTTAAGTAAACTCTATGCCCAATGTGGGGCTTGAATTCACCCTGAGAGCAAGAGTTACATGCTCTACCAACTGAGCCAGCCAGGTCCCCCCAGATTAAATACCTTTTAACCTTATTTATTT
The DNA here is from genome assembly GCA_002007465.1 of Ailurus styani. NCBI lineage: Eukaryota > Metazoa > Chordata > Mammalia > Carnivora > Ailuridae > Ailurus > Ailurus styani. Next base: position 304,747 of record LNAC01000831.1, on the reverse strand, counting down.
TTTCCCTGAATTTAAACACCTTTTAACCTTATTTATTTTTTCCCTGAATTTAAACTATATATTACAGAATGTTTTTAAAAATACATAACATTTTTAAAGAATAAAATTTGAAACTTCTATTTCTTTTTACTCTCCTTTTCTGTAAATAAAGGCGTATACCTCATTTTACAACACTTTGCTTTACTGGGTTTCACAGAAATTATAGGGGGTTTTTTGTTTGTTTTGATTTTTTACAAACTGAAGGTTTCTAGCAACCCTGCATTGAGTAAGTCATTTTTCCAACAGCAGTCACTGCTTGTTTCATATCTCTGTGTCATATTTTGATAATTCTCCCAATATTTCAAACTTTGCTATTATTACTGTATTTGGTATGAAGGACTATTATCAGTGATCTTTGATGTTACTACTGTAATTGCCTTGGGGCACCAAAAACTGAACCCACAAAAGATGACAAATTTAACAAATGTTCTGTGAGTTCTGACTGTTCCACCAACAGGCCATTCCTCTATCTCTCTCCCTTTCCTTAGATCTCCCTATTACCTGGAACACAGCATTATTAATATTAAAAAGCCAATCAGTAATCCTATAATGGCCTCAAAATGTTCAACTAAAACAAGGAGTTGCAGGTCTCACTATAAATCAGAAGCTAAAAGTGATTAAACTTAGTAAAGATGGCACGTCAAAAGCTGAGACAGGTTAAAATCTAGGCCTCTTGTACCTAAGAGTTAGCCACATTGTGAATGCAAAGGAAAAGTCCTTGAAGGAAATGAGGAGTACTAAAATAGCGATCACATGAATGTTAAGAAAGAGAAATTATTTATTTATTGCTTTATTTATTGCTGATATGGAGAAAGTTTTAGTGGTCTGGATAGAAGATTAAATCGGCCACAACATTCCCTTAGGCCAAAACCTAATCCAGATCAAGGTCCTAACTCTTCAATTTTATGAAGGCTCAGAAAGTTGAGGAAACTACATAAGAAAAGTTTGAAGCTAGCAGAAATTGGCTCACGTGCTTAAGGAAAGAAGCAATCTCCATAATGTAAAAGTGTAAAATGAAGCAGGTACTGATGTAGAAGCTGCAGCAAGTTTTCCAGAAGATCTAGCTAACTAAGATCATTAATGAAAGTAGCACCACTAAGAAAATAGACTGTCAATGTAGACAAGACAACCTCCTACTGGAAGAAAATGCCATCTAGGACTTTCATAGCTAGAAGGAAAGCCAATGCCTAGCTTCAATGGACAGGCTCTCTTTTTAGGGGCTTATGACTTGGAAGTTGATACCAGTGCCCACTTACCATTCCCAAAATCCTAGAGTCCTCTAGAATTATGCTGAATCTGCTCTTCCTGTGCTCTAGAATTGGAACAAAGCCTGCCTTAAGGATAGCACATCTGTTTACAACACAGTTTACTGAATATTTTAAGCCCATTCTTGAGAATTACTGCTCAGAAAAAAGATTCCCCTGAAAATATTACTGCTCATTACCAATGCACCTGAGTTCTGGAGGAGATGCAGAATGAGATTTATTATGTTGCATGCTAGCACAACATCCAATCTGCAGTCTAAGGATCAATTTCAACTTTCAAGTATTATTACTGAAGAAATACATTTCATAAGCTGCCATAGATACTGATTCCTCTGATGGATCTGGCAAAGCAAATTGAAACCTTCTGCAAAGCATTCACCACTCTAGATGCTGTTAAGAACATTCATGATTCATGGGAAGAGGTCAACATAAACAGGAGTTTAGAAGTTAATTCCAACCCTCATGGATAACTTTGAGGAATTCAAGATATCGTGGAGGAACTGCAGATGTGCTGAAAATAGCAAGAGAACGAGAACCAGATGCAGAGCCTGAAGATGGGACTAAATTTCTGTGACCAGGTCTGATGATGAAACTTAAATGGATTAGGAAAGTTTCTTATGGATGAAGAAAGTGGTTTCTTGAGTTGGAACCTACTTCTGGTAAAGATGCTGTGAAGACTGTTGAAATGACAAGAAGGAGTTAGGACATTACATAAACTCAGTTAATAAGGCAGTCGCAGGGTATAAGATAGATGCCAATTTTGAAAGAAGCCTGCTACTGTTGGTAAAATGCTATCAAACAGCACCCCACGTTACAGAGAAACCAAGAGTCTTACTGAAAGCAAGAGTCTACTGATGTGGCAAAATTTATTGTTGTCTTATTTTAAGAAATTGCCAAAGCCACCTGAACCTTCAGCAACCACCACCCTATCAGTCAGCAGCCATCAATATCAATGAAAGACTCTCCACCACCACCAATTACAACTCAGTGAAAGTTCAGATGATGGTTAACATTGTTTAGCAATAAAGTGTTTTTAAATTAAGGTATGTAAACTTTTTAGACATGTTATTGTACACTTAATAGACTATAGTGTGAACATAATTTTATATGCACTGGGAAGCCAAAAAATTCATTTGATTCACTTTACTGCAGTGGTCTAGAACTGAACCTAAAACATCTCTGAGGTATGCCTCTATATTATAAAACTGGGATCATATATATAGTTTAGGGTCCTAATTTCTTTAGTTGAGTATATTGCAATTACACTTTAACACTCAGCTGTTGATCAGCATTTAGATAAGGTTCATTTTAGGGTTTATATTAACATTGACTGACATATTTACATTATTTTAAAATACTTCTGAGTATTTCCTTAAATCAATTTCCTAGAGTTAGAATGCTAAGTGAAAGAAAATAAACGTTTTTAAGAATTTTGAAACAGGGACACTTGGGTGGCTTAGTCAGTTAAGCGACTGACTTCCTCTCAGGTCATGATCCCAGGGTCCTGGGATTAAGCCCCTCATCAGGCTCCCTGCTCAGCAGGGGCCTGCTTCTCCATCTCCCTTTGCCTGCTGCTCCCCATGCCTGTGTTTTCCTGCTCTCTGTCAAATAAATAAATAAAATCTTAAAAAAAAGAATTTTAAAATACATCACATTGTTTTCCACAAAGTTTAACATAAATTCTCAGGAAACATGTTTGAATATGATTTTTTTTACCTCATCCTCAATAAATTTTCATTTTTCTTTGTCAAGTTGAAAGATTATTTCACTGCACTGCTTTTATTCTGAACAATTTTTAAAATATGTATGAGCATTTCATTTATTTTCATAAATTTCTTCTTGATCTATTTTTCACTGTCTTAAATGGAAATATCTGTTAATTTTGCTGACTATAAAATATTATAGATTCTAAAAACAAGGGGGAAAGGAGAGTAAAATTGAATCACAAACTTTCTTTGTCAAAATCTAACAAAAGCAACTGAAGAACATTTTAAAGGATAGAGAAACCAAACAAGAAAGGAGAAACAACCATTTGAAGGGGTCCAAAATAAGCCACTATGGCATAAAAATTATTTGACCTATAGGCATTTGACTTTCTAAAACCCCTTATTTGCCAAATCAGAACTCCCAAAAGAATTCAATTGTCATAAAGCCCCTCCCAGGGAACAATTCTAATTTCTTTCCTAAAAAAGAAGTCAGCACTACACCCAGTCAGATTTTGTCACAAAACTATGTATGTATCATCTTTTCTCCTAAGGCCCCATTTATCTTTCCAAAAAGTCATTGTTTTTTATAAGTGTCCCTTCTCCCCATGCTCTCTAAGAAGTCACCATTCTCCCAAAAATGCCCTTCTACCCTCCCACCCCCTATTAAGATGCTATAAGCCCCAAATTCCAAATTCTTCAGTCACATTTAACTCCAATGCAACATACATAATTAAATCTGGTTTTTTCCTCTTGCTAGTATGTCTTTGGTAGTTTAACTTGCGGGCCCCTCAAGACTGAATCTAAGAGGGCAGAGGAAAATTTTTTTTTCTCTCTGATGATTTGCCACAATTTTCAAAAAAATGTTGACTAAAGAAATGTTGATGGCTATACTCTTCATCCCACCTCCACCCTAAAGAAGCTCTGAAAAAAGAAATGTCAGAAAAATCATGAGATTTCTCACAAATTGTGCCCTCTCTGAAAAAGAGCAGATTGAGGAATTGAGTAGGTAGCTCAGGAAAAAGGGACTGAAAAAGTCTTCAGAGTAGACAAACTCCAAATACAGCACCTACATCCCAGCAAAGAAATGAGGAAACTTCAGGCCCACTGTTTAAAACATAAGCATAGCTAACAGTCCACAACAGCAAATCAGAATTTACCAAAATCAAAAACTAAAAGGAAACCGAACTATTATAAACTATAAAGGTTGAAGTAGAAATACATAAGTAAAATGGAGTAGAATGTTTCTTCCCTGTGGAAGAAAAAGCACCAGGGTTACACAACAAAATGCAGGAAAGCATCTGAACTCTGAGATATCCTCCACGGGAAAAGTATACCCCATTGTTAAAAGATAAGAACCTTGGTTCAGACACTTAATAAAATTTCAAAGAAAGCACAACCCATTTTTTTTTTAAGATTTTATTTTTTTTACTTGACAGAGAGAGATACAGCGAGAGAGGAAACACAAGCAGGGGGGAGTGGGAGAGGGAGAAGCAGGCTTCCTGCTGAGCATGGAGCTCAATGTGGGGTTCCATCCCAGGATCCTGGGATTATGACCTGAGGTGAAGGTAGAGGCTAAACAACTGAGCCACCCTGGCACCCCACACAATCCATTTCTTTTAGAAAAGGCCACACAAACCCCAGATGAATTACCCTTATTCCCCTAGCCCTCCCAACTATAAGGGTATAGAAAGTAAATACAAGCGGCGCCTGGGTAGCTCAGTGGGTTAAATCCTCTGCCTTCAGCTCAGGTCATGATCTCAGGGTCCTGGGACCAAGCCCCACATTGGGTTACCTGCTCAGCAGGAAGCCTGCTTCCTCCTCTCTCTCTGCCTGCCTCTCTGCCTACTTATGATCTATCTCTCTCTGTCAAATAAATAAATAAAATCTTTAAAAAAAATAAATAAAACCAAATTTATTTAAAAAAAAAAAGAAGAAGAAAGTAAATACAGGCATTACACAACCACCAAACTCTAGCTCAGACAAGATAACGTGGCCAGAGATCAGAAGTCAAGAAGGGATATGTTGCTGGCTCAGTCAGTGGAGCATGCAACTCTTGATCTTGGGGTTGTAAGTCTGAGTCCCACATTGGGTGTAGAGATTACTTCAAAAAAAAAAAAAAACTTAAGAAAAAAAAAAAAGAAGCCAAGGAGAATTTAGCCATATTCGATTAAAGAATATAGAAAGTCAGAAGAGGGATCCATGTCTCAAGAATGGGCACAATAAAAGAAATATCAGAAAATCATTTAACAGCATAATGAAAGAAAACTTTCTATACAGAAAACCTACAGATAAAAGCTTAGATTATTAAGATCTTTCTTATTTTCTAATATAAGCATTTGGTACTCTAAATTTCCCTCTATTTTAGTGCTATAAATTTAATGCTATAAATTTCTATTTCTGCACCCCACAAGTATTTATATGTTTGCCTGTATTTTCATTTTTATTTATGTTTTTAAGATTTTATTTATGAGAGAGAGAGACAGCAAGAGAGGGAACACAAACACGGTGGAGCTGGAAAAGGAGCAGCCGCCTCCCTGCACAGGGCTGGATCCCAGTACCCAGGATGCTGGGATCATGAGCTGAGCCATAGGCAGATTCCCAGTGACTGAGCCACCCATGTGCCCCTGTATTTTCATTGTAACTCAATTCAAACTATGTTGTAATTTCCCTTGAAACTTCTTTCATCTCCTTTGATCCATAGATTATTTAGAACTATGTTGTCTAATTTCCAAATATTTGTGTATTTTCCAGATACCTTTTTATACTGTTTTGTAATTCAATTCCATTATTGTTAGAGAACAGCCTTTGTATGGTATAAGTTTTTAAAAATTTCTTAAGGTTTCATGCTCCAGGATATGGTTTATCTTCCCCAGGGGAGAGCAAGCTATGGCTTATTTTTATACCAAAATTCAGTTCCTGACAGCTTTTGTATGGCCCAATGATATAGGAATTATTTTTACATTTTAAATGATGAAAATATCAAAAGAACATTTCATGACCTATGAAAATTATATGAAATTAAAATTGCAATGTCCATAAATAAAGTATTTTTGGAACATAACCAAACTCATTTATTTATGAATTACCTAAGGCTGCTTTTACACTACAGTAGATTCGAATAGTTGTGACAGAGACCACACAGCTCACAGTGCCTAAATATTTACTATCTGGCCTTTCACACGAAATGTTTGCTGATCCTATTCTTTGTATATGTTCTACAAGCACCTGAAAAGAATATATATTTTATTCTTTTGGGTCTTGTATTCTCTATTTCAATTAGAAATAGTTAGTTGATGTTATTCATTTGTTCTATCTTTGTTGATTTTATCACTTATTGAAAGGAATGTTGAAATTTTCACCTATAAGTGGATTTGCTCATTTCTCCTTTTGGTTCCACAGTTTTTACACCATGTATTTTTTAAAGCTCTGTTCTTAAGTAGATAAATATTTAGAATTGCTAAGTCTTCTTGGTTCCTTACAATTATGTAATATCCCTGGTAATTTTCCTTGCTCTGAAGTGTACTTTGTCTGATATTAATATAGCCACACCAAATATTTTACTAGTATTTGAATGATATATCTTTTTCCATCCTTTCCTTTTAACCTCCTACAACATTAAATTTAAAATGGATTTCTTATGGACAGAATATAGTAGAGTCTTTTCAAAAATTACTGAATCTAACAACTGCTATCTTTCAATTGTTGGGCTTAGAACATTTATATTTAATATAAATATTGATGTTTGGATTTAAGGCTACCATTTTATTTGTTTCTATTTGTCCTTCTGTTTTCATTCCTGTGTTTTCTCTTTCTTACCTTCTACTGCGGTTATTTGAATATTTTTTCAGTATTTCATTTTAATGTATTGTGTTTTTTATTATATCTTTTTTTAGTGGTTGCTGTAGAGATTTACAATAAATTTACTTAACTTTGCACAGACTTCTTAGAATTACTATTTTTTCTCTTTTAAAACAAGTTTTATTGTAGTAAGAACACTTAACATGAGGTCTATGTCCTTAACAGATTTTTAACTGTATGACATAGTACTGTTAACTATAGGCAAAAATGTTGTACAGCAAATCACTACAACTTACCCATTTTGTGCAACTGAAATTGTATATCTTTTGGTTAATAACGCCCTGTCCCCCCTTCCCCAGCCCCTGGCAACCACAGATAATCACTATTTTTACAACTCAAATGAAATATAGAATCTTAACATCATATAGATCCCTTGACCGTCCCCCTTCATATTGTCGTTTTCTCATCAACTACACTAACATATATTGAAAACCCCATCTGATAGTGGACTTTTTTCTCAATTGTCAAACATATGCTAGAACTTGAAGAAAAAAGAATTGTCTACAATGTTACCCAAAAATACATCATTCCAGTTATTTGTACAGACAGCTTAGTACCACTATCTCAGTCTTCAGCTCCAACCAATAACTTTTCTCCACTTCCTTAGTCAATTCTTTTCCACTCTATGCTGTTTTCCTCAACCTTCCCATCCAGCTATTTGTCCTCTTAATCTGAGCAAATGACCAAGCCTCCTAATTCACTGATAAGGGATATCCAGTCAGGAACTCTTCAAACTCTTGCTATCACACTAACCTGACCCATAACCATAATTATCCATTTCCTAAGGCTGGATTACAGGGATGACTGAACAAGTAGCTGCCTGAGTACCAGTCTACAAGAAGTACTTTAACATTGCTGGAATAAACTGGTAACAGGGACCATTTAAATCAACCATTTTATAGCTACTTCAAATGAGAGCATTTGGTAGAAAATTT
>LNAC01000831.1:204730-296435 GCA_002007465.1 Ailurus styani | reverse complement strand
AAAAAAAAATTTTAAAATACTTCTTGTTAACACTAATATATCAAGTATTTTTGCAAATTTTATCTATTTATTAAACCAGACAGTGATATTAAAGACTATACTACCAATCTTGATCTGGATAACTAACAGGCACTTGAAACTTACAGTCAAAATCTGCAGAAAATTTGAAATTAAACCATGCATTGCATGGTGCTATTTACCAGGAACAAGCAATTTATTTTTTAACCTAAATTTGAAAACTTTAGTATGCCTCACAGGAAGCTGTCTGGTTCAGAAAACAGCATAAGAAAACTGACTAAAGAACCAAAATATAGAAAAGTGAGAAGCATGCTGCCAACATAAAAACCAGGAAAAAAATAACTTTAAAATATATTTTGAGCAAGTCTTTCCCACTTTAATAATTTATTCAACAATATAATTGAGCACCAATTATGTGCCAGGTACTGTTCTGGGAAACCAGACAGACAAGGGTCTTTGCTCTTGAAGACTTACATTCTGGGAGAAGCAGATAATAAATAAATGACAATAATAAATAATAATAGATACTACTGGGAAAAAAACAGATGATGTGAGAGAGATGACTGGGCTGGCAAGGCTACTAAAGAGTGAAAGTAAGGAAGGGAAGGCCACAGTGACGTGCAAAAGACCTAAAGGATAAAAAGAAACCCACCATGCAAAGGTAGAACGGGGTGGAGACAGAACATCCAAGAAAAGGGAATACCAAGTCTCCCCAAAAAATGATCTTGGACTTTGAAGAATAGAAGAAAAGACTTTTCTGTGCCTGAAATATAATCAGCAAAGGAATAAACTCTAGGCAATAATGGCAGAAAGTCAGGGAGAAGTCAGACAAAAAAGGCTTTATGGGCCACTCAAACCTTAATGAGTATGTATATAGATAGAGCTATCTAGTCATAAGTGATAAGAAAACAATTTGTTTAACAAAGTTAAAAATGTTAAGCTATGTTCTGTACATCTGGTAAATTTATTACAAACATAATGATCTTTGTATGTGTGTAAAATTTTTTACTAGAAAGTCAGTATCTTCCTACCCTCAGTAAAATAAATATTTGAAAGACTGTCTACTTAGATTTTGCTTACTGCTTTCCTCCTGTCATTATGGAATAGGAATCACTTCTCCTGAGCTCTGGAGCACATCTCTACCCACCAGAGCCTCTGATAGGTCGTGTATTAACTGTGTAAGAGAAAAGTGCTTCCTCTAGGCACATGATCCCTACACAAGGGCATAAATTTAGCAGGCAAAGCACTAGATTTAAGCCCCTCGTCACCCACTTGGCCCAGCATCCTTACACATAACCATTTAAGATGGCCTTACCAACTGCCTCCTCAGAAACTGTACTCCATCAACTAACAACCCCTCTCCTGTGACTTCAGCTGCTCCCTCATTAGCAAAGGACATACACATCCGAAACTGTTTAAAGTTACGCCTTTCTCCTTAGGAAATGCAGAGCATTATTACATATTTACCATTATGTATTGCCAAAGCCTGACAAGTGCTAAGGCTTTGAATGTTCTGTTAACTTAAAATATATAATCAAAGTTACAGTAGTTCAAAAGTTATCCCCTTATTAGAAACCACTTATATTTATTTGGGTAGCTTTAAAATCATGTATACACCTAGTTATTTGTAATCTACACCCTACTTCCTATGGGTGTGAGATATATCACAGTTTGAGAATGAATTTTTGGATCATCTATAATTCCAACTACCATATATCTGAATCCTGGCATTACAGCTTATTATCCTGCCAAAAATAATGATGCAAAAACTGGCAGAGATGCTGATTTGTCTGTCAAGAAAATCTTTTTAAAATAATATAACATTTAAAAATGTCCTAGTCAGCACTTAAAACTTTCAAATGTTTCTAAGCAGACTATGTTCCTTAACATGGGCTATAATTTAGTAAGAGCAAATGGCTAATTTTTTATTATACCTTCACAACTGATAAGCTAAGAAAATTATTAAGACCACATGTAATAGTCTAATAAGATTAAAATGCATATATTATTTAAGGAATTTTAATTTTTTAAAACTTTGTTTTAATAATGCATACATTGTGATGATTACACAAATTACTTACTTTCACCTCTGCTCTCCAATCTAAAAAATACCTGCAGATTTATAGGGGCCTATAACAACTTTCAGCAAATTAAACACTTTGACTTTGGTCATGGTTTGAGAATGTCTTAAAGTAACCCCAGAGGAAAGACAGAATTTATGCTTCAAAAAATAAGCTTTCAGATAAAAATCACAGCTCATTTGCTCTGAACAAAGTATTTTATCCACCGTTTCTTCAGCCACTGGTACAACAAAATTGACCTCTGTCATGCATCACTGATTTGGTCATCTCATATTCCACAGATAAGCAGGGAACCCTTAATTACAAAATGCTTTTTTCTTTTAACAGTAATAATATAGTCCAATTTTGGAAAAATTACATATTACCCATAACTCTACCTCCCTAAAAACAAACAGCTTTCCCTTTTTAAAGTATCCAATCATTTTATATAAAAGACCATTTGTATGAAAAACCTTAAAAGGAAGTTGTGGTTTTTTTGTCCAATACATTAAGCTACATAGCTGAAAAAGAAGTCACATTCAAATTAAAGTCAGAAAACTGGTCCAGGAGATCTTAGATGGAAAGATACAAATACAGTAAAACTCCAGAATATGAGTGACTCACTTTAACAGTGATTTAACTATATTTTAAAACAAATCATGAGCAATGTTGAGTTTTAACACTATTCAACTTTAATCTAAAACTTTTCAGATAATTTACAAATAAAATGATGTGTTGTTTTCCTATCAATGCTTTTTGCTTCACAATAATCTTGGTGAAGGGGCACTGAGCAAGGAGGATTACTGACAAAGTGAGGCTTAGCCATGTATTATTAACTGTTGAAGTTCTGTGATATGTACCTAAGAATTCACTGTATTTCCCAACTTTAGCTTATGTCCAAAATTTTCCAAAATAAAAAGTAAACAACTTACCAAAAAAATCTAAGATTATACAAGCTGAAACAAACAAAAAAATCAAGGCTTGTCTTTCACACATATTAATTCAAGTATCATCACAGCGAAGTCACTCTACCAAAAATGAACAGACCATACTGTCACTCCGAGAAACTGGGACTTATCTGCTATTTATCAGGATCACTGTCTAATGACAACACACTGAGGGATTCTTCAAAATACTTGGCACAGAGGTCAGAAAATCTCTGAAAAAATGAAGAGGCCACTCATTACCTCAACCATTCATGCAACAAATATTTATTAAGCACTTATTCTATGCCAGGCCCTGTTCTAGGCACTGGAGTTGCATCAATAAATAAGAGAGATAAAAATCCCTATAGAATTTGTATTCTAATGGGGAGGGAGTGGGAAAATAATAAATATATTAAATAAATTACATAGTATGTTGGGGGTGATGGGTGATATGGGGAAAAAATATAGTAATAAGGTAAGAGAGCAGTGAAATAGGGGGTGTGGCAATTTTTAAGGAGGATAATCAGGACAGCCTCAATGAGAAGATGACATTTGACCGAAGACTTGAAAGAGAAAAGAAAGTGACGCCTGTGGATATCTAGACAAAGTTCTAGAATACAGAATATGCCTGATGTGTTAAAAAAAAACACAGCCGAATGCCAGAGTGGCTACAGCATAACGATCAAGAAGAAAAATAGTGGAGAAGGAGGCTGGAAAGACAATAGGGCAAAGGCGTATGGTTGGGATTAGGCCTTGGTAGGCCACTATAAAAACTGGCTTTACAATATGTTAAACAGAATGCAGAAATGAAGGATTCTGAGCAAAGAAGTTACAGGATTACCCCTTTTCTAATATGCTTTGACTCTGGGGTTCTAGTGTAGCCATGACCCAAATGGTTGCTTTCTTGTTTTCACCCAAGGTCTGATAATCAACTCCCTATCAAATGGTGACTGCTGTGGAGGGGCTCCTACTCATGGGTATTATTCCTAGAAAAGATCCTCTTTGTGCCTTAGTCATCAACAATCCCCCCAGATGGAAGGGGATATAGTGCCACCTCCGGAAGATGACCTACCCAACCCAGTCAAAAATTTGTTCCTGCTTTTGACAAACAGAAATAATTTGCATGAACACGAGGTTTTAGATTATGCAAAATGGCAAAATAACTGGCTTGGTAGCGAATTAACCACGATTAAAAATCTAAACTCAAGAACTTAATAACAGCTAAATGATCTTTTTTTTTAAGATTTGATTTATTTATTTATTTGACAGAGAAAGAGATTACAAGTAGGCAGAAAGGTAGGCAGAGAGAGAGGAGGAAGCAGGCTCCCTGCTGAGCAGAGAGCCCGATGCGGGGCTCGATCTCAGGACCCTGAGATCATGACCTGAGCTGAAGGCAGAGGCTTAACCCACTGAGCCACCTAAGCGCCCCAAGCTAAATGATCTTGACAAGTTATTTAATTTTCCCTTGTCTCAGTTCTTATAATTTATAAAAGGAGAATAAAAACATCTAAACTCACTTGAGGATTATGTAAATTAAATGAAAAGAATTTGTCACAGTGCCTAGATCTAATAGACATTTCATAAATGTTACATCCACTACTTGGTAACCCTTAGACTGCTTTCTGCATTGCCCTGCATCCTTGAGAATTCAATCCTAACAGCTGCACCCAAGATTCCGGGGACATACAAGACAAGAAAGAGTCACACTAGTTTAAGTGAGAATGATTGACTGTTTACAGTTTCATAGTTAAGGCCACTGTGCAGCAGCATTTCAATAAACTATCTATGCTCCCGGCTGGCGCCTTGAGCCGAGAACCAACTCCTCGGATTAGAGACGCTGCTCCCATGGGCCCCATGGTGTGGTGCTGTGTCTGTGTATTCTATACAACGGTACTCGTCCTTTCCCTTCGTAAACTACATCTGACAGGGATTAAAACAATATGAACAGGAAAAAAAAAAGATTTATCTTTGCATCACATTTTTAAAAACTACATATATACATACATATTTTTTAATTTGATGCCTTCATTTTCAAGAGAAAGCTTTCAGATTAAATTTCCCAAAATAGGTGGCTTTCTAGACATAGTATGAACATGGCTGATACAAACCTATAGGTCTTTCACTAAAATTCTCAAAAAAAATTAAAAGACCCCAACCTCTAGCTTATTATTTTATTGGAATTTTCGTGCAGGAGGAAGAAAAAAAATCAAACTTTTCTCTTATTTAGAAGTGAATACTTTTACTTACGTATCAATATTGAAAAAAAATCTTAAAATCATTTGACTATGTTTTAGTTGCCAGCCCTTGGATTTTATAGATATGCAGGCATTTTTATAGTAACTAGCATTTGCGTCTTGTTCCTCCTTATCTTGTACCTTAGTTAACCTGGGAGAAAATATGAGGCAGACTGCATGACAAATGAATGTTCATGTACTTGCCTTTATAAGTGATAAATGATACTTTCCTTCATTTTCTTCAAAATTTTTTTCTTCAACTTTTGTATGCAGCAACTAAATATCAGTAGTTTGCCATTCACTTCATAAATTGGCAAATGTAGTAAGACAGAATTCTCCTGGCTGGCTCTCTTAAGTGGAGGGATTTTCATGCTAAGGGAGGGACAAAGACCACTTTTTCAAGCAACATTTCATTATAAAAAGGTGCCTTTGTGTAACTGTAAATTGTCCACTCTGACCATTTGTCCCTTTCAGCCAGAGAGGATATAAGGAATGCTGCCTTGGTGTACAGCAGACAGTTCTGGGTCATCTGGCCAAATGAGATATCATCATTCCAGATTTTCATCTCCAATGCTAGACCTAACTAGACGCAGTCAGGGTTCTGGAAAATTCCTTCAACCACCTGGGCATCTTCCTGTTAATCGGCTTGTTTCCTTTGGACTCCTCTGCTGTTTTTGCCTTAAGAAAGCAAAGATACCCAACTCTAATTAAATAGCTCATTGCTTCTCCCATCATAAATGTGCTTGCATTTTCTCTCCTGGATAGAGCAGCCCCCTTAAAACAAGTAATACTCCCCGACAACTGCATTTAGGATAACTCAAACCTTATGCTCCCCTTTGCAGGTCCTAGAGCAGAAACAACATGGTCCTATGTCATTAATATTTGGTAAAAATCACCTACTTTGCCATCCGAGAGACAAGCTGTCTCCTTCCTGAACCTCAGGAGGAAGGAACCTAGGACCAACAGCCTATAGTTGTTGTTTCATATACTGGTTCACCTACATTTGATCTTGAAGGATTTCAATAATATTTTTTTCCATCAAATTTTGGTACTGTGGATCATCTGTCACCAATGGTCAGAATTCCACAGTAGCAAAGTGGTTTTCTCCATTTGGAAAAGACAGTTTTGCTACACTCACATCATTAGGAAATATTTCTAAGATAAACATTGATGCTTTAAAAGTAAAAGCACTTTTATAAATATCTGCTATCTTATCTGCAGCTGCTTTTTTTTAAGAGTTTAAAGAATATATTTGAACCACATAAACAAAAAGGTATTACATAAGAAAAAATAATGTAATGATTTATGTAAGTACCTAACATATGAGCATGCTCTTAAATGTAAAAAAAAAAGTAATATGAGTACCATATATGTGTGTATATATATTTAACCAGTGTGCATTAAAGAATCCTCTAATCTAAAACATTTAAAATTGCGGGGAAAACTTTTCATGATACAGAAAAGCAATTGTAAAAATAGGCACACCCACATTTCTTATAAAAATATGCTCGCCAAGGATAAAATTCATCTGCGCACTCATTTCTCAGGTGTGCAAAAATTATGAAGTTGTTTATCACTGGATATTACCTCCCACTTTGCACTGTGAGTTTCAACACTGATCGGTATGAATTATGAATTATAATTAATTACTGTTATTTTTTAGTGTTTCTGCAAGCTCCCTATAGAATGCATCTATTTAATATGAATACTTAAAACGATATTATTTGTCCATAAAAGTCACTTCCTTAATGTTCTTTTTTTTTTCTTTTTTAAAAATAGGCACAATATTTAGGAAATAGTTATTACCACAAACAGTGCTTTGGAAAATTCTGCAACTGTTTTTATTGACAAACATTCCAAATAATTCAGTGAGGGAAATGACAACACTACTTTTCTCAGATAAATTCACCAGGCTGATTCTTCTTTTGGATGTAGAGCATAGAGTTCCCAGAGTCACTATTTCCTTATTTTCTTCCAGCAAATTTGTATATGACCATGGTAACCAATCCCTTGCTGGGGTGTGAAGTTCTCCATAAATTCAACCACATTCTTCCTCAGAGATAAACAGCAAGGTTATCTTTTTTTTTTAAGATTTTTATTTATTTATTTGAGAGAGAGAGAGAGAGAGAGAGATCACAAGTAGGCTGAGAGGCAGGCAGAGAGAGAGAGGAGGAAGCAGGCTCCTTGCTGAGCAGGGAGCCCCGATGCGGGGCTTGATCCCAGGACCCTGAAATCATGACCTGAGCTGAAGGCAGAGGCTTTAACCCACTGAGCCACCCAGGCGCCCAATAAACAGCAAGATTATCTTAACAGCAAGAAACTGTAACCGTTTCTATGTATTCTACCTGTGCTCCATCTAGTCTTTAGTGCATTTCATTCTCTTTGACTTTTCATCTGGCCATCAACTTTGCTTGGGGTTTCTCCAAAAGTCTAGCTTATTTCTATGTTCAGCAATTTTTTTTAAGATTTTAAATAATCTCTACACCCAATGTGGGGCTTGAATTACAACCCCAAGATCAAGAGTTGCATGCTCAGGGGTCCCTGGGTGGCTCAGTAGGTTAAGCAGCTGCCTTTGGCTCAGGTCAGGATCCCAGGGTCCTGGGATTGAGCCCCACATTGAGCAGGGAGCCCACTTCTCCCTCTCCTCTGGCATGGCTCACTAGCTCTGTCTCTCTCTCAAATAAACAAATTTAAAAAACCTTAAAAAGAAAAAGTGTTGCATGCTCTATGGACTGAGCCAACCAGGTGATCCCTTGGTACCTTTTTAGAGATACATTTATATATTTTACACTAAGTTCTGTCTTCTCCAATTTGCATATAATCTCTTGATGAATTTTTCTGAATTATTAACAAAAGGAAATTTTTAACAATCCCAAACAGATTTAAGACCAGACTGTTCAACCAAAGAGACTTGGTACTAACCTTTTTCAACAAAATTGGCCATTCCATCTTCCTGCCAGTTTTAGAATGATACCAAAGTCAACTGTATAGTAATGATTTTTCACAAGTTTTTCATAACTTTTCCTAAGTTTATTAAATTTCACAGTCCAGTATTGAATTGTTCCATAATATTCTGGTGGAATAGAAATCTCACATGTGGCAAGACATACACAACTCTAAAAATTCTCTAGCTGACCAAGGGCTGCCTATCTCCCACCATAAATAGAGCATTTCATAGACATTCATGTTTTATCTTCAAAATGCAACCCACAGAGTCTAATATGCCTAAAGGGTCTATATTTTTAAACAATCTAATTGAGCAATTTCAAAGAAAGACTCCACAATGGGATAGTTTGAGGAAATACAGCATCTTCCTCTGATAAACTGACATCTATTAACACATTAAAGGCTATGAAAAGTCATGCCGTTTGGAGAAAAAAAGAAAAACTATTTTGCTTTGACCACAGAATCTTTTCTCCCTCCTAAGAGGGAAAAAAGACCATTCCATTTTAATTATAGAATGTTTTCTTCTTCATGGGTATTCTATTATCATGTCAAAAACTGGTTTATCACAAAACACAGTTTGAAGAATGCTGATTCTATCTGGAAATCAAAATCATTTTAAACATTATTCTCAAAGGTAGGGCATCCCCTAATAAAAGGGAATTGGTTATTAAACATGCAGCAATTTAAAACTTTTAAAATATTTTTAGAACTCTATGGTGGCATTTTGGTTATTATAATTATTGAAATGGGTGAGGTGCTACTGATTTTTAGTGAACAAGAAACAAGTGAGCAAGAAGGAAGATGGTTCCATACAACAGAATTACCCCATGACTTCCAAACTCTTTATGATTATAAGAGAAAAAATTATTTATAATGATGTGAGCCTAGAATCTAATTACATATTTCGTATCAATACAATGTACTCTTGCAGACTATTGATATGTTTTGAAGTTTTCAAGAATGCGAGAATGTGAAGTTTTCAAGAATGTTGGGAACTTTTTCAAGAACAGTTCACCATCACAGTTCACCAGTTCAGAAAATCACACTACTAAAGGAAACACCACTCATGATATTTTAAATATCAACAAAATGCACCTCTATCAGTTTGTACAGCCTATTTAACAGTGATTTTGTTGTAAAGGCAAGAATCTGACTACTTCCTTGGAACTTCTGGGTAGTCCTGCCTGAGCACATACACATTGAAATATCTAATATTTTTATCACAAATCAGTTTCCCTTACTGTTTTTTAATAGGATTTCAAACATTATATTGTCTTTTTATTTTTTTAAAGATTTGTTTTAGAGAGATTGCACATGTGTGCACTGGGAAGGGACAGAAGGAGAGAGAAAGAGAGAATCTCCAGCAGACTCCCCACTTGAGCATGGAGCCTGACTTGGGGCTCCATCCCACAACCCGAGATCATGACCGAAGCCAAAATCAAGAGTCAGACGCTCAACCAACTGATCCACACAGGCACCGTATGTTGTCTTTTTTTTTTTAAAGATTTTATTTATTTGAGAGAGAGAGAGCGAGCAGGAGAGCACAAGAAGGGGGAGTAACAGAGGGAGAGGGAGAAACAGACTCCCCACTGAGCAGGAAGCCCAATGTGAGGCCTAATCCCAGGACCCTGGGATCACGACGGGAGCCGAAGGCAGACACTCAACTAACTGAGCCACCCAGATGCCCCTATACTGTCTTTATAAATTATATGTATAAATAGGTTGCACTGTTTGTAAGTCTTATTTCAGGATAATAAAGTGGATGTTAAAAAGAATTTTAATTTTTAAAGGATGGTGTTCAGTCTGAATGAGAGTGAGAACCACTGATCTGTAAGCTTTGGTTCTCTAAAGATAAAGGTTTGAATTAGGACAATCTATGACTGACCAAAAACATGATTAAATTAAACTATAAATATGGTATTATTAAGATAAATACAGTGGTGGGGAGGTTGCCTAGCTGGGTCAGTAGGTAGAACGTGTGGCTCTTAATCTTAAAATGGTAAGTTCGAGTCCTACATTGGGTGTAGAGATAACCTAATATTTTTAAAAGATAAATATTGGGAAATAAAGGTGTTTTTTTTTAGATTTTATTCATTCATTTGATGGAGAGAGACACAGTGAGAGATGGAACACAAGCAGGGTAAGTGGGAGAGGGAGAAGAAGGCTCTCTGCTGAGCAGGGAGCCTGATGTGGGCTCCATCCCAGGACCCTGGGATCATGACCTGAGCTGAAGGCAGACACTTAATGATTGAGGCACACAGGTGCCCCTAAAGTATGTTTAAGATATAATAATTTATTGTTGATGACATTGCTATAAACACCGGGGGTGCATGTATCCCTTCACATCAGTATTTTTGTATTCCTTGGGTAAATACCTAGTAGTGCAGTTGCTGGGTCATAGGGTAATTCTATTTCTAACTTTTTGTTGAACCTTCAAACTATCTTCCAGAGTGGCTGCACCAGTTTGCATTCCCACCAACAGTTTATAGCAGCATTATCAATAATAGCCAAATTATGGGGTGCCTGGGTGACTCAGTTGTTAGGCGTCTGCCTTCGGCTCAGGTCATGATCCCAGGGTCCTGTGATAGAGCCAAAATTCGGGCTTCCTGCTCAGCGGGAAGTTTTCGTCTCCCTCTCCCACGCCCCCTGCTTGTGTTCCTGCTCTCGCTGTCTCTATCTCTATCAAATAAATAAATAAAATCTTAAAAAAAATAATAGCCAAATTATGGAAAGACCCCAAATGTCCATCGACTGACTAATGGATAAAGAAGTTGTGGTGTATATATGTATGTACACACACACACACACACACACACACACAAACACACGGAATACTACTCGGCCATAAATAAAGAATGCGATCTTGCAATTGCAACAACATGGATAGAGCTAGAGTGTATCATGCTAAGCAAAGTCAGAGAAAGACAAACAAACACCACATGATTTCGCTTATATGTGGAATTTAAGAAATGAAAGGGATAAACATAGAGGAAAATGAAAAGAGAGAAGCAAACCAGAAAACAGACTGAACAATAGAGAACAAACTGAGAGTTGCTCAAGGGAAGGTGGGAGAAAGATGAATTAAATGGGTGATGGGTATTAAAGAGGGCACTTGTTATAATGGACACTGGGTATTGTAAGTCATGAATCACTAAATTCTACTTCTGAAACTAATATGACACTATATGTTAACCAACTGGAATTTAATTAAAAACTTGTAACAAACAACAAAAAAGTACAATAATTAATCAGCAAGTCTTTACTATGTGTCTAGCACTTGACTAACTGATAGACAAAGAGGTTTAACACAGGTTTGTTTGCTTTGTGGAGTTTACAGGGAATTGAAGGAGACAAAACCGCAGGTAAAACAAAAACCTAAATGCCAGTTAACTTCTAAACTTTTGTGAAACAAATGTTCAAAATTAAGCAACAGTCTTAGGAGCCTGGTATGGTTAGGAAAGCCTCAGAAGATAGGCCTTCTGTTGTGCATTCCAGAATTAACTGGACAGCATTAGCAAGTTATGTTTACATGACCAAAACAAACAAACAAACAAAAAACCAGCCTATTGAGGTTGAGGGAGGGGGAAGAGGGGTGAAGTTAGATCCTGGGAGGACCAGTGAGAAAGAAATGCTGGAACTAGAGGTTGAAAGGCCTTGAAAGGCATAGGAGTCTGAATTTAAAATAACATAAGAAAAGGAAGTTCCTATAAAGAGTAGTAAAGATAAACTACTTAGGATAAGATTAATAGTAACAC
This sequence comes from Ailurus styani, assembly GCA_002007465.1. Taxonomy (NCBI): domain Eukaryota; kingdom Metazoa; phylum Chordata; class Mammalia; order Carnivora; family Ailuridae; genus Ailurus; species Ailurus styani. Next base: position 284,496 of record LNAC01000831.1, on the reverse strand, counting down.
ATAGAACAGACAGACTTAGAGAAAGACATGTGTAAATAAGCTCACAAGAATGGGAAGGGGAGTGTTAAGTACAAAGATAAGCTTTAGGTCTGACGAAACTGAGATGATCAGTTTGAATAGTTTTAAAAACCAACATAAAGGGGGGCACCTGGGTGGCTCAATTAAGCATCTAGCTCTTGATTTCAACTCAGGTCATGATCTCAGGGTCATGAGATCAAGCCCCACATCAAACTCTGTGCTGGGCCTGGAGACTACTTAAGATTCTCTCTCTGTCCCTCCTTTCCCTCCCCACCTCCTTCACCCAATCGCACACTCCCTCTCTCCTTAAAAAAAATCAAAAATCAAACCAACATAAAGCTAACAGCTGAATCTCTCATCAACAGAATGAATGAGCTCAGACAGAAAATAGAGAGAGAAACAGAGGTGGAAGATAGGGCCTTGGGCCACACTCACTGGCTAGAGAACCAGAAGGACCACAAAACAGCCAAGGAAGGTGAATACAACTTTACATACAAATGATAAAACTATAGAAAGCTTTACTCTTGCTAGGGAAGTGGTAGAAACTAAAACTATAAATACTTTAAAAGTTAAGAAAGGTTATAGAACAGAGTCATGACAGTTTACAAGTATGACATAAATCCCTAAACTTTTAGGTTTATATCAAAGGTTACAGCCTGTAGAGAAGTAATGTATACATCATTCCATGAAGAAAGCTTTTCTAAAAGAAAAACGCTACTCACATAAAAGGGATTCTGTCATATACAGGTCAGTCTATAGACCTATAGATACTATGACAAACTTTCCGAAAATAACAGTAAGCAGAAATGAGCTATAAACTCATAATCAATCCTCACAAAAAGTTGCATCACCCTAAGGATTACTGTGACTCAACATAACAGGCAAAAAAGTTGCCTAAAGGGCAGTCCAGCTTAGAGCACAGATTTAGTTACATGCAATAAGAGAGATTATAGCAAAAGGGATCTCTACATTCCTCATAATTATCCTTTATTACCTATGTTCATTTGTAATCTGAAATTATTTACATTAAATTCCTCAATCTTATGAATCTACCTCTAGATTGTTTTGGCAGCCGATTCTCTATAGAAATTAATCAACATGCCATTATGACTAAAGATTCCAAAGATGAAATGTTAATTACAGTTGTAATCTATGAATGTCAAGAGTTCGGTAGATAGGATAACCTATGATGCAGTTGCCTTGGGACAGTCAATTCACACCTGCTTTTTAGGAAGAATCATTAGTAGCACCCTCTTCCACTCTTAAAGTGTGGGTAATAAGTTATATGGACCACATATCAATGAAGCCAACTACAAATTTTTATGAACTACACTTATTTTTTCTTCATGCTTATTCTTAATCTATAAAAACACCTTTCATATCCTATGAACGTCCATTATAACTGCTAATAACTTGTAGAGTCCTGCTTGTTAGGTCAGGATCTAGCCTTGATATAGCTAGGGACTGCCTCCTAGTGGTAGGGTGATTCTTGGATATTCCTGACCCTACCTCTGTTTCAACAACACCTTGTAGAGCCTGGTTATGCTCCCCCGTACCTACTTATCAGCTCCATTCCAGCTCTTTCCATCCCATACTTTTTTCCTCTTGTTCTTAGTGAGCTCTTGTGTGTCCTTCATTCAAACCAAGCTAATGAGAAATGTACACCAAATATGAAGACCATTCTCCACATGTGTAAGCTTTTACTTTACAGAAAAAACATGCTTTGTTTCCTTTAAGATAAGGAACAAGAAAAGGATGCCCACTTTTGCTACTTCTATTCAATACAGTACTAGAAGCTCTTGCCAGAGCAATTAGGTAGGAAAAATAAAAGGCATCCATATTGGAAAGGAAGAAATAAAACTATCTCTGTCTGCAGATGACATGATCTATGTAGAAAACCCTAAAGAACCCACAAAAAAACAAAAACAAAAACAAAAACCTGTTAGAGCTAAGAAAAAAATTCAGCAAAGTTGGAAGACACAAATTAACAGGCAAAAAATCAGTTGTATTTATACACACTAGCAATGAATAATCTGAAAAAAAGAGTCAAGAAAACAGTATCATTCATAAGGGTATTGAAAAGAATAAAATCATCCTTACACCGATTAGGATGGCTACTATCAAAAAAAGAAAATAACAAATGTTGGGGAGGAAGTAGAGAAAATGGAACTTTTCGTGTACTGTTGGTAGGAAGGCAAAATGGTGCAACTATGGAAAGAATTCAGTGGTTTCTCAAAAAGAAAAAAAAACTAAAATAGAATTACGATATGGTCCAGCAATTCTACTTCCGTGGAATACACCTGAAAGAAGTAAAAGCAGAATCTCAAACAGACATGTACTGTTATAGACTAAATGGTGTCCTCACAAAAGTCCTATGTTGAAGTCCTAATAATCAGTACTCCTCAGAATGTGACTGTATTTGGAGATAACACATTTAAAGGTCATATGGTGGGTCCTATTCCAATACGACTGATGTCCTTTTAAGAAGAGGAAGAAATAGGGCACCGGGGTGGCTCAGTCGATTAAGCCTCTGCCTTCAGCTCAGGTCATGATCCCAGGATCCTGGCATCCCTGCTCGGCTGGGAGTCTGCTTCTTCCCATGCCTTTCCCCTTGGTTTGTGCTCTCTCTCTTGCTTTCTTTCAAAGAAATAAACAAAATCTTAAAAAAAAAAAAAAAAAGAAAAGAAAAAGAAGAGGAAGAAATACCAGGGATGTACACACACAATGAAAAGGCTATGTGAGAGAACAGAGAGAAGGTAGTAATCTGCAAACCAAGGAGAAAAGCCTCAGGAGAAACCAATCCTGATGACACCTTGATCTAAGACTACTGGCCTCCAGAACTGTGAGAAAATTAATTACTGTTGTTTAAGCCATCCCATCTGTACTATTTTCTTACGGCAGTTCTACTAAACTACTAAATTTGTACATTCATGTCCAAAGCAGCATTCTCCACAACAGCCAAAAGGTGGGAGCAATACAGTGGTCCATCAATAGATAAATGGATAAGCAAAATGTGATACATCCATACAATAAAATATTATTCAGCTTTTAAAAGAAAATTCTGACATGCTATAACAGAGGAATCTTGAAGACATTATGTTAAGTAAGTTAGACACAAAAGACATACACTGTATACTTCCACTTCCATAAGATACATACAGTAGTCAAATTCAGAGACAAAAAGTAGAAGGGTGGTTGCCACGGATTGCAGAAAAGGGGAATATTTAGTTGTTTAATGGCTATAGAGTTTTAGGGGTGCCTGGCTGGCTCAGTCAGGAGAGCATGTGACCCTTGATCTCCAGGTCATGAGTTTGAACCCCACATGGGCCACAGAGTCTACTTAAAATAACACAAAATAAAAATATTCTTTTTTAAAAAGAAAGGGTACAGAGTTTTAGTTTTGCCTGATAAAAAAAGGTTTCAGAGATTGCACAACAATGTGAATGTGCTTAATACTACTGAACTGTACACTTAAAAATGGTTAAGATGGTTAACTTTATGTTACATGTATTTTGCAATAATTACATTTTTTAAAAGAAAATATTTAACCAAGGAGGTATAAGACTTGCACACTGAAAATTATAAAACATTGCCAAAAACAATTAAAGAAGACATGAATAAATGGAAAGACATTCAAGTTCATGGACTGGAACACTTACTATTGTTAAGATTATAGTACTACCCATACAGTTTCAGTGCAAAATCCCAACAGCATTTGTGGCAGAAATGAAAAACAAAACAAAACAAAACCTAAAGTTCATATGAAATGTCAAGGGACCCAGAATAGCCAAAAATAATCTTGGAAAAGAACAAAACTGTAGGACTCACATCTACAATTTCAAAACTTACTAAAAGCTACTGTTATCAAAAGAGTGTGGTACTGGCATAAAGACAAATAGACCAATGGAACGGAATAGGGAGCCCAGAAATAAACCCTCACATACACAGTCAAATGATTTTTAACAAGGGTGCCAAGACCATAAAATAAGGAAATTATAGTCTCTTCAACAAATAGTTTTGGGAAAACTGGATTTCTACACGTAAAAGATGAAATTAGACACTTATCTTGCCCCACATTCAAAAATTAATTCAAAATGGATCAAAGAACTAAATTTAAGATCTAGAACCACAAAACTGAGAAAAAAATAGGGAGAAAATTTCAGGACATTGGATTTGGCAAAGATTTCTTGGATATGACACCAAAAGTACAGGCAACAGAAGTAAAATTAAATAAATTAGAATACATTGGGCACCTGGGTGACTCAGCTGATTAAGCGTCTGCCTTCGGCTTAGGTCACAATCCCTGAGTCCTGGGATTGAGTCCCACGTGCTCCCTGCTTCGTGGGGAGTCTGCTTCTCCCTTTGCCCTTCACCCCTTTTGCTTACTCTCCCTCTCTAAAATAAATCAGAATGCATCAAAATTTAAAACTTTGTTTCCCAAAGGACACTATCAACAAAGTGAAAAGGCAACCCATGGAATGGGAAAAAATATTTGTAAACCATATCTCTTATAAGAGCTTAATATCTGGAATACATAAAGAACTTGTCCAACTCCAAACAACAACAACAAATAACAAAATAACCTGGTTTAAAAATGGGCAAAAGATTTGAAAAGACATTTCTCCAGAGAAGACACACAAATAGCCAATAAACACATGAACAGGTGCGCAAGATCACTAGTCATTAGGAAAATACAAATCAAAACCACAGTGAGGTAACATTTCACACACATCAGGATGTTCACTAAAATAAAAGGGGGGGAATACCAATATCAGCAAGGTTATGTAGAAATCGGAACACCTGTGCATTTCTGGTGGGAATGTAAAATGCTACACCCACTACGGAAAACAGTATGGTGGTTCCTCGAAAAATTACAAATTACGTGATCCAGCAATTCCACTTATGTGTATATACCCAAAAGAACTGAAAGCAGGATCTTTAGAAGATATTTGGATACCATGTTTCTACAGCATTCTTCACAATGGCCAAAAGGTGGAAACAATCCAGGTGTCCATCAATAGATAAATGGATAAACAAAAAGTGGTATACAGATACAATGAAATATTCATCCTTAAAAAGGAAGGAAATTTTGGCACATGCTACACAATAGATGAACCTTAAAGACATTATGTTAAGTGAAATAAGCCAGACACAAAAGGACAAATAATGTATGTTTCTCTTTATATGATATATCTAATTAGGCAAATTCATAGGGACAGAAGGTAGATCAGAGGTTACGAGACTGTGAGTGGGAGGAGAAAATGGAAGTTATTGCTGAATGCGATAGAGTTTCTATCTGGGGTAATGACAAAATTTTGGAAACAGACTGTGGTGATGATTGTACAACACTGTGGGTGTAATTAATGCCACTGAATTCTACACTTAAAAATGGTTACACTGGTAAATTTATGCTATAGATATTTCACCACAATAAAAAAAACAAGCTTGAAATTAGGTTTAATTGGATTAGTATAATGAAATCCAAATGATTTGAATTTATTTATACATTCAATCACTCACTGACATTTTATATAGCACATATTATGTGCCAGGCACTTGGCTAGATTCTAGGGATAAAGTGATAAACAGGCACTTATGATAATGTGTTAATAACATTAATAGCTAACATTTTTGGGGTACTCTTACACACTCCCAACAAACTAATTGCTATTATTATCCTTGTCTTACTGATGAATAAACTGAAGCTTAGAAAGAATACCTTGCAAAATATTACACTGCTGGACTCCATACTCTCAACCACTATTCTGCAGGGAGAGTATTTGCTACTATAAGAGGATATAAGCAAACTAATTAATCTAGTAAGCACAGTTTTAGGTATATCTAAGTAAAGACTCAGAAGCTGGGTAGGAATTTGGCAAGGGAGGGCATGTTAAAAATGTTTCTAACAGCAGGAGTAAAAAAGTCCAGAAGAAAAAGCAGAGTTCATTCTGGAAACTTCAAGCAGCTCAGCGAAGGCGGAGCTTAAAGTGTCAAAGGTGAATTGCCAAAGGTGAGACAGAAGTAGGAAGCAGGACAGAGAGGTCTTGTTTTGGTTTTATCTATTGTGAAATAAATCACAACAAAGTTTAGGAGTTTAAAACAATCACTTTGTTATCTCTCATTACTCCATGCACTGACTGGGCTCAGTCAGACAGTTCTCTAGCTTATGTGATGTCAGCTGGGCTGAAGTCATCTAGGAGTTTTCCATGTATGGAGCATCTGTAACAGCTCTCCTCTAGGTCTGGCTCCTTGGGAGGGACATCCAGAAGTCTGAATTCAGCTGGGATGCTGGAGGTCCAGCAGTAGCTGGACTCACAAGGAACTTTGGGTACAAAAGTTGAAGCTATTAGGCATATTTAAGGCTGAAGTTTGGAACTGATACGATGTCACCTCTACCATGCTCCATTACTTAAAGTGAGTAACAAGGTAAGCTCAGACTCAGAATGAGAGGGCTAAACAAGGGCCTGAATCCTAGGAGATGTGGCTCACTGAGGGCCATCTTTGGAAACTAGTTACTGCAGATTTTATGCATAGGTGCAAGCCTGGAGAAAAATCAACCAGTTAGAACATCATTAGACTAAACTAGATGAGAGACTGTAATGATATTTTGTATTTGTATTTGAGATGTAGTAGGTTAATAGAATAAAAAGGTGCTAAATGATGAAATGGGCCAAACTTGATGAGTAACTGGCAATGAGTGTTGAGGAAGGATCACAGTCGTTAGAATGCAGATGACCCTCTGATTTCCTTGTTAAGCTCATGGGCTGATTGAGTTGTTATTCATGGAGATATAGGATAAAGCAAGAACAACAGAAGTGGTAGTAGAGATACTTCCAGACAGAAATTGGACCTAGAGATTAGGGCTGAAAATACAAATTTAGAAATATGATAGTAGATTAATTAGCCAGGGTGAGTTTGTTAAGTAAGAACACAGCCCAGTGTGGAGTCTTGAGGAACAACACTATTTAATACAGCAGAAAAGTGGGAGTCACTAAGAAGTCTAAGAAGAATGGAAATTAGAATAAAAAAGAGAATAGTAGAGTATCGCAAAAACCAAAAGAAAAAGTATTTCATAAAAGAGAATATTACTACTAATATCAAATGCTATCCAGAGATGAACGATGATTAAGACTGAAAACTGTCCTTCGGACCATAAAAAAATAAATTACTAGTGACTTTGGCAAAAGCAGTCTTGGGGTGGGAGCTTTACTATAGTGAGTTAAAAAGTGAATAGAGGGGAAGAATGTGGAAGCAACAAATAGAAAATATTTTCAAGAAGTTCAACTATTAAACAGAAGAAAACATAGTGGTAGGTATAGGACAAGTGGTCAAGAGAGTCTTGTTTTTATAAGATTTTATTTTTAAGTTATCTCTATACCCAACGTGGGGCTTGAACTTACAACCGCAGGATCAAGAGTCACAGGTTCCACTGACCAAGCCAGTCAGGCACCCCAGGAGAAGGGTTTTTTTAAAGATGGAAGAAGTTAAAGCATGTTTAAGTACTACTGAGATGAAGCTAATAGAGAAGGAGAAAGAAACTGAAGATGCCAAAACAGAGGGCTCTGAGGAAGCACAAGGGGATAAGATGCAGAACACAGAAAGAGATTATCCTCAGACAGGAGAAGAGAACTGTCATGCCTAGCAGTGGACAAGAGATAAAGAATGGCTGTGAGTACAGATTAAACTCTAGGCATGGCACATACATACATACATACATACATACATACATACATACATACGTAGAGAGAGAGAGCAGCCATATAGATGGTCCCTAACTTAGAATTTTTTGACTTCACAATGGTGCAAAAGTGATACACATTCAGTATAAACCACACTTTGAATTTTGAACTTTTCCCAGGTCTGCAATTCACACTAGAATACCCTCTCATGATGCTGGGCAGTGGCAGCCCATGGTAGCTCCCAGTCAGCCATGTGACTGCAAAGGTCAAAACTGATACCCCTATGACAATTCTGTACCCATACAACAATTCTGTTTTTCACTTTCAGCACAGTATTCAATAAATTACAGGAAATACTCAACACTCTGTCTAACAATTTTGCCCAACTGTGGTCTAACGTTAAGTGTTCCAAGCACATTTAAGGTAGGCGAGGCTAAGCTACAACATTTGGTAGGTTAGGTGTATTAAATGCATTTTGACTCAAAATATTTTCAACTTACAATGGGTTTATTGGGACATAACCCCAAGAAAGATCTGTAGTTGAACGTCAAGGGCATTCTTCTCTGACACAATCTATAGCATTTTATCAGTGAAGTTAGATATGGGGTCATCTGCTGAGAACATGGATAGGTTTGAGAAGAATGAAAGATTTTAAGTAGCCACCATCAAGAATGAAGCATTAGAAAACAGAAATGGTGCTAGAAAGCTTGAGAACCAAAGACCACGTTGGTAACCAAGACTCTACAGTATTCTCAGTTGGCTCAAATCTGTGGTTTTCTCTTAAAGCAATCAGTAATCAGGTAAGTAAAATTATATGGATTCAAGGAAGGAGTTGTGCTGAAGAACCATGCTAGATAGGTAACAAGAAAATTACAAATTTTACCAAGATATCTATTGATACCTTTAGACTATTCTTTTATTCAATAAACAGATTCATAATTCCACTACCAGTATAGTCTGCTAGAAGGATACACTGCAATACTTTAGGTACTATGGAGAGATGTTGCACAATATGGAGCAGGTCCCCATTTGTTTATTTTTAAAGGGCCTCTTTTTTTTTAAAAGATTTTTATTTATTTATTTGACAAAGAGAGACACAGTGAGAGAGGGAATACAAGCAGGGGAGTGGGAGAGAGAGAAGTAGGCTTCCTGCTGAGCAGGGAGCCAGATGCAGGTCTCGATCCCAGGACCCTGGGCTCATGACCTGAGCCAAAGGCAGATGCTTAATGACTGAACCACCCAAGCGCCCCCTAAAGGGCCTCATTTTAAAGGGGTCCCGTAAGACACAGACCAGGGAACCATACCAGCCACCCAAGGACCAATTCACAGCCGTATAAAAATAGTAAGAGCCACATATGAAATTTAAAATAGTCTCGTATCTACATTAGAGAAGTAAAAAGAAACAGGTGAAATATATTTAATAATGTGTTTTGTTTAACCTAACATATACTATACAAAATATTTCAATAAGCAACTAATAAAAAATTACTAAGGAGATTTTTTTTTTTTAAAAAAAGACTTACTTGTTTGAGAGAGTGTGAGCACGGGAGGTGGGGGACAGAGGGAGAGGGAGAAAGAGTCTTAAGCAGACTCTGCACTGAGCATGGAGCCTGAGCCAGGGCTCCCTGTCACAACCCTGAAATCATGACCAGAGTCGAAACCAAGAGTCAGAAGCTTTAATGAATTGTGCCACCCAGAAGCCCCACTAAGGAGATATTTTATGTTTTTTATATTAAGTCTTTAAAATCCAAGGTGAGTTTCACACTTACATCGCATCTTCATTCAGATTAGCAATATTTCAGAAGCTCAAAGCCACACATGGCTAGTGACCAAAGTATTGGACAGTGTTGCTCTACAAATTATGATTGTATAATATCTAGAATTATTGTATACTTGTTGAATTAACAAAGCCACTGCAGTTCTTCCTTATATTCATTTATAATATCATTCACAATATATGCTTACATTCACAATATATGCTTAGCATACCTCATCTATGAATGTTCAGTTATTCCCAGGCTCAAAGAATCTAGACAAATATATTGCAATCTGATCATCCAAGATAGAGCTCTGGTTCTCTACCAAGTTCATGCTGGCCTCTTGTCTGGAGACCATCAGTATCTAAACAGCCACTGGCTGACGGTCGCTATCTCACCTAGCCAGGTATGCACCAACTGAGGGGTCAACTTTCTTTACTAAGACAGTTACCACTCATCCATCTACCAATAGCCCAGTTTCCAAAAGTCTGTTGACATCTCCTCTCCTGTTCTCTTTTGTCCCTATGGAGTTTATGCCTTTCTTTATTCCCTGACTTTCAATTAAGTATGTTTTCAAGAGAGAGTGAAAATAAAATATGTATTCAATTGTCCATGTTTATCTAGAAGTTGCTTTTATGATTAAAGGGCTGGTTTATTTCAAAATCTATAAATTCATCATCAGAAGAAAACTTATCTGCAGATAAAGATGAACTTTTTTCAAGCTTCTTTAAAGATTTACTCCAATCAGAAATCCAGATATAAATAATATATAATATTTTAATGAAAATTCATTTTGCTCAAAGTTTCTTTACGAACATTTTGTATTTAGAATATTCTTTTTTTAAAGATTTTATTTATTTATTTGAGAAAGAGAGAGCATGAGAGGGGAGAAGGTCAGAGAGAGAAGCAGACTCCCCATGGAGCTGGGAGCCCAATGTGGGACTCGATCCCAGGACTCCAGGATCATGACCTGAGCTGAAAGCAGTCACTCAACCAACTGAGCCACCCAGGTGCCCTGTGTTTAGAATATTCTTGTGCATACAATGAATCAGTTATGTTAACATGAAAAGAAAGATAATGTTATTGAACACTAACCCTGCTTCCTCCAGAGGAAGTGTAAAAAACTGTCTCACCATAATTCAGTTGTGTTGTGTGTTTGCTGTATGAACATTGAGTAAATATTTGAACTCTAGTCACCAGAGGTTTTACTGGTTGTAGGAATCTGCAAAATCAGCACATGCAATAACTGTTAACCTGTCACTGTTCTGATTAAACCTAAGAGGGACCTGGATTTACCAGCACCTTCCAGAGTAAGAGTTAGCAAGCACTGTCAAAACAGATATAATTCATGATATTATAAAATTTGTAACAGGATAGACTATGCTCATTCGTGTGTTCCCCGAAAGTCAAAAATTTCTTCAGCAGTATTGTGAATTTCTGATTTTTTTAAACTAATTTTATTTAACTTTGTATTCTAAGTCTGTTTGATATGCTTGATATGTAAATCACCCTTTTAAAAATGAGAACCCAATTTTATTTGTTCTTTTAAGATTAGTTTTGTCCCAGGACGCCTGGGTGGCTCAGTCAGTTAAGACCTGCCTTCGGCTCAGGTCATGATCCCAGGGTCCTGGGATGGAGCCCCACATCAGGCTCCCAACTCCATGGAGGGCTTGCTTCTCCCTCTCCACTGCTTGTGTGCTGTCTCTCTCTCTCTCTCTCTCTCTCTCTCAAGTAAATAAGATCTTTAAAAAAAAAAAGATTATTTTTGTCCCTTCAGTTCGCACTGGACCAGAGCAGCAGAGTTCTAATCTTTTCAGCTAGAACCCACTCACATAAAACAGTCCAGTGTACACATTCATCAACATATTTCCTTGCTTATGACTTTTTAGTCAAAGCATACATTTTAATATTCTTTTTTAAAGTTAACACGATTCTTCAATATTTTTTTCTTCAGGTATTTATTGACTACTATTTTGTACTAAGCGTTGATAGATTCTAAGAATAAAAATAGTAATAAAGCATATTCTCTGTCTTCAAAAACTTCATAATCTAGCATGGGAGATCAATAAATATAAAGTATTACCATAAGCACTGCAATAAAAGTATGAACAAAGTTATGGGAAGCCCAGAGGCCCGGAGGATTAATTCTTTCTGGAAATGATGGTGGATATTCCCAGTGGAAAGAGGTAGAAGGAAGACTATTCCAAGCAAACTAGACAACATGAAAAAAAAGCACAAGGACATGGCTTCTTTGGGAAACAGTAAGTAGCTTGGTGTGGCTAAAACACGAGATTCCTGCAGAACAGTGGTAGGAGCTGTGTGAAGGAATTTGAATTTTTTGTTATAATGAAGGCAATGAAAAGCCATAAAAGCAGCAAAGAGATGGGATTTGTGTCTTATAAAGAAAAGTCTGGAGCTGTGTGAGCAAATGACTAGAGAAGGGGAATAGAAGGCAGGAAAACCAATTAGAAGGTATTATACCAGACTAGGTGGAACTCTAAGCAGTAATTGTAGAATTGGAAGGAAGGGAATGAATGGACTTAACATGCATTTCATAAGTAGAATCACTTGGACAGCATGGCTATTTTGATGGAGAAGATAAGGAAAGAAGAGTCAAAGATTCTATGTATTTTGGCCTATACAATGATTTAATCTAAATCAAAACCAAAGTTTAAAAAAAATGAGCTCTAATCTGAGATATTAGCAGATATTTGCAAGACATTCGAGTGGAGAGATCCTGGCACCAGTTGGAAATACGGGTCTCAGCTAGGAAATACAGTCACTACCAAAAATATAGATTTTTGGAATTATCATCATAAAGAAGACATTTGCAGGGGCACCTGGGTGGTTCAGCTGGTTAAGCATCTGCCTTCGACTCGGGTCACGATCCCAGAGTGCTGGGATAGAGCCCAGCATCGGGCTACCTGCTCTGTGGGAGCCTGCTTCTCCCTCTTCCTCTGCTGCTCCCCCTGCTTGTGCTCTCTCACTAATGCCTTCTTTCTCAAATAAATAAATAAAATACATTTTTTAAAGAGATTTGCAGTCATATGAACAGATAAAGTTTCAAGAGGAGGAAAGGCTGCCAAATCGTGCACACTACAAAAAAGTCAGATGATTAATATGTAAGGCGAAACTTAAATCTCTTAAAAGAAAATCTGGACAAATATTTTAATCATTGTGAGGTAAGAAAGGATTTCCTAAACAAGACACCCAAAAAAGCACCAATCATAAACAATTAATAAATTCAGCTACTTTAAAAAACCCTAAGAGTGAAAAGACAATGTATGAAGTAGGAAAGATATCTGTAAACACATATAACTGACAAAGGAATAGTATTCAGAATATGTAAAGAGCTCTTACAAATCAGAAAAAAGGAAGACAACCTAAAAGGAAAAAAAGAAATACAAGAATAGACACTTCATAAAAATGATATCCAAATAAATTTAAGAAAAGGGGTTTGGTTCAATTTCACCACTAATCAAGAAAAAACAAATTAAATCCACAATGAGATATTATTACACATCCAATAATTGACAAAAATTTTTAAAAGTCTAAAAATACTAAGCTTTGGCAAAGATATGGGGCAACTGGAATTCTCACACACTATTTGGGAATATAAATTAACACAACCAATTTGAAAAACTGTCCCAGTATCTAGTCAAGTTGGAAATATGCATCCCCTATGGCTCAGAAATATCACTCTTAGGATATACTCTTTGAATCTTTATGTGCATCAGGATACACATAAAACAATGTTCAGAGCTGTACCATTGTAATTGTCCCAACCTGGAAACTTCACAAATGCCTATCAAGAGTAAAACAGATTAACTGAGGTATATTCATACAATGGAATATTATACAGCATACAGCAATGAAAATGAAGAAGCAACAGATACACACCATAACATGAATGAATCTTACAATTTTAAGTGGAAAAAAGTTATAAAAACAATACAATATAATTCCACTCGTAAAAATCAAAATAGGCAAAAACAAATCCATATTGTTTAGAAACGCATATCCAGTGGTTAAAAGAGAAACACAAGAAAAAAAAAGAGAAATGCAAGAAAATAGTTCCTATAAATGATATGATAGTGGTTACTTATGGGAAGACAAAAGTGATTGTAATGGGCAAGGGACATATTCAGGAAATCCTGCAGTCCCAATGTTCTATTCTTTGACACTGGTGTTGGTGATTACGAGATATTAATAACTATTCAATTAAATATATACATAAATTTTATAGACTTTTAAGTATATAACTTTAAATTTTAATGAACTAAATTTTGAAATGGTCTTATATTTAACAAAAGATGTAATAGTGAGAAGTCACCAGAAAGGTCTTGATTCTAAGGATGATTAAAAGAGATTAAGAACACATGCTATTGAATTCATTCAGAACTAACTCCGAATACCACAAAGAAAAAAGACAATTCTGTATGAGATGAATTACATTTAAATCTGTTTCAAGGCTGATGACTGGATTTCATTCTTTCATTTGAGACCTACCTTGTGTCTGGCACTGTGCCAAGGACTTCGAGTACAGGAAAACTTAGTCCCATCCCTTAGGTTTCTCTCAGCACCAGGATCCCCATTGACTTCTAATCTCTCTTGGGATAAAAGATTTAGCTATTTTATTGATTGGAATACAATGGGGTGGGGAGAATCCTGGTTCCAAATGTACAAATACAAAGGCATGCAGGAATTACTAGCCGCTAATCTGAGTATATGATTAAGTTTATGCCTCAAATGAGGAAATACAGGAAGAATACGGATACTAGATGTGTTCTTTTCCAAACATTAAGGAACATGAAAAAACAACCCTTATTTTTTACATTAGGCAAGAGGAAGACTGAAGAGGTCAGCAGCAGGAATAGAAGCATGACCTGAGGGGGTTTTAAAAACTGAGGAAATAAAGATACAATTTAAACAAGACTTCTGCTTTTCACTTTTCAATAAAGGAAACCTGTATCTATAAAGTGATCTGATTTCTATTACCCAACTTGTTAACCCATTTTTAAATTTCCACACTTAGCTCTGAAAAAAGAAAATTTACCCTTAAAAAGGATTTGCTGTCAGTCAGATTTTAAAAATTAAGCTACAAACATCAAAACTTGAGAAGTTCTCAGGTTTGCATAGTTAGAATGTAAGATTCCAAATACTGTTTACAAATAAATTAAGCCTCACACACAGATCCATTAATCTAATCTCAGTTCCTTATCTGGTTTACACAGCTTTCCCTAGTTAAAACTCCTATAATGTAGCAAAGCAATATTCTAAGGAGCAAAAAAGATATGGTCAAGAACAGGGAAAAAAAACACTCATAACATGAGCCAGCCAGTAAAGAATTTTAAAATTACTCAAAAATAAACAACTAGTAAGGAATTAAAAATAAGAAATTAAGAGAGTAAATAGAAAGAGCTAGTATCAGACTAGTACTCTTAGCTAATGTTCTATTAAAATCTTTCCAAGCATTCATAAAAATTAGATTTAAGAGATGCCCAGAAACATAAAGGTAATAATGTCCCAGGAAATAATTCTCAGTTATCAAAGCTCAGATTTTATAACTCAAACTTAGATAAAGCACGTTTTGTTGATAATCTAGTAACTGGACGGTCAAGTGATCTGGTGGTTTCTTAAAAATTAATGTTTGCTAACATACTGAAACTTTTAGGTAGATTTTACAGCAAAAGAACAGGGGATCTGAAGACCTGAGTACCAAGTTCTGCCACATATCAATTATGTAACCTTCAGTAAATAATCAAACCTCTTTGAGGCTCACATCAACCAATCTTGCAAGACTTGAGAGCAGATAAACAAAATAATACATGCAAATAATACTGTATGAGCTCCAAAAGTATGGAAAGCTCAGTTTTCTTAACATGCTACAAAAACTACTTTCAGCAAGCTAATGCATATTTTTATTCACTTTTTATTATGGAAAAAATAAAAATATGCACAAGTATAGTATAATGAGTTATATGTATTCTCACTTAGCTTCAACAATTATGCACTCATGGCTAATCTGGTTTTACCTGTACTCCACTCATTCCTTCTCTTCCTCTATTATTTTGAAGCAAGTCCCAGACATCATATCATTAACATCCTAAGAGCTAAAATCCAATAGCGTCTTCTCAGTGGGTGTACAGGTATATGAAGTCAAACAGAGAGGTCTGAGCTAAGAATACAAATTTGAGGGTCACCAGTAATGAAATCAAGAGTTGAAGCTGTAACTTTGCATGGAGGTCAAATATCCATGCTTACGAAACAAGTAGATATTTTTGGTGCTTCTTCATTAAAAACATAAACAGACATAAAATATAATTCTTATCTCAAAAAAGAAACCCTACCAATTTTCAAAGGCCTATAAAACTTCTACATACTATTATTGTAATTATTTTTCTGCCTTAAAATTGTCCCTATATATTAAGTCACTATTCTGAACAATTTAACAAAATCCCTGAAACAGACATAATAATTTATGTAATAAATTTACACATATTGTAACCAACCCTAAATCTACTTTTCAAAGTATTTCAAAACATGTTGCTCCATGTAAATTTTCTTTCCACTTTAAAAGTTTATATGTTTTATACTTTCTTTTCTATGTATATTTCACAATAAAAATTTTTAAGTAAACTTTAAAAAGAAAATTTGATTCCTACACTTAAATAGCTATGACAGACGATGGTATATCTTATAAGCATTCAGAGCTTTGAACATACATGAGATTATTTGCATACTAAAAATATTTTATAAGATCTTTAGACAAACGTTGAATCAGAGGCCATTTATTCCTACACTTTCATTAATTTTAAGCCAACTACCAAAATCAGTTATGATTTATTTATACTCCACTCAATCCTGAAAAAATTGTGACTTCAAGTTCCTTAAATCCTAATTTTACAATCCACTTTAAAAGAATTTCTGAAATTTTCTAAAATAGTTTCATAAGCTGTTCTATAAAGATTAACCTCTGAAAAAGGAAGTATTTATGACCTTTGGAATAAAATAGAACTTTGTGTCTTTGATTATATTAGCCACCAAGTAAATTACCCAAAGAGGCTAGGAGGTGTACAATTTTTAGAAACACAATAGACTGCCAATGTTTAAATTTTGTTGGGTCACCATTGATTAAATTGAGCTAAGTCCTACTTGATTAGGAAGAACTCCAAAATATTTTAAAGCATATCCTTCTCTGAAGTAACAGTCCTAGAAACCTGAATGTACAATTTCATAATTAGAGGAATATGAATGTTGGTTTTGAGCACACCAGACACTACTGTGCTTTATTTTTTTCTTAAGAAAAAAATCATGTATATTAAAAGCAGTTTTGACTTTGGCTATATTATGTAAGTGCCATTTCACCTAAGTTACTGAAGAATTTTTGGAAAATATTTTTTATTTTCAAAAGCTTTTGAAAGATTGCACCTAATGTGTTCTAAGTAAAATCCAACTCATTTTCAAAGCATGATTAAACAATCATTAGGTCAAAATGGCATGTTCCCCTCCCTCACAAAACAATCCAATTCTTTTTTCAGGTGTCGGTAAATATCAAGAGAATGATTAAGGCATAATTGTTTTTTCAGGAACAATTTACTAAAAGTATAGACAAAAACCCAAAAATAAAGCCTCTCCTTTTCAAAAAAGAATATTCCAGATACCCACACATTTAATTAAAAATGTTCTTTCTTAAAGGTAATGGAGATGTTTTCTTGTTGCCAAATAAGAAATACATGGGTATTATTTCGTATTCACCTTTTAGTTGGTTTTTACTTTAAGTATTATATTGTTGAATAAAATATTCTTCAGTTAAAACTAAGGAGTTTTTTAAATTCTCGTTTTAGATATTAAAATGTATGGGGGAAGGGAAAGTGTGGAAAATATAGAATAACTTGTTGAGAATTTGATCGGTTTTCAATTAAGGAATTTTATAAAGATATCTTGTTGCTGTTCTTAAATTAATTCTGCATCAGAAGCCAAGTGATTTTTTTGGTCTTGAATAGTAATGACACAGATTTTCTTTACCAATAATGTATATATTAACTACATTTAATATATCAGATACATTTTATTTCTGTATCTAAAGAAAATCTTAGTGCCTGTTAATGCTTAATGATATCAGTAACAATTTTGCCAGAGTAGTGAATTTATCATTTATTTTCACAATCGAAAAAAATCAGTTTACTTGTGAAACTGCTATTTTGAACAAAATACATGAAAAAAACTAGTAATTTTCTTTTGGCACAATAAATGAAACCACTGCTTTTTGCTCTCAGCAATGTAGCAGACACGAATTTGTTGACATCCAGTGTCTTTTCACCCGTTTTTCTTCTCGCGTTAATACTCTCTAGCTTTAAGGATTTTTTTTCTCAAAAAAATTTGTTTTCACAGTCCAGGACGATGTCTCCATACACTCTCAGTAGCTACTGAATATTGAAAAGTACCACAACAAACGAGGTTACTTTACTGAATCTTTTCAGAGCTTCAGTAAATTAATGCGGTCCTCTTGGGATGGTTTTAAGTTTTAAAATTCTTTGAAACTCACAAATATAAGTTATCCTTTACCCATACGGCACCTCACACGTGTTCACGTAAGGGTAAACTGTTTCTCCCCTGGGGTTGGAGCAGGGAATACACGCTGTGCGTAAAAATCACGAAGATTTCGTTGAGCACTCCACGAAAAAAACTGCTGACATCTTAACACTGCTAAATGTCCTGAAGCTGCTAAATCTCAAGTTGCTTCACTTGTGTCAGGAACACCAAAACCCAAACCAGACAAACCTCTCTCCCCCGGGGAGAAGGGCGAGCTGAGGGCGCTTCTGCCCATTAACAGGTGGCCGGCCGGGAGGGGCCTTCGGCGCTCCCGCCGCCGCCGCCGCGGCCGCCGCTACCACCGCCTCCCCGGGACGCTCCGCCGGCGTGGGCGCCCTCACCTCACTGGGCCGCCCCCACCGCGGCCACGCACGCACCCCGCTACCCCAAGCTGCCGCGTCCCGAGGGCCTGCGCTGCCACAGCGCGTTCAGGGCTTCCGGTTGCCACCCGGCGCCACGGGGCCTCGGCACAGGCGGGGAGGCCCTGTGAAAAGCACGTGCCTCTTTTCGAAGCTTCGTCCCCCGGGCGGGAACTCCCGCCGGGCCTCCGTGCGCCTGGCCACCGGTTCCCGTCTGCCGAAGTACGCAGGCGCCGAAGCTTCTAGACGCCGCCGGGTGGCCGGGCCGCGGGGACGCGTCAGACCTACCCACCAGCAACCTCCGCCCGAAGTGTGAAGTTCTGGAGCGTCCCAGGCCAGGCGGGACAAACTAACAACTGCGACGGAATTGAAGCCCAGGGGTTTGAGTACCTTGCTCCGGAGGCCACACAGTTGTCCGAGGAGGCGCAAAGCCGGGTCTCCTAGCTTCTTTCCACCAAACAGCCAAGAGGACCGCTAGGCGCCCCCCAGAACCCGCCTCAGAGCTGCGGGTGGGGGCAGCCTAGCACCTGGGCCTCTAGCGGCACTGGCGGCTGCTGCGTGAGCCAGGGCTGCCCCGGGGAGGAACCGACCGGGTCGGCTGAGGAGAGCGCCTGGGAAGCCCTCCAGCAGTGGTGCCCAGGCCTGGGCCGCGCGCGGGGAAGCCTCTTGGCTCCGGCCACCCGCCTGGCCTCCCCGGCACGTGCGGGCCCCGCACCCGAGGGGCCACGGCGCTTCCCGGGCGGGTCTGCTTTGGCTCCGCCTTTAACTGGAGGCGCTGCCCAAGGCGGAGCCCGCGTGGGGGCGGCCCAGCCCTGCGCTCGGGGTCTTTCTCCGGGGGCGGCGCCAGCGGGCCGGGTTCGGCGGGGCCCGGGCTGCGCCCTCCCGCGGGCCTTGGCTGAGTCGGGAATAATGGGTTTGCTGGAGTGGGAGGGCGCGGTGCGCCCGAGCCGGGCCTACGGAGTCCAGTGGGGGGAGGACGCGGCGGAAAAGGCTTTTCTACCACCGGAGCTCGCAGCCCTAAGACCTTGCTCCGCGCGGGACCCTGAGGGAGGGGTCGTTCTCCAAACCCGGCCTCACGTTGTGTTCTCAGGTCTCGCGCGGGATAAAAAGAATAGGGTGTGTTGGTCACTTCGCAGGAAACTTTTCGTTGTTTCCTTATTTCCTTCCCTCCCGTGGACAAGTTGAGCAGCTTCTCGGCCTTACACCCCGGAGATTTCAGGCCAATCTGGACAGCTCCGGCTCTGGGTTTTCGGGAGGAATCATCCCACCCCTTCCCCTCATCTTTCCTGGTCTTCTCTCAGGGCAAGATGGAACCGTCCTTTGCGACCCCCTGCCGCAAGTGGGGAGTCTTCTTCCCCTGCCAAAGTGAAACGCGTCCTTGTCGACTTTTCTAGATTTTGTTTGGCGTTTTAAAGAAACTTCACAACACGCAAAAGATAACTTGGCTACTTCTGGCAAGGGCCTTAGGGTTTAGAGGGACATCTTAGCACGTGGAAGGAATGACTCGGATCCCCTAGCCGCCGTGAAGCCACCCGGGACAGCTCGGCAGAAAGGAAGGTTGTCTGCTGCCAATATGCAGGACACGGATCGGTTTTTTTGATTTTTTTTTTTTTTTGTCGTTTTGTTTTCTTTTCCTTTTTGGCTCAGCTCTGAGAGCATTACAGAGCTATCCTTTCCCGCCTCCGACCCTCTTCCCCTCCCCCTCTTCTGTCTGGTGCAAGCAATTAGGGTGAAGAAATCAGTGCCAGGTTCCTGCCTCTGAAGAGAAAGGAATTGCTTCGGGAATTGAGTCCTGACACCTGTCTCTGTCCTGGATGGCGAGAGGGGATGCGGGGTCAAAACGCCTGGGGGAAGAGGCCAAGCTGACCGGGAGGGTGGGACACTCCCTGAGAGAACGTTCTCTGGAGACTCTTGCCACGTCCTCCCTCCCTATCGTTTGGCCTCCTGCTTCACACAGGTCATTAACACGGGGGGGGGGTATTAACACGGGAGTTTCCCTCCTTTTAGGCTCCCCGAGACCAGGACCTGGGGCTGGAGTCAGAAGAGCGACACTGACAAGCCGTTCGTTAATTTGCATTTATTTTCGGGAAATAATGTAGATAAGGGGAGAGGGAGGGAGACTGCCTTACATTTCAACAAGTAATTTGTGATCATCACATCGGACAAATCAAATTTACAAATTACTTTCCCACCTACTGGACGAAAAGGCCAAAGCCAAAATTGATACACAGGAGCGGGCTCTCCGCAGATTTCGGAGAATGAAGGTGCACTAAAAACTCACTAGACAAAACAGGGTTGCTTAAAGAGAGAGAAGCCGACAGAGGAATTGGAACTGGGATTTGGGGCCTGGATCGGTTTGTTTTTCCATAATGCCGTATTTTTGTTTGTTTTTTGTTTTGTTTTGTTTTCTTTTGTGATTGGTCTCTAAACCGGAACTGCGACTCTGTGCTTCGACCTGGTGAAGGGATCAGTCCTACGTCCCCGCCCAACCTAGCCCCCTCCCCTGTACCCTGACTTGGCTGTTTCCTCCACACTCTCGGACCCTCCTGACCCTCCGCGCCCAGCTTCCTGGAGCCAGAAAGCTTCTCTTTAATAAATACACAGAGGGAGAAGGTGTGAGAGGGCAGGTCAGCTTTGCAACAACTGAAAAAATAAAAGCGCCATCGTTTAAGGAAGAGAGGAAGGGGGACAGAGGGAAAATATTTTTTGCTTTTGTTTTATATATATGTGTGTATATATATGTATATATATGCTGTATATATCTTAAAGTTCTATTTCCTGGGCGCTAAGACGAGATATGTTCAGATCAACCAACAGCAACTAAAAAGTTTAAGTGGTCCCTGGAACGGACCCGACTATGTACAGCATTCCCGCCGAGGCGGAAGCTTGAGCCAGTTCTACGCAGGGCGGGGCTGTGCGCGAGAGGGTAGGGGCGCGCTCCTCCCTTGGGCCTAGTCCCAGCGCACCCCGCTGGGGAGGAGAAAACGCGGGGAAGGTCTGGCCTGCAGGCGGGGAGCGGGGCCGAGGGCAGCTGACGGAGCGGTAGTCTGCAAGCGGGAAACACTTAGTGGTTGTTTTGATTTGGGGTGGAGTGTGGGTGCACTCCAATGGGCAGACACATGCCAGTTAGTGATTCCAGTGTCCAGGAAGAATAAATAAAAGTGTAGGGCTCAAACAGCGAGTCAGAGCAAAGAGCCTCCGAAGGCTGCAAGTGCATAATAACTGCCCAGAAAGAAAGACTGGAGGAGAGTGGCTTAGGAGTTTGTTAGGGGTAAAGGAGGAGAGCACACAGCTCTCCCCATATAGAACTTGCGGGCTCAGCCGAGGCACCGGTCCCCTCATCCAAGGGGTGGGCGGGTCTGCACATCCCCCAAACAAGTGGCAGAAGGATGAGGGCGGCAATGCAGGCAAAGGGCATCTTTTAGGGGCATGAAAATTCAGGTCTGCAGAAGCCGAGGCGAAGGCGGGCGGTGCAGCAGCAGCAACAGGACGGGGACCACGGAGGGCGCAGGTAGTTGCGTTTCTTCTCCTCTTCCTTCCACTCCTGGGCTCACAAGACCTGGAACCGCCACGAGGCTTGGTCCTTATAGTCCAGACAGTCGGGCGAGTTGAAGTTGAGTTTCCAAGCGGAGGAAGCAGCGGCGGCGCCAGGCTCCTTGTAATCCAAGCAGTCGGCAGAGTTGAAGGCGAGCCCCGAGCCGCCGTAGCCCTGGTGGTGGTGGTGATGATGGTGGTGATGGTGGCCTGAGGACTGGCTCAACGGGTGGTGCGCATGCGGATGGTGGTGATGGTGGCCGGCCATCGAGGAGGGTGCCATAGGGCTGAGCTGGTGCGGGTGGTGATGCGAGTGCATGGGCGCTAGATATGAGCTGCAGTCCACGCCGCCAAAGTAGGAAGAGGAGGGCGCGGGGTAGCCCTGCCCGTAGCTGCCGCCCTGGCTGTAGGACATGGGATAAGAGGCTGCGGCCGAGGCGGCGCCTGCGGCAACCGAGCGCTGCATGCACGACGCGTTGCTAGGCGCGGCCAGTGGCTCGGGCACTGACACCGACGCGGGCGCTGAGCCCGGCGAGATGGAGGCCGGACTCCAGATGGATGAGGCAGCCGGCGTACTCAACGACGACGGGACTGCCACCGCCGGGTTCCCTCCCAGGCCTACAGCCGCTGCCGCCGCTGGGTTGGCGGAGGCGCTGGATCCCGAGCTAGAGGACGAGGCGGAGCTGGACACAGCGGGCGGCGTGAACTGGCCGCTGCTTTCCGAGCCCGAGCTCTCCCGCACCGGGGACGACTTCTTCTTGGCTGGGCGGCTCTTGGTCCCGCTCCCGCTCTGCTGCTGCTGGCGGCATTTGGCACGGCGATTCTTGAACCAGACCTGCAGCGGGCCGAGTGGGGAAGAGGGTATCAGGGGGGGCGAGCTGAGCTTACTGCTCCTCCGCCTCTTGTACCCACTACCCGTCCTAGGGTCTCTCCTCCCTCTCCTACCGAGGCCTCCGCCCCTCCCCATCTCCGACCAGGCCAACCCACGTCCCAGTGGTCCCAGCTCCTCCACCCGCCCCCATTCCTCTGACCAAAGATCCTCCTCTGGCAAAGTAGGGCTGTGCACCTCCCCACCCCCAGCGCAACTCTGCCCTAGGGCGGAACATTTGCGTCTGTCCAGCCAGAAGTTCAGCCATCTCTAACTGCTGCCGTTGGCTGCTTCCCAACAGCGTCCTGTATGTTTGGAGGCCCTGTCTTCTATGAACAGAGCTGACGAAACTGTGGAGAGGCACGAAGAAGACCGCAGAGCGCGGGACAGTCACCAAGTCTGAGGTGGGAGCCAGTCGGCCCCTGGAGGCCTCCTGCTGGGTGGAGGCCAGGAGGCCGAACAGAGGCAGTACACTAGGGGGACTATAGAAGGAAGCCTGAGCAAAATTTCGTTGGGCTTGTTGGCTCCAGGTGGGAAACCAAATGGGGCAAAATTCTCACTCCTCTTGGAGGGCCCCGGTACATGGCACAACATTCCTGGTTCTTTCCCGAGTCTCGGGGGAAAGAAGAGGAGATAAAAGGCCTTTGAGGAGAGTTCCGAGTTATAATCTAAACAGTAGTTTTATCGCAAAAACCAGAAACAGCAAAGTCGGAAGCCGGGTTTTGCGTTTGGCATCCTCTCTGGGCAAAGGAAGAGTCTAATCACACGGGCGCCACCCATGGAGTGCACTCCGGCAGGGCACCAGGCTCCGGGCAAGCTCCACGCTAACATTTGCAGGATCCCCGGGAGGCAAGGCAAAAGCAGAGGCAGAATTCAAGACTCCGAAGGCAACTGCCAAATCCTGGAATGGCTGAAGAAGCAGGGGCAAGTGTCGGGCCCTCTACGCACTTTACTTTCGGGAGCCTTGTTTGTCCTCCCGAAATCCTAAAAAGGACTTTCAATACCGAAGGCGCCCTGGGATCAAGGGCGGAATCCAGTTACTAAAGCTAGTTATTTTAACTTTGCCCCTCTCCCAGGCCCGGGCTGAGCGCTAGGGGGAGTCTGAGAGGGGCTGCCCAGTCCGTAGGCCCGTCCCACACTAGACCACCATTCCCTGGCCCTCTCCAACCAGCCCCAGGGCCCCTACCCTGACCCTGGAGCCCCGGGCACACGCACCTGGACTCTGGACTCTGGCAGATTGATCTTGAGCGCCACCTCCTCCCGCATGAAGATGTCAGGGTAGCGAGTCTTGGCGAAGAGCGCCTCGAGCACGTCCAGCTGCGAGCGTGTAAAGGTGGTGCGCTCCCGCCGCTGCTTCCGCGGGGTGGCTGAGGGGACACGCGGGGGCGCCTCGGGTCAGCGGTGGCCACGCGGACCCACGCTAAAGGACGCAGACAGGCCCCTGGCAGGCCCTGTCGGAGGCCGTTGCAAAAGAGACCCGAGCTCCAAGCGAAAGAAAACTCCCCCGGGAGGCAGAGCCTGAGAGGCCACAGGTGGGAGATAGTGCATGTGTGCGACTGGGAACCAGTGTCTTCCAGACTCTAGAGTTGCCCCCTTCCCTGCCTCTTGGAGGTTAAGAAAGGAAAGGGAGTTATACAATCTCCCTTCTTTTCTTTCACCACCTCTCCCTCCCCCCCCCAAACAACTCATCCCCCTGGCTGGAGGGTGGGGAAGGGGTGCGCAGAAAAACCACCTGGGAAACACTTTCCGAGGGAATAAATGGAGCTGAAGGAGTTCCCGGGAGCTGGGGGTGAGGGGAGCCGTGATTCGGCTCAAGCCTTCCACATTCGCAGTGCAAAAGTTGGTGCAGACCACGGATGGAGAGGACAGTTTAGGGAGGAAGAATCCCTCCTTTTCATCTCTTGGTCCTTCCTGTCAGGGCCTAGAGAGTGTCCATATTCTTCATTCAATCTTGGGGGGAAAGGAATAGACACACACACACATACACACACACACACCCAAAAAACACCACCCATGAGAAAGGAATCCGTGGGTAAATGCATCCTGTGCTGCTGGTAGGACCACAACAAGAGACAGGTTGCCCGTGTGGTCAGACTGGGAGGGCATACCTTGCACGACTTCACTGGCCTAGCCCACCTCACCCACCAGCGACTGCCCTGTGAGCCTGCAACGTGAAGTGCATTGTAGGCAGACTAGCCAACTGGCTCCCTGGGCCTGCTCAGCCACAAAGCGTGCACTCAGACTCAAGAGTCTGGGGGTTCCCAAGATTTGCAGGGGCTGGGGGCAGGGACCGGTGCTCACCCGGGTAGCCCACAGAAGGATGCAGGAGGTCCATGGCTGGCCCGGCCAGGCCCAGCCCGTTCATGCCATATGGGGGTTGTTTGAGGTAAGACATCATGCTAACAGCCGGGTGGAGGCGCCCGGACGGATCCAGGGGGCCGGGGCCAGGCGCAGTGCGGGCTCCCACTGCGCAGTCGTTCAAGCTCTGCTCCGTCTGGGGGCCTGGCCTATGGAGACAGGAGACACATGTAAACAGTGGTTGGGAGCCATCTCGGCTACCTGGTCTCGTCGGGGTTGGGGAGGGGACACAGCCTTATGGAACTTCTCCAGGCGGTCATTTCGGCTCTACAGGGTCTTAGCCCAAAGACCACAACTTTTTGAAAAGTAAGCTTTTCTGGATGTCATCGCCTCTTTTCGGGTTTGAAATGGGTAAAAGACACTCGTGGGGCGCCACTAGGAGTGAGGAGAGGTTAAAAGTAGGGCCAAGCGGGAAAGGTGAGAGCCTGAAACACGGAGCGTACAAGGTCCCAAGTCTAGGCAAAATTCTGGTCTGGTAGGAGCCAGCCTCAATACTGCAAAAGCAAACGTTCACTCGGCGCCAACGAGGAGGCAGGCTGCCCAGGGCGTAAGGGGTTGTTTCGTTTTGTTTGAAAGCGGGACGAAAAGGTAGAGGCTCGGGAGAGCTAAGGTGAGGCACTGCGTGGGGCTAGCAGCACCTGGGCCTCTCTGGGACGCATTGCCCACTTAGGAGAGTACATTCCTTCCAAGCTCTCCGCCACTGGGTCTGGGCCCCAGAGCCCACAGCCACCCCCTCCAGTTAACTTCTCAGTGCCCAGCCGCTGAAAGATTGCTCACCGGGAATCCCACCACACCTGAACCTCAGTTACAGGCCCAGGGCCCGCCGAGGCGGCCAGAAGACGCAGAAGGGGCCACGGTAGAAGTGGCGGCTCTAAGACCGCGGGAGGTCAGGGGCGCCTCGCCACGGCCGCAGGCCCTTCTTCGCGAACGCGAGCGGGTCCTTCTTTCTGCCCGGTCCTGGCTGCGGACAATGTCGTCCCGGCGGAGGCTGAAAGGTGACCCGCCCTGCACCCCAAAGGGTCTCACAGATTTGGGAAGCCTGAGTACAGCGTTTCCCTTGCTGCCCCCATCCTACTAGATGAACCCGCAGCCCCAAGACCCTATTGAGACTAGACAACTAGGCCTCGGCGGCGTAGCTCGCGCTGACCCGGGCTGGAAGGTCGAAGCCTCGCTTCCCTGGTATCCTCCAACCTGAGGCTCTGTTTTCAGGGGAAGGAAGTGGAGTTGGGGGGGGTGCAGCTGGAGCCCCAGGGGACCTGTCGCTTCGCCCCGCGTCGCGGGAATTCAAAGCAGGCCTGGGGCCCGGGCTAGGGAGGTCAGGGAGAGCAGTCAGAGCTAAAGAAGTCTCCCGCTCTTATCCTCCAGGACCCAGGGTCTGGGCTGGGGCAACACAGTTTGCAGGGAAGAGGACGAAAGGGAAGCGGCCGGGGCTCTAGGGCCGAAAAGAGAAGAGGGCGTCAAGCCGCGGCGCCTCTGCTAGGCGGCAGCGTGAGTTTTCAAAGTCTTTCTTCAAACTTAGCACTTCGGCTAGGTTACTTCGGAGGAGGCGGGGGAGGGGACGCGGGGCCGAAGCAGAGATCCGGGGTCTTCCGCACACCAAGAGGGGAGCGAGGCCGCCCCCCAGCCCCGCCCACCTGCCGGGGACCTGGGAAGAGGGGACCGGTGTGAGGAAGGGGAGGTAAGAACGACCAACGCGCTCCCGGAGTCCAGGGCGGCCGCACGGCTTTCTCCTTACCTGCCCTCAGCTGCCGGGGCCGCTCACCATCTACCTCGCGCCCTCACACAGACCCGAGGGACAGCCAACCTGCAAAACAGAGCGGCACAGGAATTACTCGCCGGGCCGGACGGTTGGTCTGTGATCCCCGGATTTCTTTCTTTCCCCAACTTCCCTCCCTCCTTCTCTTTCTTTCCAGGGGCTTTGTGCGTGTCCCTCCAGGTTTCACTTTATTGCACAGACACTTTGTTTGCAAAGCCCTACGTGTTCCCGAGACACTACCTCGCCCGGGACCGCGCCAAGGGGCCGCAAGGGTTGGCTGGGGGTGAAAGGGGCAGAGTTGGGAGGTGGCTCGCGGTTGCAGTTGCATTCCCAATACAACGTGGAGGCGGTGGGGGCTCGGGAAGTCCTGCAGAGGCACTTTGCAAACTAAATAAATCAAGCGATTTACCTTGTCGGAGTGGCTTGTCTTGCCGGGTTGTTTAGGTGATTGGAAATGTAGCCTGATGAAGATTGATCACCTTTCTACTGCCCTCCCCGGGTATGTGAACGCGAGGTGAGTGCGTAACGGGGCTATGCTGCCAATCCCCGGCCCCGCGCGGGCTGAGTGACAGGGAGCCGGGCAATGGCAGCACGAGCCGGGGGTTACCTCCGCGCGCCCCCGCCCTCCTCCGCCCCCTGCACCCCGCCCTCACCGCCCGCCCGCCCCGCCCCGGTCGCGCGCTAACTCCAGGGCTTGGCTGACAAACGCCGAGCAGAGCCAGGCGAAGACAGCGAACGCAGCGCCAGAGCCCCGTCCGCAGAGGGGGACGCCGGTGCCGAGGCCGCCCCGGGGTCCCCGCCCTTCCCTCGCCCTTTCGGCGCCCGTGAGGGAGTGGCAGAGAGGAGACGAGGTGCTGGAGAACCGGTTCCCTCGCTCTCCCGCGCGCCACTCGGCTCGGCGGCCCGGCTGTGGGCTCGAGGACTTCGGAGCCGCGGGCTGGAGTGGAGGGGGCCCCCGGCCCCTCTCGCGGCGCCGCGGGCCCCAGCGTCTTCTTTCACCGCGCCGCCCCCTGCAGACGGACGCCGCGGGCGGCTCGTGCTGGCACAGGCTACTTTGTGGAGCGCAGGAGCAGCTCTGGGTGCGCAGCTCCCGCCTCGGCGCCTCGGGACTCCCGCGCCCGGGAACAGCACCCGCCGGGGAGGCACCGCCACTTACCTGCTCCTCGGCGTCTCCTGGGGTTCACAGTCCCCACGAAGGGTGTTTGCAAATCTTAAACGCTTCTTCTCAAACGTTGGAGCTCAGCGTCTCCTACCCCTCACACACACTCTACTTCTGAACCGAAAGATTTTAATAGGAAACTTTCTCTTTCACACTCAGTCCCTGTCTCCTTCCCAGTCTCCTTCTACCAGGGACAATCTGGCGGAAAACGTGGCCACAGACCCCTGCCCTTAATTTCTTTCTCACACACCGCAGAAGGAGCCTTCTCGCGGTGATTTCCCCGGATTGTTCGTACTGGCGAAGCCCATTTCCCAGCCGAACAAACTTCTCAACCCCGTGTACCTGGTGGACTTTTCAAAGAGCCAAAAAGAAAAAAAAAAATGTTTTCGCCTCAACCCTGAGCAAGGCGATACTTGTAAGTGGCACGTCCTTCTGAATATTAGGCACCACTTTACTCCCTTTCGAGGAATTTCTACCCCTTTTCCTATTCCCCCCTCCCCTCCATCCCAACGGGCGGAGTGGAAAGTTTGAACAGGAGTAAGTGTGAGGGCGAGTCAAGGAGCCGCCAGGCGCAGCGCGGTGGGGAGCGCGGCGCTGCCTGGGCCGCGAGGTCGGGCACCGCGAGCCGACTGGGCTCTGGGCGAGGAGGAGGAGGAGGAGGAGGAGGAGGAGGAGGAAGGGGAAGCCCGCTGAGTGAAAAGGGGCCGCGGCCGCCGCTCATCAAAGTGCTTCCCCCTCCCCCAAGCGACACTTTCCTTTGGAGTCCGAATAAAATACGGTAACAGAATATGATGGAGGGCACACTGTTTCCTTAACTGCTTCTCAAAGGACCCGGGAGATCTTCTTAGGACCTTTAATAAGGCTTTGGTCGGTTCTTTTGTTGATCTCTCAAAATCAACTCCTTCTAATTGAAGTTGGAGCTGAAAGCGAGCTAATGTTCAAAGAAAGTGGCCGCCAGACCAACGAAATTACATTTTTTTTTTGGACGATGAGGGAACATCTAATCAAAGGGGCAAGGGAGGAGGGGAGGGAGTGGGGGAGTATGAAGGAGAAAAGGAGGTTTTACAAGATCCTTCTCTGGTTCACAAAAGTCAGCGACACGGGCGCTTCTCTTCAGAACAAAGACACCGCAGCCCATTCACAAAAGGGAAAGAAAGACACACACACACAGAGAGAAAACAATAAAAGAACGAGAGAAAGGGAAAAACATGAGAAAGAAACAGCTTTAACAGGAAAAGAAACTGCGCAGAGCGCTGCGCTGACCCGGACGAGGACACAACTTAGGCTCTCGCAGGCCCCCGCGGGGAGTAGCCCGCGAGCCCCGCGGCTCGGAGCCCCTGTGACGGTGCAGAGGTTTAAAGAAAGAAATGAAATACACCACCGCCTCCAATTCTGGGGAAAGGCGCCGGCAGGAGGGCACTAGTTTTTGGGGGGAAGACTATGCGGGCGCCCTGGGGTGCGCTGCGGCCGCATCTGCGTCCCCAGCCCGCGCAGCCCAGCTCGGGCCTGCGCGCTCTGTGCCCGGGAATAGCCCTCTGCTGCCGGGGTGCACGCCCTAGTCCCAGCCCCGCAATCTCTCGCACTCCTGCCTGCTCCGGGCCCTATTTCGCCTGCAGCTGCAGCGCCCGCCCGAGGTCCGGCGCTGCACGGTGGGACGGCTGTGCGCGCTGGAATGTGCTTAGGCGGTCCCCAGGGCCCGCCACGCGGGAGTCCGGCGCTCTCGCTTCCAGATGCTGCCAAGGTCTCGGGGAAGTTGGGAGGTATCAAGTAGCACAGATTTTTTTTTTTTAACCCCTAATGAGAGTATTTATCTAATCCCAAATTGCAGGCGAATTTTCTTGATGCTCAACCCATAAAACCCCGGGATTAAGAAAAGAAAGAGAGGGAGAGGGAGGAGTGTAGAGAGGAAGAGAGACTGAGATGAAAGTTTCTTGTACGCGGCGTGGAGGACTGAGGCGGCCGTCGCTAGGCAAATGTCCAGGTGGGAGACGCTGGGCCAGGAGCCGCGTTCGTTCCAGCAACGGCCGCAGGGCGGGGAGGGGGAAGAGGGGGCATCACCGAGGGAGAGCACGTCCACCCAGCTCCAGGCCCCCGGGCCGGGGAGGGGGCGTGGGAGTTGGGCCCTGGGACCCGGATCCAGCACCCAGGTGACCTCGAGGCCGGGCCAGACTCTGGCGGACACTTGGGACAAGGGGAGGGGTTTGGCGTAGGGGTCGTGGGATCCTGGCCAGGGGCGGAAGTTCTGCACCGGCCCGCGGGCCGTGCCCTAGCCAGCAGGCTGCCAATGCGCCTCCTCCTCAGCAACCCCTGGGCCCACAGTTTCTTTTCCCGCAGCGCGGGCTTTCTGGTTCCGGGCCTCTCGGCGTGCTGGGCTTGCGCCTGCGCTCGGCGGGCAGCCTCTGGGCACAACGCGACGAAATCCGGACGCTGCGCCTTCGCCGCGGGCCTGACCCTGCTAGTCCCGCAGGTCCGCGCTCCGCCGCCGCTGCGGGGCGTGCGGGCACCACAGAGCAACCCAAATGGAAACCCCTTGAGGCTCGGGACTGGGGCAGGAGGACAGCAAGTGTGGGGCTAGGGAAGGTTGTCACTTGACAGGGCAGGAGCGGCGATGGGGAGCCGCCTCTCTGAGATGCTCCTCGGGAGGGAGGGTTCCCCGAATCCGGCGTAAATGGGACGGTGATGCTGGCCGCCCAAGCCCCAGGCAGCTTGGGTTTCGTCTGCCTGCTTCCCTGGGGTGAGAGTCGGGTTCCGAGAGCTTCCCCCCGAGAGCGGCAGCCAGCTCCGCTCTCCTGCTTGAATAAAGAGGACAAATACTCAATTGCATTTAGTTCTGATAACTTTTCAGTAACTTCTTAAAATCCGTTTCATGGAGAAATCTACCGTAGCAAGTTTTATCATTTTGAAAGACTTGTCAGTTGAAGGCGGCTGCGTACTTTTCGAACGGAATTTGTGTGTGTGTGTGTGTAGATTTGTGTGTATACGTACATATATATATGTGTGTATTTATGTGTTATCTAGGCTAAAGTACAAACGCTAGTGGACTGTTCTCTGACTCTAGACTTGTTGAACGAGCTTTCTTTGTTTCGGATACCTCTGTAGAGGAGTGATGGCAACTACTATAAAATCTAGTTTTTTTTTCCTGTAGCCTAAAACTTATTAAAAGTTCTCGTTCCTTCATTTCATACCTGCACACATTTACCCTCCCCGCCAACAATAACCTTCTTCCTTTCACTTCAGCACCTACAGACTTTCGGGTTATCAGAAGTCATAATTTTTCCTCCTGAGTGCGATATTAACAATTGAAAATAATGTGGAAAATTCATCAAGATATTAGCATTTTTTCAGTGCTGTGGAATCACAAATTTCCCCAAATCTTTAACAACAGAGATGGCCCTTTACAAAAGATGATAGTTTACACTGCTTACGAAAATATGACTAACTGCTTCAGTTCGCATTCGTGTGTCAGCAGGGCCCCTTTGGGATGGTGTAAACTTAGCTCTAAATACAGCCTAGTATCTTGCTCTGCATTCAAGAGGACCATTTTTTTTTTCCACAGGAAAAGTCTTACGGATACAGGAACTTCTCAAATCAGTGTCAAGTTTTCATTGTAAGGAAGTAGCAGCACTGGTTAAGGTAAGAAAGTTTCTGCTTTTATTGAAAATTTATATATGACTCAGTATTGTAATAAATAAACAGATAACCATTTTCACAAAAAAATGACAGTGCTATGCTAGAGAAGAAAATATTAATTGGGGGATTTACTCATAGTGGCAAGACAGACTTTTATCAATACAGAATAAATATTAACAGCATTCTTGAGCCAATGTTGAGACCCAACAAAATGTAGGAACCAAGCTAGATGTAATAAATAATTATCCAGAGAAAAAGATGGCGCATTCTCAGATGATAAGACCGTCTTTGTAAACTGATGCATGTCAATTAGTCCCATCCTCACAGCTCACCTTCAAATCACAGGACTGTTTCAGGCTACATTAAAGGGCCATCCTCTAAGGAAAACAGAGGACAGGAACTCTATTATCCTGACAGTGAAATGCAAAACAACTGCAGAAAATCCCACTGGTAAATAGAACACAGTTTAATAAGTAGACTGAATATGATCTAACTATAAAATTTAGGTAACAGAGTCAAGTGTTACATATGGCAGGACTGGAAAAATCATTCATGACATTTTTCTTATCCCCCATTTACCCCCCCCACACCATTATGCTATTAACAACAACAACAACAACAACAACAACAAAAATGTTCCAAATTTTCCTCCCATCAAAAACTGAGGGAAAATAATGAGGGAAGGGTTTTCTTTTCTTTCTTCTTTGAGCAATTTCTTGAATACTCTCAATACCAATCACTCACAAGGTATCTGTGCAAATTTATTTCACATGATTTCAAGGAAATGATTAACTCACAAAAAAATATATCCTGACCAAAGCTCTTTTGGAGTTCTATTATCTGGAAAGGAGGGAGGAAAAGGGGTGGTGGTGGTGGTGGTGGTGGTGGTAAAGAAGTACAGTCCAGCCCCCCAAAATGTTAAAAGTTTTACATCAACAACGAGTCTGACATTTTCTGGTCTGGGGACCCAAAATTAAAATGTTGGGAGATTCTTCTGGTCCGGGTGCTATTGAAGAACACATTTCTCTTCTTTCTTGGCCATCTTGCCTTTGTTTTGTTCCAGAGTTCGCTCCAAATGCTCATCTTCTTCTTCAGCCCTGGAAGTCAAACAGGAAACAAATTTATTTTTCTTCGTGGAGGGCAAAGCCACACTCTTCTCTCACCTCGCAATCCGAGCCCTAGCGGGAATGAGACTCCTGGGGCCAGCGGAGGCGGGGGCTGCTCGGGCCCACCCGAGACCTCTGGACTGAACTTTCCGAAAACTTCATGGCCCCTCAGCTGGCTGCAGAGACTGGACCCCTGACCCCACGGACCACTCACTGTTTCTCCTGCGCGTCCAGGTCCCTGACGAGCGCGTCGCGCTTGTTCACCAGGGCCACCAGCTCGTCCAGCAGGAGTTGCTCGCGTCGCTTCTGGGCCTCGGTCTTCTGCCAGTCTGCAGAGGACGGGAGGCTTGTTACCCACCCGCAGAGCCTCGGCGCACCCTCCCCCACTTCCCGCCTTTTCCAATTTCCTTGTATCTCTCCGCAAACCATGTTAGAGAGCCACTAGGTAGTGTTTTATGGGGAGACTGGCCGTCGTGATGAGGATTTCACCCTAAAACCCAACTTCCTAAATCTTTCCCGCAGATGGAGATGGCTACCGCTGGGATGGAACCTGCAAGAGACCAGGTGTAAGCGGGTGGCCAGCCAGAGGTGCGCACCTGATTCCGCCAAAGTTGGGGGAAGGGAGAGTTGGAGACCCAGAAAAGATCTGCCGGAGGGTTGGTGGTGGGGGAAGTGGGCAAATGAGGGGGCGGGAAGCAGAGATAAGCGATAAAAATCACTCTGAAAAGGCTAGAGAATCTGCTTGAGAACCTATCCTCCTCCCCCACCCCCATGCTCACCCCATACAGCCCATTCTTCGCTAATTTCCTCTTCGCTCTATTTTAGCAGTTGGATGTATCTCACACTGGGCGCCATATGCTTCACAATAACTTTAAAAGTAGTGAATCGGCTAATTAGCATTTTTCTTTGAAGTAAAAAATAAATTTGCTCTGCAATATTACACTGCAGCTCTCGATCGCATCACAGCCAGTTTTCTTTTGGAGAGGTTTGCTGGGTGGTTTAAAATCAAAGCACTTCTGCAAAGGAAAAATTACATACTTCTTTTTGAAACCTCACGTTAAAGGTTGGAAAATCCGATGGCCAGTCCTCTTTCCATGCATAAGGGCAGGTTTTTTGAAGGTTTTAGGACCCAATAATATATTTGCTCATCTTCGCTGGTCTGATAATTTCCTTAAGATGAGCAGCAGTTTCGTTTAATAAAAACAGGACCAAATCGAACATTTAAAGCACTTTTAAAACCAATGCCAACTGCTCTCTGGCCAGACTGTAAGGGCTTGTAGCTGTCAATCAACCCCCAGTCTACCCCGCCTCCCTCATTAGGAAGGTAAACAATGAAAAGAAGAAGTAGATGATGAGGCAGATAGCAGAACAAATGAGGACCTAGAGAGAAACAGGACACCAGCTTTTAAAAAAAAAAAAAAACAACAACAACAAAAACGGGGCCACTGACTCATGCAGCCCCCTCCCCCAGCAAATGCACTTTCCAAAAAACAGAGAGGAGTGCAATCCTTTCGGGTTTCTCTCTTCTCTCTCCATTGCCCTGGGCAATCATGTTAAAACTCACATGGCTGGTGCTTATTCAGATAAACCTAACAATGCACACCGCTGGTTACCATGTGAATCTTCACAAACCACACAAGAATGTGCTGGTTCAAATCCCCCCGACCCCCTCCAAAGCAAAATTTATTCAAGACAGCAAACTGCTCAGCAGCTTTATGAAAGCAAATGGTGCTAGAGGGAATTCTATCTTGTATTTACAAATTAAAAATTAGATGCATCATCATGCAATAAAGGTTAGAATAGCAGCAAAAAGCTGGAATGGTTTATTCAATTTTACCACTATTCCTTCTTTATAAGCTCAAATACACACATACATATATGTGAAACATGCTATGTATTAATTATCCACATTTGATAAAAAATCACACAAGTACATTAAATAACTGCTCACATTACATTCTTTAAAAAAAAGAAGTGAAATGTTCTATAGCATGGGAAGAAGTAAAGAAACTATTAATATGGGAAGTTTTTTTCTGAATATAAGAATTTAAAAAAATAATAACAAAACAGCAAAACTGAAGAAAAGCCATACCCATCACAATTTTGTCCTTTGGATTTAAATGCAACTGTGGTCAGGAACGCTAAACAATTTTCTAATTTGGTTCTTATTCTTAATCAGTCTTATTCTACACAGGAGCAGAATTAATAGACACTCCAGTTGGAAGGATCTTTAAGGTCATCCAGTCTAATTTCAGGTAACTGTAGTTCTAGAAATATTAACTCAGAGAAAAACCTGATAAATTTGTAAAAGAATTATAACTAAATTTATAATTAGTAAGATTACCAGTTTTGATGAATATTAATTTTTCCACTTTCAAACTCCAGAAATCATTCCAATTATAAGCTTCATAATTATTTACTTCTAAAACATTTTAATAAGAGCTTCACAACTGGGAAATAAATTTCCTCCACCATACATATAAAAAATACAATTAAATGGAAAAAAACAAAATTTTCTAAAATCAAGAAAAAAAATAAATTTTAACAACAGACATATAATTTTCTTAATTAAATTGTTCCTCCTCTGTACTTGACCAGTCACTTTTAAGGCTTTAACTAATAATTAGAAATATCAAGATAAATAAGGCTTTAACAATATGGATGAGAGAAAACTTTTAATTTTTAACCCCTGAAGTATTGAATAATTTAAAAAATCTTAACTTTTTCCTAGCTCAATACTGACATTTTCTATAACTGTAACAAAAACATTTCTGAAGATAACTTTAATATTCATAAGAATATTTAGGTTATTTTCATCATTTCACAGTCAAATTTAACTGACATTAGAATTTAAAATGCTGCAGCATAAATTTAAGGATTTTTCATATTAAATTTGTCATTGTTATATTAATATCTATTTCCAAGGTATTAGTTAATTGTAGAGGAAACAGCTATGTACAGTGAGTAGATTTTACACTAGCAAAACTACTTTTACTTTGCATTTGCTTTCTCATGGGAGTAAATTTATACACATACACATACATATTTGAATGCTAATTTGGGAAATTAAGCTATATTGATGATTTAAAAAAATTCATAATACCTTTAAAATTGATCAAGGTCCATATTTGTATGTTCATGCTTAAATTAAAAAAAAATTTAAGTCCCCTTTTAGTACCTTCACCTAGATGTAATGTCATCTTTTAAAAACCTGCCTGTAAGTTTATGTGTTACCTATTATGCATTTTAAGAAAGGATTACTCACCTATAACACCAGTCACAGCTAGCTAGATACACTGACTTTGACTTGAACAGACTACAATGTGGCTTCTGATTAATTTAAAGATTCCAGTGTACTTTTGCTACAAAAGCCATATCCTCTTGCAATAAATAGGATTAAGTTTTGATGCTGCATTTGAGCCAAAGTGTTGAAATAAAGAGATTCTGTTTATGTCCATCTGCACTGAGCTGTTTTGTTAATTTAAAAATCTCTTTTTTATATATAGGGCCAATTATTCATTCTCTGATTCAGTTTATTTGCTGAAGTTGATAATTACCTTGGAAAAAGGCAAAAGAAATACCTATAAATACTTTGATAGAAAGGACCTAAAGTTCTTGTAGTAAACCTTCAACCTTGCCACTATAAATAAGCCTGGCACTTTGATGAAAATTAACACTAGTTTTGTAAAGAGCACATTGGGGGATTGCAGTCAAGTCTTATCTTTAGTTCCAGTCAACTAGCAATCCTGAAAGAGTTTGCATCATCATCAGAGCAGGCCATTTGATAGGATTCTCCTGCTGTACCTAATCAATCTATGGAAGACTGTGGCTGTGCTGTGTAACAAAGCTAAAATAGATTTACAAATGGGGTTTTAGGGGATAAGCTCCTCCACAGGATTACATATTGATTTTAAATATAAAAAGCTTATCATATAAACCATAACTACAAAAATAGTGAACCTATGCATAAATCCCTTTAGAAGAGCACCCACTTCAAACTCTAAGCCAAGAATAAATCAAGATGTACAAAATCCTAGAGAAGATCCATTTCTTGTGCAGAAAATGAACACGCCACTTTCTAAAAGCCCACCCCAATGTGTGCAGAAATGAATTTATCTTTCCTGAGGGGGCATTAAATAATCTGGAACAAAAAAACTATAGGAAAAGTATCTAAAAGATGTTTGTTAGCTTAAGGGATCCTACAACTTAGCTCAGTAGAGTGAAACTCCTGCTATGAAAAACACCTCAAGGAAAAAAAAGGCAAAAAACAGACCAAAGTGATTATGGATTTTCAGAAGAATGGATATACTGAATTTTTTTTCCCCTCTCAAACCAAGCTGTTAATATTTCTTTCAATGTGCTATATGGCTATTAACATTCTGTGCTTTCTCCTGGTGCAGANTTCCCCTCTCAAACCAAGCTGTTAATATTTCTTTCAATGTGCTATATGGCTATTAACATTCTTTCTGTGCTTTCTCCTGGTGCAGGTTTATTTGAAAGGATTTTAGTTTATTTATTATGAAACCATCTTATGGCTACCTAGTAGGAGAGACAGGGACAAAAAGAGGAATGAACCTTAAAACAAAGGAAAGCAAAACAACACCAACTAGCATTGCCTATTCATGTGTTTTTCTGTGGGTTTTAATATTCCAAAGGCTACTGAACTGCATGTGTGTACATTCTAAGGGCTGGCTCAGAGGGCACTGTGTTCACAGAACTGATCATAACAACAGTCAGTACCTGTCTAGGACAGCCCATGCACTGCCCAGGCTAGTGGGACAGGCCTCTTACGAAGAAAGTGCCTTTATTTGTCATTAACAGGCTACTTTTTTCCTCAAGTCTCTTCTTTGCCTCAACCAGCAATAGAAACTGGCACAATCTCATATGGGACAATGATCTTAATTAAAAAATAAAACAAAACCAAACAAAATTTCAAAAAACTACCAATGTATTAAAGGTGTTTGAAAAACACCTTTTCCCCTTCTTAAAAAAATATGACTTTGTACTGATACGTACAAGAAGAACAAGCGATAAAATGTTCAATTATTCATGATTGTAGGTTTGGTATATAGGCATAGGACTACCCATAAAAATGAGATCTTTTGTATGTGTCATGCCACTCCTTTTAAGATGGTATTTGGTAATATAACTGGTTTGGGGACAGAAACAATATCTGCTTTAAAAGTCAACTATATTGTATCAAGCTGTATTTTAGGGATAATTTAACTTACTATACATGAGAGAGTGTTTTTAATACTCTGTATTGAGTATAATGTATAATCAATCTGTAAAGAATAAACTGTATAATGAGCCAGACATTATACATACTATATATGCATACATTT
The DNA here is from genome assembly GCA_002007465.1 of Ailurus styani. Lineage (NCBI taxonomy): Eukaryota > Metazoa > Chordata > Mammalia > Carnivora > Ailuridae > Ailurus > Ailurus styani. Next base: position 246,332 of record LNAC01000831.1, on the reverse strand, counting down.
TATATCACACATACATATATATGCCATATACATAGTATCTGTTATACCCACTTTTCGAATATTTAACTTTCCAAACTCTTTTAAAGACTACATGATGACTACAAAAATTGTATCAAGAGGAAAAATACCTTTTAGCATACCTGTGCATTTTATTTCAATGGCAAGTTTTATAGAACTTCTTAAATAATTTGACAAATTTTTTAGTCATTATCAATGTATAATTTGATTCATTTGGATAGCCATTTGAAGGAAATTAGCTACCTGAAGCCTTTAAAATAAAGTAAATCTGACTTTTAAATGAGGATATACAACATTGTCAGTCATATTTATCAAATGAGATTATAGATTAAAAGTAATTAAAAATAAAACTTTTATAATATATATTATATTTAGATAAATAGCATATATTTTATTTAATCACAATATTAATTAAAATATTTTTAAAATATATGGTTTCATTTGGCTTTCCCTTACAAACTCAAATTTCTAGTTTCTAAACTAATTAGAATTGGCTTATTATGGATCAGGTACCTTATCAGGTAAAGAAGGAAATTACTATGGACAGTCAATGGGTTAAGAGGTCAATATAGAATAGGAAAATCAATTTGCATTGATTAGACAAAAGGTCCATTTTACAGAGCCCAAAGGATTAGTTTTTAAGCAGACATCTTTGAACTACACGACATTTCAACTAAAAGGCATAAGGAGAAGTGCATTCTTAAACATGTAAGAATTTTTTAAAAAAATCATATATAGTAAATGCCATAGTTAAGCTAGCTGATGTTACTGATACTATGAACAATGCTTAGGATTACTATATAATTCATATAAAAGCTTTATGAAAAGTATTACAGTGTTTTATTTATCTCTTATGTCAATCTTTGCCTGAATAGTCACTTAATAGGAGTTGGAATCCTAAGAACTATAGTGGACTGCAGCTACATTTCAGTGTTAACATCAATTAAATATTAAGGTAAAATTTTGATTTTGGTGAAAAATCAAAATGATAAATCTTTCCCTACCTCCCTCCTGGAAACAACCTTAAATTTCACACAGTAAAATGTAATTAAATCATTTAACTCCTTATATTTTCCATTTTATGGACATTTCAGCTTACTGACAAAGTTAAGACAATTTTGTGTTTAACAGTACACATAATGATTATCTATCTGAATTAGGGTTCTTAGGTTTCATGTGACTGTTGCTTTCTAACTCTAAGGCATTTATCTGTAATTCCTGTTGGTTCCTAGTCAGACCACACCTAGTGAGACCAGAAGTGTATTACACTTTTTAAATCTCTTTGACAGTTGACACTTTACATACCTCACTCCATCATAGCCATTTCTTACCTTCAATGGCTAGCATTGCCCGCAATTCCCGATTCAGCAGCTCATACCGTCGTTCTAAATCATGCTCTTTTTCCCTAGGCAAGTTGCAAAAGTTCATCAATATGCTAATTACTAAATCATTAAACACTTAAAAGAACCTTTAGGTTACATTGATTTTAGGACTCATAACCGACTTTTCTCTTTAACTTTAAGCTACTCCAAACAAATGATACACAAACCTAAAACCTTCCTCAGGTTGAATATTTACTAGCGCTATTATTTTTCTCCTTCAATTTTGAATTGCACAGAGGTATATTTTAATCTTCAGATAAGTAGTCTCATTCTTCAATGCTTCTTGTATTAAGTGCCAGGTATAAGATTATTTTGTAAACTATTTTTCATAAATCACTATAAACACTTTTGTCTGGAACGCCATGTAAAAAGAATACAGGAAACATGTAAGTACTACCAATGCAAAATTAATACAGAGACAATTAAAAATCCAGTTTTGTGCTTCTTCATAACTCTTTTTATCAAGTTCAGGCATGGCAGAAATGACAAAAATAGAGGTTTTCACTAAAATAAAACATGTAAGCCTGCTCCTTCCCACACTAGGTGGCATAATATAAGAATATTGCTAGTGAACAAAAAGAAACACACATTAAATCCTATAGTGAACTAAATGCTAAAGACCAAGAATGCTAACATTTGGTCCGGTCTCCATTTTACTGTGCACAAAAGTGATCTTTTTATGACTGGAGGAATTACTCAAATTTAGGGTAACATCATCTGTAGAATACAAATGTACTTTTCTCCTTATTAAGAGTTATTTTCATTTTTAACTTAAAATGCTATGATAAATAAACTTCAATTTTATTTCTTTTGTCCTCTAGCCCTTAATATAATCCAGAGCTCCTTTTTGTCCACAAGAGCTTTATTTCTTAAATACAAAATTTTTTTATATTCCTTGGCTCACTATATAATAAACATTTTTCAGTACACATTACTATTTTAAAAAAACTTACTGTTCAGATGAGAAATGATTATATACTATTTTTAATTTTTATTTTTATATAAACTATACTGTAATCTCCAAGGAAAGAAAAATATTAAGTCTAATAAATATGAAATCCCAAAGAAGGCAATGACAAAAAGCCTAAAATTCATCAATGTTGTAGGAAAAACAAGCATAGTCATGGGTACTTACAGGAGAGAAAGCTGGTTCATTCTCCTTATTAAGGCATTTTTCTTATTAACCAACATAAACCATTCCTGCATCATAGCTTCTTCTTCTTCTGTGTTCCTTCCTGTAATTCAGCAAATTATTTATTATCTGACATTTTACAATCCAAATAATAATTTAGCATAAGTATTTTTTTTAACATGAAACATATTTTAGCTACCTCAATAGCACAAATTAAACTGTTTATAATAACATGATATTAAAGTCCAGGGTCTGAAAAAAGAAACCAACATCTAAAAATTCACAAGCCAATCTTCTAAAGCTGGTATTATTCAGCATGTATATTTCAGTCCCCCTGAACATATCTACAGATCAGACTAACATTAAGTACAGTAAAAAAAAAAAAAAGTGTTCCAACTTTTAAATCCTCCCCAGAGGCTGATTTGTTATTATGTTTCAATGAGGAACTCATAGTGCTGACAGACCTACGGTCATGATAAAAAAAAAAAAAATTAAAAAATCATTATGAGAATCATAAGATGAGCAGGAAGATCAGAGAGGTCCAGAGATTTCGTGAAAGCTTCCACTCGTAACAACTTGCTTTTTTTCTTATTTTCCTCCCCAAAAGTAAACTAAAGATATATGTTCATATACCATTCTGGAACTCATCATCTCTAATAGGGGAAACACACGCAAATTATTTTAAATACACTGTAAATGACCAAGCTACAAAAAAATGCCTATAGTTATCTGTGAAAAGATACATTATAATGAAAATAATGTTCAGTAAATCACAAAACATTTCAGCAGAGAAAAGATCTAAAATTTAGATTCACTGATTGCACATTTAAAATTCACTTTCTATCATCTATAACATTCCCCACCAAAGTATATCAAGGGATATAAAATATAATATATATTTATTATTGTTCATGTAGAAGTAGGCCACAACCACACTCAAGAAAAATATTAATTTCCTACCTTCTTCCCATCTCTCCATTCAAACTGTACCTAGTCAAATTTATAATTCTTCGACTTTCTTTTTTTCTGAATTTCACCCATGATTGGTTTAATGTTTTGCTAGGCCATTATTTAATACTTCAGTCCCACTTCTGTATAGATGCATAAGGCTAACTTAAATATCTAACAAAAAATAATATATTCTAGTTTCATTTTCTTTTTAAGCAAGATACTTTTACCTTTCAAAAACATGACCAGCCCATTTTAAAAATTCAGACAATAGATACCTAAAATAAGAGGAAAGCCAAGTCTTTCATCAACCCCTCCCTCTCCAATTCCCCTCTCCATCTCCTTTCTCCAGAAGTACTTCTACAGTTTAGCATATCTTCTTCCAGACCACACATATATATTACTATGTGTATCAGACACACACATATACCTCGTCTATAGATACATACAGCTTTCTTTTCTTTAGCATAAGTGAGATCATATTATATACTGCCCTGTGATTTGTTTTTGTTATGCTGTTCAAAGATCTACCTCATTCTTTTTAATACCTGCATAAATTATGGGTGTGCCATAATTTAACTATTTCCACGATAGAAATCTGAAGAAATTCTTAGAATGAAAATAGAATATAAAGAGCTAATGACTATTTCCACATTAATAGAAATCTGAAGAAATTTTTAGAATGGAAATAGAATATAAAGAGCTTATAATCTGTGTGCAAAAGATTAAACATGTACTTCAGAGCATCCCTGTAAAATAGATATCTGTTGTTCATCGTTAAGGAGAATAGTGAGGATACGTGCCTTCATTAAATGCTATTAAAACTTTATGGTATGAAGCAGACGTAGGATAGATCTTTTTGGAGTATGAACAAAAGTCTTTATTGTTTTACAGTATTTTTAATCTCTCTTTTAGGGTAGCTGGTTTTGTATTCACTTTGGACCATGTGACGTCTTGACACTGGTCATGTGATACAGGCTGCGATACGCACAAATCCCTGGGTAGCAACAAAAGAAGAAAGAGTAGAAAGAAAAAGCTGAGAAAAAGCTTGCAATTTGGAAAAAGGCCAATTGTACCCTGGTGAAGGCCTTTTTGATCAGTGAAATGACACATGTGTGCAATATTAATAGGTGCAGTTTTTATGATATTTTAGTTTCTGATTAAAGACTTAGTCCTTGTGTTCATCACATAAATGGCTTCTAAAAATATAGACATATTAAAACTTTGTTTTGAGCTTAACTTAACCTATAATTGAGGCTTTCAGCAATACTAGAAGCAACTAGCCTACTCTTAAATTAGCATCATTTTCTTCAATGGAAGACTGCTTCCTTGAGAATAACAATATTGATATGGTACTGTGTTATTTTCAGTTTAATTCCTGCCTGAGATTTCTAGGTAAGAATAAAAGATACCCCTCCCCTAATTGTTAGGAAATGACCAATAATACAAGAGTCTCATGTTTCAAAAGGAAATAAGCCTAACAATAACAAATACTTAAAGACACATTACATTCTGCAACATAGATTATATAAATTAACTGAAAAAACATATTTGAGGTTAAATCAATCCTGTATCACTAACTCCTTATTTGAGATAGTATACAATGATAGAAATCTATACTCAGCTGAGTAATAAAAAAATTAAATTTTCTTCTAATACATCATTATACTATTGTTTTTCAGGATTTAAAATTTTTTAAATTTAAAAAGCTTTTAAAAGCCAGTAAGTTGAACCATTACAAATTAATCCTGACTTTAATAACTGGTTAAAGACCCCTTTAGCTTTATAAGTAACAAAAAATATTAAAGCCTGTGATCACAGTAAGCTTTTCTCATTTCTCCTCTAACCATTTGTTATTTAATCCAATACTAGTAATCCAATTTGTCCATCAGACTTTTAAAGGGCAGAATGCAACTTCCTCAGCTTAGACACTTTTCAAAGTACAATATATTTTTCAAATGAATGCTGGATGTTTCATTTTTCCCAACTGTTCCTAGCTCTAATGCATGAGGAAAAAAAGAACAAGATGAACATTGTTCATACTGATTAAGTAAGAGCTCATTAAAGAGCTGTCAGTGCGGTACTTTGAATATGCATGAAGCATATAATCAGATCTAGTACCGTCACTAGAGGAGAATACGGTAAGTACAAAGGATTGATTTAATTACTTAGAGTGGGCTGTGGTGGTAAAGCAGTCTTGTTAGTGCAAAAAGAAAAAGAGGTTGTATTCTGGCACTGTTAGAAAAAAGGCAGTTTTAGCTTCTGCCATAATACATAATCTCAGAATAAAGCACTTTACATTGTAGCTTAAAATGAAGACTGTCATTATTTTATAAAATGGCCATAAATCATTTTATCTTGTTTAACCTCACCTGGTTAACTACTTGTCTTTCAAAATTATCTTTAATTTGTAATTACAACCACATTTTGTCACCTTAGAGTGGAATATGGATACTTCAAAAAAAAATCTCAATTTTTTTTCAGTTTCATGAACTGAAAATTTTAGGACATATACAATTGAAGACTATTCTGAAATAAAAAATGACAAAATACTACAGGTCAGAATACAATTACTAAAATGTAAAAATATGGCGGGATTGTGATACTGTATTTTAAAACACAGTGCCGCATGTAAATATACTACAAATAACATCACATTAACATTTTAAAGTATTGACTAATTAATACAATCTCTGGCAATATTTTTCCTACTTTTTTTTCCCTCAAAGACTTCTATTTTTTATTTTGCCTCTAGGAATATAACATCTTTTCTGATATCACAATCTCTTAACATCAGTTTTTTTCTTTTAACCAAGTACTACATAGCTGGGATATGATTTGTAAAAATTATTAAATGATCAAGAATAATGATAACAGCAGGAAAAGTAACTGTAAATATGACTTCAAACCATTCTCCCTATGACATAGTTCACAAAAACCACTTAACAGAAAGCAGCGTAATACACAGCACTACATACAGTATAAATACTTAATAAACACAGGTTGACTTTAGCAACCATTTTTATATTTCATCTCCTCCAAAAAAATGATTTAAATTTAGTTAAGATTTAATTTCATTCAAGAATTCATTCATTCATCCAGGAATATGTATGTAGTTTTCATTTATTTCTTCAGAAACAGCATTTTCAATGTAAATTTTTAAATGAATAAGAGAAAAGTGATGTCAAAAACCTAAAATTATGAATCATTCATTCAAACATTTTCTAATAATTTACCTTTCCTAATTAATCTTTCACCATAAACTTATCTATCTATATATATGTTTTTAGACAGTGAATTCTTATATAAATACAAAATAAGGAACAATACAATTTTAGCCAAACAGAAGATGAATTCAGTGTGAAAGAATGAAAACGCAAAGATGTAGGCTGCTATCGTACATATAAACAAATTAAAGATTTTCTACTATGAAAACATTAAAGAATGCTGAAATCTTGCCATAGCCCCATAGTGGAGATGGCTGACTAGTGATCACATATGGCCTTTAAAGGACACAACATAACAAAGTCAAACGAAACATAAATACAAAAAAGTTGCCATTACAAATTGTCCTGATGGTATAACACCAGTATGATGACCTTTGAAAGACATAATATATTACAATAGAGAGACACACTGGTACTGGAGAAACACATTCTAATAACAAAAGAAGTGAAATCTGGTGGACAAGAAAGATGAATTTACTGTAGTTAGGTAGGATCATGGACACATGAACTAAAGCCAATATTCCTGCAGGACGCCAGTGCATCAGTTTTAGAAAATATTTTAAACTTAGGAAATTGAGCTTATTATTATTAAAAGAAATTTTACTAGATAAGCAAATGGCTGATAAATGTTTCCACCGCAAGATTATCCTCAAACAGCAATCAACATAAATGAAGAATGTCATAATCTTTATTGATGTTTTCAGCAGCAATTGTCTTAAAACTATTTGTTTAATATGATATATTCATTATAGTATTAAGAATATAAACTTTGGGGGAAATCCTGTCTCCTTTTGTTGCAGTAAAATAAAAACTAACATACTCTCTCAAATACCTTTTACCTACCCATTTGGTAAAACAGATTCAGGGCAACATCTCTCTACAGATAACTTCTGATAGACTTCTAGCATGTAGTTCTTACAGGAAGAGGTACAGACAACTTTACCAAAGTTCTTCCTCCATAAACTTAGACGTAAAAAGAAGCTATTTCTGAAGGTTGGAAATTAAAAGCAGTCTTCTTATACTAACTCCTTAACAGAGTCTGAGTAGCCTTTTTTCTGCCAAAGGTCAGTGCTAGATTTCTCAAAGGTAAACCTGGCACAAACTTAAAATAGCAAAAAATAAAAATAAATTTAAAAGCATGGAAAGAGTTATCATGGGAAAAATTGTAACTGAAAAATTCTTTGTATTTACTTACAGTTTAGTATTTTCTTTAAGTTATATATGGGATGGATTTACATCTATTAACTTTTTAGTGTTAAGAGCATATAAAGGTATTAACACGATCCACATTTCAGGTAATACATGACTATCTTAACTACTACAGATAGCCACTTGACTAAAATTAAAATGCTCAGAACTTAACTTTAAAACTGTATTTACTTTTTTAAGGTACATTAAACAAATGTTTGTAAAATAAGATAAAATACAGTGAGTCACTTTTATAGGCATCATTGAACCAAACTGACTATTGTCTACTTAGTGAATCAATTAGGCATCCTGTAATAAGGGGAAAACTTGAATTGTGAGCCATGCTTACAGATGGATAGCTCCCCCTGCCAGTTCTCCCCTCTCTTGAAGCCCCTTTTGTTTGGACTGCACCTGGCGAACTCCTCTCTACCCACCCCCACCTTGTCCTAGGGCCTTCTCACAGTCATGTCATGAAGAGTTGAATAAAATTATTTCTTGAAAAGTAGGGGCAATTATTTCTAGATTAATGTATATAAGATGTGATTTTAAATATGTACATTTACACAGCTAAATTAAATTAAATATTATAAAAGCTATTTCCAAACTTTCATATATTTAGGTAAGCCAAGATTTCTGCAGGGGGGATCTTCTCATTGGGAGAATAAAGGTCTACCTTTTTTTTTTTTTTTACCTTTTTTTTTTTAAGGGCATTTGGGCACATGTTTTTTTTATAGGGTGGTCTGGGAACCCAATCCACAATTTAAGTATTTTATGGAAATATTCATAAGTACATGGAAATGATTCATAAGTTAACTTCAGAATAAAGACCCCTTATAAATTAAGTACCACATTTATGAATGTGTTTACTTGTATTAATTCCAGGGAACTTCTGTGGATAAGACTATAAATTCTGATATGGCTAAGCATAACATATAATTGTACTGTCTATAGTTGCTGTGGCTGGTTAGAACCATCATCTTGAATATGATGCAAATAACATGAACATTAAAACTGCAACCAAAATGGCTTTTCTTGGGGGTGCCTGGGTGGCTCAATTGATTGGGCATCTGCCTTCAGCTCAAGTCCCGAGGTCCTGAGATCAAGTCCCACATCAGGCTCTTTGCTCAGCAGGGAGCCTGCTTTTCCCTCTGCCTGGCGGTCCCCCTGCTTGTGTGCTCAGTCTCTCTCACAAATAAATAAATAAAATCTTAAAAAACAAACAAAACAAAAAACAAAACAAAAAACAAACAAACAAAAAACAAAATGGCTTTTCTTCCAGTTTGACTTAAAAAAAAACACAAACAAAACTGACTGAGCTCCTTGATCTTAGACTAATTAACCTCTCTGGGCCTTAGTTTCCATTTCTATAAGGGTAATCATATAGCTTACCTCATATGGTTGTTAGGGGAATTAAATGAAAAAAAAAATCTATGTAAAGTTCTTAGCATAGGACGTGAAACTAAAAATGCTAAATATGATGATGATAATGAAGAAGGTGATGGTGGCATATGCAGCACTGTGCCAGGAAATGGAGATACAGAGATGACCAAGATGTGGCTTCTCTCCTCAAAAGGGCTCATGGTCTAATGTGGAGAGAAACATAATCAGGAATACCTAGAGTGAGGGTCAATTTCTAAACAACTCCACAGACACTATATTTTAAATCTTTAATAGTCATAGCAAATTATACAGTTAGTATAGTTAGTATGTCTTTGGTCATAAGAAGGATAGGTGAAAAATGCAGGTGAATCAGTACAAACACATTTCTGCAGCTGGAAAAACAAAGTGAATGCCCTACTAGGTCATCAGCGTCACTATTGCATGCAAAAGATGGCTACAACAATGGGACAATGATGTGGCTGTGCTCCAGGTAATGAGAGTCTGGGTATTTGCAGGGTGTTAGAGATTTAAAAATAAAGATCAGAGAATATTGCTTAATATCAAAGACTAAAGAAAGTAAATTTTAAGATTGAAAATTATGGACTACTAGAACACATTTAAACGTTTACCAGTTATTAAAATAAAGAAAAAATGATAACAGTTTGATGCAAAAGTGGATATAATTTTAAGAAAAGAAAGCACTCAACAAGAAAAACTAAATATTTATAAAGTAAAAACCTTCACCAAGAAAGTAAGTTTTCATCATTTTTACAGAAAGAGATTTTTATATTAAAAGTAAAGCATCTTTAAAATCAGCTTATAAAATTGGCAATGCAGATGAAATAGCTGATTTACTAAATGCCAGGTGAGAATGAGATTAGATTCTGTTGAGAATGTGGAAAACATGTATCATTTTCAAAATACAGAAAGACAAACCAGGTAGATATGGTCTAAATAGGCTTCTTTCTAATAAAGAGTTTCTCCAAAGTTGTATTATGCAGTCACTCAGCTACTCTTTTAGGTAACCCCCTCTTGTGCTGCTTAAAGTGTTTAAATGTCCTTTAAAAATCATGCCCACAGTGTCTCCAGTGCTTTCAGTTTCCAATAAAGGGATGAGTTCAACTCCCAACCTCCAATGCACTACCCGCACAGTAACTTCCTCTTCCACTCTATACCTTCTTTAATTGTGCTTGGGTCCAGAAAACCAAGTAACGCTGGGATATATCCTTCCTTAAGTACCTTCTGAAAAGTCTTTATTTGATGAGGGAGAGCAGAAGGAAATTTAACCAATCCCCTTCTAGCCTATGGCCACATTCAGTCTCAAAACACACAAGCCTGATCGAAATGGGACACTGCAGAACCATCTTCAGCAGCACTCTGACCTGCACAGAGCTTCAAAAATTACACAACACTTTGAACCAAAAGCAATGAATGCTGTTTTTCTCCACTAGACCAGGGGACTAGTGTGGATTTCAGCAATATATCAACTCATCCGATGCCCCCTAATCTTCTCAGTGGAGCCGTTCTCTTCATCATGGTATACAAGAGACATTCATGATGGACTTGTATCCACAGTGTTTCCTGATCTCTGGGAACAACAATGTCTCACAGAAGTTACTCTATATCTCTCTTTCGTCAGATCAGTGACAACCGGTAACTTTCTCACAGGCTGGGAATAATAATGATAATTATGACGATGATAATAGCATCAAATATTTAACAAGGCTGTATAACTTAGAGCTAGCTAGTGGTAGAACTAGGCCCTAAATCCAGGCAGTCTGTCTTGTAAACCACCACTCTCAGCCAATCCACCTGACACTCACAGGGTAACCAGTCTTACAAGAACAGGCCCTTTATTTAGAATTCAGGCCAACCTTGACAAAGCCTTCTGAATGGCTGTGATAAGCAAAATGGCACAAACAAAACAAAACAAAGCAAAAAGCAAACTTTCAAATCTCTGATGAACAAACAAACAAAAACCATTCTCTTCCTTAGTTCATCCATTAGTAAGTGGGGATTTTGTTTGCTCTTCCAATGTAGGCCACTGGGACTTAACAATGATCTCAGAGCAGTACATCAGGGGATGTCAAGGTGAATCAGCCTTTCTTCCTATAAACATATATCCTTATGATCCTTGAATTATAGGTCAGTGCATAATGTCTTCTAGAAACATGATTCCAGGGATAGACCTGTTCACTTCTTGGACAACTATAAACTACTCTGATTCCAACTGAGCATTTGAAGCATCCTTCAATGAAAATGGCCAAATATATTCAAGTTCTAGCTCTGCTCTTGAGGAGCTACAGGAACTCGGATGAATTACTTAATCTCCCTATGCTTCAGTTTCCTCATTTGTAAAAATGGAAATAATAGTACTACATCAGTGGGGTTTCTATTAAGATTAAGTAAGTTAATATATGTAAAACACACAGAATATGCCTGGCATATAACATTATTTAATCAATGTAATGGTGGCTGCTCTTGTTATATTGCTATTTCTGTCTTTCTCTCTCTCCTTCTCTCTCTCTCTCTCTCCACATACACACATACAGTAAGGAGCCACATTCTTAATTTAAGCTTCAGGGTCCTCTCTATCTGATTCCTGGGATTATTGATGGAGCAAGGAATGGTGATTTCTCCTGGCAGAGTCGCACAGTTTTTTTGACTGCTATGCAAACACCAGAAAGACCTACCCATAGAAATAAACATTGGGCAATTTGGTGCAAATCTTGAGATGTTAGCTCCATTGAGCAAGCAATTTCTGTCTCTACATATCCACTTCACTGGACAAGTCATCCTACCATCATTTTAAGTTTCTCATTCCCCTCAAGTATGGAAGCCCATCGACTTACCTATTACCCATTTTTCTTTTCTGAAAGGATCAACACAAATGCAAATGTAATATGAGACATTCCCTTTCTCAACATTACACATGATCTCTTAAGTCTATTTCAAAGATATCCTTGCTAATAGCAGTATCTTGTCAGAAATTCAGAGAAAATAAAAATCTAGTGTGTATCTCCCAGAATCTTTAGAATTTCCAAAGATGATTTTTCAGATTTTTTCTCAACTTAATCCCCAAGATATGTTCAAACCCCCCCTTTTTAAAAAGATTTTATTTATTTATTTGACACAGAGAGAGAAAGAGATCACAAGTAGGCAGAGAGGCAGGCAGAGAGAGGAGGAAGCAGGCTCCCTGCCAAGCAGGGAACGGGGCTCGATCCCAGGACCCTGAGATCATGACCTGAGCCGAAGGCAGAGGCTTTAACCCATTGAGCCACCCAGGCGCCCCTCTTCAATTCCCCTTTTTATCATGATAGAAATGTTTAGATGCCCCTTAGACTGAAGAACATCATGCTACCCCAATAGTCCCTCCCAGATTCTTGCATAAGTCTTATGGGCCAATCTCTAGCAGTTAGTTATATGTCCTTCTATTATATGTCCTCTCCCTTTCTCTCCAAAGTTGTAGCTTATTTAAAAAGGATTAGAGCAATCACATCTAACACACTTTACCTACATTCCCACACAAAGTCATGGTCAACTCCAAGTGTGTTTAGCCCTCACAATGTTTCTGTTAATATTATACATTTCAGAATTTAGCAAAATAGCTACCTAGTCAACACTGACAATTTTGCAATGCTCAGTATAACTTTAATAACCTTGTACTTGGTTTCAAAATAAGTACTTGAATTAAAACAAGTGGTATTAAAAGTTTGAAGTTTCAGCTACCCCTAATTTTATTCTCATGAGAAATTAAAATATTTATGACTACTTTATTTATTTCTGTGGAAAGTTATTTATACAAAACAGAAAACTGCTATTGTTTAAAGCACTGACATGCATAATAAACTCATGTTTTTAATCAAAAATTATTTTTTAACTTCCCTTACAGAGGTAGATTCTTCAAAAGCACAAGAAATAGAGCTATGACCAGGTCCATCAAGTTTCAGATCAGAAGTGTCTATTCAGGAAGAACATGCTCTTGGGGAAGAAATGTTGGTACTTTACACAATTCCTAGCTTTGGCCACCAAGTGGTGCTATTAATTCAGAGAGAACTGGCATTGGGGGAGTGGGGTTGGGCGGTTTGGGGGTGGGTAAAATTAATATAAACAGTCAATAAATGCAGAAAACACTCACAAGTTGGATGTTCATAACTCATTGTATTGTGAATTTACATATCCTCTCCCAATGTCACCAGTATAAAAACAGAAGAGAAAACTAATTCATATACTCTTATTTTGATGGTAAAGTCCACTGTACTCCCTCAGGAAAACAGCTACATATATATTTGTACCAAACTTTATCCTTTCAGGCCTTGCAGTTATAAAAATAATCCTACAAGTTGGATTAATTTTCCTCCTTCTACAACATTCATCCAAATTACCCAATTAAAACAAACACAAAAAAAACTTTTACATAAAACTAATAAACAATAAACATTACAAATCAGTAATCTAAGTTTTTTTTTTAAAAAAGGTAACTTAATTTTTGAAAATAGATACCAGCTTGATTTTTTTTCCTTAACTTATATTGGAAACTTCTCCTGAAGAAATAGCTCCCCTGAGTGGATGAATGCCTTTCACATTCCAGCTTAGAAATGACATGTGGGGACAGGGAACAGATGCAATTATTATATATGTCTAGTTTTCTTATGCAGTGCACCTAGAGGCCTATGGAAACTGTTAAAAACCTATCTGGTTGCTAACAGAAAGACATAATAATTTACAACCCACTAGACCAAGAGCTGGCAATATCTATACAATCGAATAAATATAATGATTTGAAAGCACAACTTTGTAAGTCTGTATAAGAATAAAAAGAATGTTCACTGCTATTCAATTGGATAGTCCTATCCCAAAGATGAAGGGACGTAGTAATGGTAAGCAACTATACAGTTGTCTCTGTACATTAACATCTATATTTTTAAGAAAAATGCTTCCATTTGGGGAAACACGAAGAAAGGTGTCAGAGCAGAGTTTTCATCCTTCTGTAAACTGCCTTGATTTTGACTCCGGACTGAGGAGGCAATTCACACATGCTTAGCCATCTCTGATGTCATTCTTTGTCAAATCAAATTATGAAGTCTTGATTAAGCTTCTTGGGATCATATCAAGATGAAACAGAAGAGGAGAAAATGTATTTACAAAGTTGGTTCCTACATGGATGTCCTAAAATAAAATTTTCAAAATACAAGGTTTAACTTGTTTATTTCTGTATGTGTCTCATGAAAGTCATATAATTAGTATATCAATTCTATGAAATATATGTAGATTGAGGGACTAGCAAAGTCCTAAGGTCTTCTCCTAGCTATTTAGTTGTGAAAATGTTCACACAGTTATCAGTTATTCTTTGTGTATAAGCCAAGGGTTAAACAAACAAACACACACACATACACAGCAACTTTTCGGTCTTATGTCAAATTGCCAAATTCAGTTCTTAAACCATTTTTTGGGTGGAGGGAAGGGAGAGGAACTCAAAGAATGTGTGTGTGTGTGTTGAGGGAAGAGAAGAGTTAGGATAGAATGGGAGATGTGCATATACTTAGAAGCTGAGGAAAATTTTAAAGTAAAAGTAGAAACAATAATAAATAATGAAGCGACTGCTATAGCTGATGGCAGCAGCTACTTTTATACTGGGTACTAAACCCTCTGCTGAGAGCTCTGTGCCAAGTACTCTTATATAAATTTTATCTATATCTGTATCAATATATCATACTCTCAATAGCCTTCTGAAATAGGTTTTATCAGCTTGCTTTTTTTTTTTTTTAAGTTAATGGCTGAGGAAATAGAGGTTCAGAGGGGTTAAGTAATTTGTCCAATACCACCCAGAGTCTAACTGGTATCTTGCTGGTTTTCAAGTCTATGCTCTGATATCCTTCTGCTGTGCTACTTCCCCTAACATTTATTACACTGTGGATTCAACATATCTTAGTCCCTTGTTTCTCAAAATGTGGTCTGTGGATCACCTGTATTATCAATTGCCTAGAATATGGGTCCCACCCCAGATCCACTGAATCAGAATCTTTTGGGTAGGTCCTGGAAATCCACATTTTTAACAAACTCCTCAGGTGTTTTTTTAAATGCAGATAAAAGTTTGAGAACCACTGTCTTAGCCCTTTTACAAATAAGTCACCAAGATCTTTTTTTTAAAGAAAGGGTGATATTTCATGTATAAGATGTTATTTTAGCATTGGCATGACATTACACAAATTTAATTTCACATTCAGAAGAAAAACATGTTGCTGCCAAATCAGTTCAAATGCCTAAATTTTGTTTCATAGATAGTTGCTGAGAAAAACACATTTTCCTGGAATTTCTACTTTTTTAAGTGTTAAAAAATTTTATTACAGTCTAGAATAAGGACGTACCTCACTTTAGGCAATAGACATGTTCCAAATTAAAAATTATGGTGATGTGATAATTCTTTAGGTTCAAAAATTATATTTTATATTTCCAATTCAAATTTCTAGTAGTAGAAAATACTTTCTAAATATCACTGGTAGAAATTATACACATTTGTTCTGGATAAATGAACAAACATGAATCAGCAAATGAAAAAGTCACCTTAAGACTACATAGTAAAAGGCGGGTGAGTGCCAAGGAAGAAAGAAACAAATGTTAGAAATGAGAACCTTGTGAGGTTCTCTATATTCTGAATCAGAGAGATTCCTTTCTAGAAATCGTATGATCCAATATCTATTGCATGAACTAGAATGATTCAACAACAGTTGAGTGCTACTACACTTCTATATAATTTACATATTTTCCTTCTTTAAATAATCCAAATAATGAAATGCAGATAGAAACAAGATATTAAAGATGTGTAAATTAGCTGAACAAATTATGAGAATAAAGATACTCTGAAAGTATGACAGTAGTTTTAATTTTTCTTGTAACTACAGAAGGACAATATTAGTGAGGACAAAATAATTTAGGAATATTACCAATTTTAAACACTGAAGATGTAAAAAAGTAAACAGCAAAAGCCCTATAAGTACCTTATTTTTTTTTAAAGATTTTATTTATTTATTTGACAGAGAGAGAGAGATTACAAGTAGGCAGAGAGACGGAGAGAAGGAAGCAGGCTCCCTGCTGAGCAGAGAGCCTGATGCGGGCCTGGATCCCAGGACGCTGAGATCATGACCTGAGCCGAAAGCAGAGGCTTTAACCCACTGAGCCACCCAGGCGCCCTGTAAGCACCTTAAAATGTAAACTTTCCTCCTATTTTTTTTAGGATTTTTTTTAAAAGTAATCTTTACACCAAATGTGGGGCTTGAATTAACAACCTTGAGACCAAGAGTCACATGCTTCACCAACTGAGCCAGCCAAGCACCCCTGTAAACTTTTCTTTTAAAACAAACTGTGTTTTCTTTACACTGTATTTCTATTCATAATTATTTTCAGTAATCAAAGGCCTATTCCATTATATATGCAACACATGATAAATAAAATGTATATATGTGCAAAGAAAATAGTACAAATTTATTATAAATATTTTACTTAATGCTTGATGGCGATAGGTAACATTTCTAACATACCAATCAATGTTCTTCATCCTTTGGTATTTTTTATTTCAAAGGCGACCCTGACAAATTTAAATATTAAAGAGATTATATAAATAATAATAGGTGACATTTATCAAACACTATATATGCACCAGGCACTGTGAAAATGCTTGATATAAGGTACCTAATTTAATTCTCACAATTCTCTTAGCTGCCACACCATATCAGCTTTGACGCAAAATGACCAAGTTTGAACTAAATATATTTACTAGCCAGGTTTAAGTTTCTACACTCAATGTATAGTAAGCACAACAGGGCTCAAAAATATTTGCTGAATGAAAATCACCAGACATAAAAAGAAAAAATGAATTTCTCCCTTTATGGGAATTAAAGTTAGGTTCTTTCCCATTTTTTTCTAAAGCCATAGTGTCTTCATTCTGTTAAAGTGGAAACTGAGGCTCAAAACTATGAAGCTGAGCTAGTAAACAGGAATGAATATAGCAAACACTAGAATGGCTCTTATTCTCCCAGCCAGGGTCCCAACTCACTACTGGAAGGACAGAGCCCATGTTTTCAGATGATGGTATACTGAGGATTAAATATGGAAGAAAAGCCTCTCCTATAATTATGTTAACAGCAATGGAAAACAGATGGACTTCGGTATGTAATGGAAAAAGACATGGGAGAGAAGATTCACATGGAGACCTTGGAGAGCTGGGCCTTGGCTCACTGTTCTACCTGGCTATGATTCTGCTAATTAAAGATGTGACAGAACCAATTGTGTGACACGTTCTTTTATGCCTTTAATTTTTCTGAATATTGGATTAGAATATAATTGCATGAGGTTATGTCACTTTTTGCAATTAGAAAATGATTTTATATTATTTTGCATTCTTGGAGTTAGGTGACATAAAGTTAAAAATTTTGACACAGCTAAAATCACAGAGACACAGAAAACAGACCTGTAACACCACATTTACCAAAAATATGTTATATTTTACTTCCAAAAAGGAATGGATTCTATGAACTCTTAGAATCTATCAAAGGATGTGGCTCAATGCCTCTGGAAATTATGCTGATCACTCACTTGTAGAAAATTTTCAGACATAAAATGTTAACTTTTTCACTGACTTCTTTATTATGTTACAGAGTCAATGCTCTAAGAATTGTCAGGAGTAATTATTTTAGTGGGGAACTATAGGCTAAGTCTATATTACTTCAGAACCTTAGAGATCATTCTATTTACTTTATAGGGCCAGATTCCCTTACTTACTTTGTTCGTACCTATGAAAAGTTCCCTTGCAGACACAATATGATATCTTAGTTTGTCTACTTCATCATATTTTAAGTCTACGGAGGTCAAATGGAAACTTTCTACCTTAATAAGCTAAAAACTTCATTTTCTATTTTACCATGGTATGTCATATGAAGTTAGAAAAAATTTTCATTAATGAAAATTCTATAATTCTTAACTTTTTTTTCAGTTTTGTAACTATCATGCCAAAATAGATATCCCACTTAGTTTAATGCATATTTTTCAGTGACATGGCCTCATTTCTCATTGTAATTTGTATGAAAGTAGGCATATTTATGTCTATTAAAAAAGAACCTCTACAAAATGGAGACATTTTATTACACGAATACAACTTCCCATCCATACTTGTAAGAAGCACAGGACTATCATGCTAAATCATACAAAATATAGAATAACCAGACAGAAAAACACCTCTGTTGCTATATTTAGAAGATAGTTTCTACTTTTTGCTGACTTCATTAACTATAGTTGCCCATGTTATTCTTATTACAGTAGGATTTTCCCTCTTCTTTATGTGAGAATGAATAAATTATATCTTAAGAGGCAAGATCTTAAGCCATGTGCTCAATGTCCAATGTACAAAAATACAATTTTTCAGGATAAGAGAAAATTTAAAAAACAGTATATAGAATTATCAGAAATACATGTATTAAGCCAAGAATTTTCTCCACACAAAACCTGAGAAGTGTTGCTGTATCAAACTTCCTTTCCTGGCTATTTATTAGTTGTACAGAATCAATTTAATTCTAAGTTCATATATCTTTCTATATAAAAATGTGCCCAGTTTTGGTTTTCATTTTCCTCTTACAGATATGGGTATGGTGAGAGATGCAGCTGAGTACCTTAATCTCCTAGTAAATGTACAGTGATTGCTAGAGAAAAGAGATACAGCTAGTTAAAAATATGCTGCTTATAAATATATAATTTAAATCTTATAAAATATGGGTTTTTAAAAATAAAAAAACATATTTTTACAGTATTTACTCAGCCAATCTTACCTTTATGTTGTTAGCTATACCCTAAACCATAAAAACTACATAATCTGCCATTTTCTAAATCATGGTATCAAATGGTTTATATAGACCCTGTTTTAATGTTAATGAATTTATAGACACAAATAGCTAGCATCAAGGCTACAGTGAAAAGAGGAACACTTCAAGCATTCAATACAGCAAAAGGGACAGATTAGGGATCAATAACAAAATCACCTGGTAAAAAAGAAAAAAGGTGTTGCATTAAAAGGCTTTTTGCTTTACATGTGAAACAATACTGAGAAACCTGTATTTTAGCACTTGTACTCAACAGGCACTCCAACTATGCCACGATGAGAACAGAAACCCATCCTTTCTAATAATCTTGTGACAAAAGCTAAAAGACATCATCCTATTAACTAGTGATCTCAACTGCTAATGCGGAGTACTTCCTGGTGCCTTTTATGTAGAATGCTGCTATTAAAAAACCACTAAACATTCACTGTGAACAACACAGAATCATTCATCTTTTATCAGCATCTCTTGTTAGAAGAGTATGAGTGGGGCTGAAGGTGTCATTGATATTATGGAGTGGAAATTAATCAGAAATTTTTCTCATATTTTCCTCATCTCACTAATTTACTTTTGTACAAATTTCCTCCTGTTAAAAAGTTCATACCCAACCCCCTGTTGTACTCTTTTAAGTTGAGAATATTCAACGAGTGCGTCCACTGAAAAGCACCAGGTCCTAACACAAAAAGCATTCGAAATTCTCATTTAGTTGTCTTTATTTTGCTAGCGCCATGTGGTCCTTGAAGATGTAGAAAACACGGGAAGCCGAGTAAAGATCAGAGCAAGCTCATTAGCATTCTGACAAAATTGGAGTGGTGGAGATGTATAGTTTGCCTAGTTTGTCGTTTTGAAAGCTACCGGTGGTAAGCTTTCTATTTCATTGTGCTTTTGTCTTTTGGGGGGGGGTGGTTTCAAAGCAGCAGGGTATTTGTTAGCCCTAGGTTTGCACAATGCATTGTGGGAACCTTTCCTGCACATTCAACCCTATATAGTATCATTCCAGTTTGAGTCAAAAAGTTTTTTTTCACAACTTATAAGAAAGGACATGTGTGTGAATCTTAGTGTATACCCTCCATACATTTATCACTGCTTTGCTTGTCTCTTTTGCCTGAATCACAAAGCCAAAAAGAGTCAGAAACTGGGCATAAGTGACATAATTCTCAATCTTTAAAAAATGTTTCATTCATTTCAGAACACAACACTAAAACATTTATTTTCTGTCCTTTGTCATAAACAACCAGACACATGCAGGCCTGATTCAGTTAGTTAAAATTCAAAAGCTCACTGCTCTCTATAATAGAACTCAATTCTATTTTTGAAAACGGTATAGAGGGAAAAAAGGTTTGCGCTTTAGAATTATGTAAATAAAGAATACCTCTTAGAAGACTTAAATAACTTATTACCCTAGTCATTTGATTTTCTTCATCGTCATCTTCTTTTTCTTTTCTTTTTAATACATAAAGATCACTTTGAAGAGCTAAATGGGCTACATTAATGCTACTATTCAACATGAATGTTTCCAAGTTGCAATGAAATGGATAAAGGTCTTTGGGGATGAATTTATCTGCTAAATCCTTGTGGTTGCCCTCCTATCTTGGATGATGACCCAAAAGAATGTCAACAGCTCATTTCCCAGAGAGCTGGAAGAAGTCCCTATGCAAGCCATTATCTGCACATTCTCAAAGAACCATTTCAAACATTATATTTCACAAGCAGTTTTAAGTGATTTTCGTCTCATCTCTAGCATCCTAACAGTACTTTGGACATTAGTGCCTCTGAAATAAGGGCTAAACAAAGTTTATACATGAATGCCACATGTGGCATATAAAATTTTAATTTATTTTCAATACACGTTTTAAAAATATAGTCATCTTATTACAATAATATACTCATGACATTAAATGAGATAAATGTCTAACGATTACCATTTTTTTCTATTGTGGAAAAAAGTGCTTTTTATTACTGGTTATTATTTTACTTAGAATCTAACCTTATTTATGATAAGTATTTACAGTTTTTCTTAATTTGTAATTATTAAAATTTTAGGAGAAACTAAAGAGCAGTAGTGAGTGAAATAGAGTATATGAGTAATCTAGTAAAAGTAATTTGACAGTAAGAGAATGGATCATTCTGACAGGAACCCTGTGACATACAGTTTTTGGTTATATCATTTCCTTTGTACGTTAAGAAACCACTAGAATAAGCAGTATGTCATCTTGGGGGAGACAGTTTTTACATATTAACTATTCATATTACAATAGAACACGTCACTTAAATGATGAAACTTTTCTTTATTTCTAATTTAAGCTCTAATTTTCATCCCTGAAGGCTTCTCTTAGGCCTTCCTTTACAGTTTGAAAGCTCATTCTTAAAACAAACAACAACAACAACAAAACCCAGAAGAAACCGTCACATATAATTATGTGGTTATGGTGTGACCCCATTTATATACTGTTAGAACATGAAACTTGACTAACTTGAAGCTTAATATTTTAATGTATCCCAACACTGAGCTGTTCTACTGCTAGCTTTAAAGCTTAAAAAAGAGTGGATGTTACCTACAGTAATAATGACTGAATTAGTTCTATACTTTGCAATATGAGTAGAGCTGCAAAATTATTTATCTACTTCACTGCATTCTCCTACCAAAGTTTCTTGAATAAAATCATTTGAACTAGCTATATCAAATTAGAGAGCAGTCAGGAGTGTCTAAGTCCAGCTTTAAAACAAATATCTTAACAACTACTTAGCCATATGGAAAATAGGTATGTCTTCCTGAAGCCATTTTAAAAATATATTTTCTATCTTGAATTTAGTATTAGAAACCATTTGAGTTGTAATGTTTCGGTTGCTGAAATATCACTCTTTTAAAGAACCTGAAAAGATGTAAAAAAGCAGGACTTTTTAAAGCTGCCAATTAACAATTTTTCTAATTTTTAAAGCCCATTACATTTGCGCTTATAACATATTCAAAATCCAGGAAACAAAGAGGAGTTAAAGCATTATGAATAAACAAATGCAGCTGTATAGTTAGACACAGCTACACACAGACGAACACAGCTTTTTTCACATTATATCAAATTTGAAGCTTCTTTACAAGTGTTCACATCATACTGTGTTTAGGTTCCTATGACTTAAGGGCCAGATGCTTTTCACAAATGACCAACAATTGTAGTTAGAATAAATTAATGACTGATTTTTTTAAAGCTTTGATGGAATTAAGCATACTTCTTTTCTCAATGTGCCTATGTGAATGTTTGCCTGTTAAACTTTTTTTTCTTTCGTTCTTTCTTTTTTTTTTCTTCTTTTTTTGACAAGTGAGGCCACCCGGCAGAAAACAACTGATGCAAAACCCAGGAATAATCCCTCTGTTTAGTTCAACACTATGGTTAGCCTTAACACTGCCTCTATTATCCAATGGATTTAGAGAAACTTTCATTTATTTGTTGGCCTCAGTTTTCAATTCTGTTGCCCTCCTTAAGGAAACCTAGACTTATTCCTATATAAGTACACTTGCATACTGGTACAATGAAATGTCTTAGAATTTCATTATCCTACTAAGCTAAATAGGGGCTGTGTACATATGTAATTTGAAAAAATACATGAAAAGAATCAAGATATAGGTTAATACTCTAAGGACTTTTAAAGCACACTGTAATAAACCTATAATGTTCATGGTACAATATTAACATAATTCCAACAATATTTTAACAATATACAGCCATCTATTTTTAAAAGATGCAGAACCACTGAAACCTAAGGAATGCATTTGATTATCACAAATTCAGTGCCAATTAACTACATTAAAATGTGTTATTTTCCTATAGGAATCTTTAAAAAATTATGTTTTTATTATGGATAATATTTTACATTCTCTAATGTTCAGAGTCTAAGCTACAAAAGGTTTACTCTGCATGAGACAGGCAAAATAGAATATAAATTTTTAGTTTACTTAGGGGACTCAAATTAGGGATTCATTTAGCTGTTTTTACATTATAGCAAATCATCCTGTGTAATCTTAACAATACATTTTAAAAATCTACATTGTTTTTCTTGAAACAATTGGTTATTGAATCTTAAAAAGAAAAAATGAACTGTATAACAAACAGCATGGTTTAGGAGAAGGAAAACATGAGGGACTGGGAGTCAGAAAATAACAGCTCTGTGCCAGTCTCTTCTAGCCTGTGTTTTCATCAGTTAAAGAAAACGGATGCTCTCTAAGACTGTTCATATTTTCAAACCTTTATAACTACATGGTACACTGATATAAAACAAACTGCTATAATATTATAAGTTGATATTAGGAATTTGTTCAAAATTTGATTCTTATAACCTTCTTTACTCCACAAATGCTTTTAAAAATGAATAGTAAAAAATGCCCCATATGTATGCACAGATTGCATAGGACCAACTTTCAGTAATAGAACTTTATAATAAAGACTCCACTAACTAAAAATGGATTATATAAGGCTTAATAAGGAAATCGTAACATTCTTTGGAATATTCCTTCTTAGCTGTTTTCCCTAGTTAATGCAATCAGCACTGATATCCACCAAAACACATCACCCAGAATGATGTGCTATTTACACCTTAATTTAAAGAGGGCGGAATTAGCAATACCACCCACATCCAACTCCTTCATTTATTCTTCCTTAGTTTTTCCTTAAAACAATAACATTAGTTTCTGGAAATAATCAACTAAGAGAAGTTTCACATAAACTCACATATCCAGATGTTCAAAGAGGACTTTTAAACTTTATTAAGGAAGTAAAATGGAAAGATGATGATGACATTCTGCTACCAAGAAGGGAAGTAGAGGTCTCCAGCTCCAAATGCAATTGAGGTTTCACTGTATATAGTATTCTCTTTGGAAATAAACATGTATTTTAGGGTCCTAGCTAGTAATGTAAATTTCTTCTATAAAATTGATTTCCCTACTGGACTAAGCACATCAATAAAAAAACAAATGAACTACCAAAGTGCTTTAATTAACAATTTTGCAAGTGAATACAGACATTAGCGCAACACTGCTGCCATTAAAGTCTATTCCTTGGCATATCTGTTTCTGTTAACATTTCAATAGACCAATTAAATGACCTTTCCCCCTTCAAACTCAATTAAGCTATTTGAACTTCAAATGCCACCTTACCATGTATTTATACAAAATTTACACTGCGGAAATTAATTTTTTAGTTTTAATGGGTTTAACAAGTCAATACTATTTTAAATTAGCTCTCATAGAATGTCATATACTGTAAATATATGATATTATCTGAATATGCAGTTGTCTAAACCAAATCTTTCCAATCTAAACTTACATATTTTACTTTTGGTCTATGTTTTTAACAATTTTATAATCTGGTTATAATTTTTAAAACTTTAAATATACAAATAAGACTTATTGTTTTTAGGCAAACTGAAAACTAAAAACCAGAAAGCAAACTAAGAAAAAAAAAATACTCTCCAGTTAAAAAAGAAGAAATCAGTTTCTCCTTACAAATTAAAAAAAAAATGAAAGCAAATAAAGGTACCAAATCCTAAGATTCCCAGCATTTTGTAATCGTGAAAACAAAACTAAAAACCCACATCAAACCTTCAGACTTTCTTGATGTGAAAGTAGGTAAGAAGAGAGTACAAGTGGGCAGAAATTAGGAAAAAGAAAAAAACCAAGGCAGAAATCTAAAAATTCTATTTCGGCTTTCTGAATTTATTTCCCCAAAATTTTGTGGCACAACGGGAAAGTACAACAAAGCATGCTTTCTGGGAAACAGCACTGACCCCTTTAGAATGTTAATCTGCCATATCACTTGCTAGTCCACCCCAGCATGTACTTTTGCTCCTACCCACAATTAAAAGAATACATTTATTAAGTAGTCTTATCACTGGATGTTTCAGCTTGTAATTCATGCTAACTAGATAGTCAAAGTAAGATTTATTTAAATTTTCATTTCTTTGTAAAACTTTGTAGACGCTGCATATCTCATGATTAAGAACAACATATAAAGCATCCCCTCTTCTAATCTTCCTAAAATCCCCTTTCATCCAATTGTTTAAGAATGCTTGAAAGGCTCACACCAAGCCTAAGACCACTGCACATATGGGGGAGGGGAAGCTCTGAGGTTAGCTAATTAAACTGTTTGTCTTCTGAAACATTTAACTGGCTTTGGAGATTATTCTAATTAAGAATGTTAGATGTATTTTTTAATGTAGCTATTAACATTAATCATAATCCACCAATCTCATGTGCTGAACTATGTCAATAGAGATGTGTTAAAAACCCTGCTGAATTTATTTTAGAAAGAATAATTCTGAAAATTACCATCAATATGCCTTTCAAAATGCACATGGAAAAGCAGTAATATATACTTTCTATTTATTTGGGCAAATTACTATATTTGATATTCTCCAGCACAATGCAGTATGTGGGGGGAGGAAGGGAGAAATATCTGCTGGTATTCATACTGTACATGGGCCGTAGGTCTAGAACTAGGAAATAAGAAACTACATTAAAAAAGGAAACTACGTAAATATATATGCCCAAATTCATACCACATCTATGCACAGATATATTTCAGAGCTCTCAAAATTGTGGCGAATATTGCACATACACACACACACACACACGTGTGTTTACATATATATGTATATATTCATATATTCATGCCACAAAAAGAAGTTGGCAT
Organism: Ailurus styani; assembly: GCA_002007465.1. Taxonomy (NCBI): domain Eukaryota; kingdom Metazoa; phylum Chordata; class Mammalia; order Carnivora; family Ailuridae; genus Ailurus; species Ailurus styani. Next base: position 220,511 of record LNAC01000831.1, on the reverse strand, counting down.
ACAAACAGAAAGAATGACAGCAACAAAAAAGCCAATAAACAAACTGGCTAATTTTTTTTAAGTGAAAGTATTTTCCCCCTTAAATAATTAAAACAAAAACCAAAACAAAAGAAACAAATGAATTATGATTGCAATACACACAACAGGCAGCCTCTATTAGAATCAGAAGGGTATTATACTCTAAACACTTTTTCTTTCCTTACTGCTGAAAGATTATACTGGTTATCCCATTAAAGTTGGTAAAATGCCATTCTTGTGTCTTAAAGCTCTAGTATTGGAGGTCAAGAAGTGTATGCTGCTTCTTACAAGGCTAGTGTGGATGTAATCTTCCCAAAGTTACAATAATTAATGTTAAGCTTCTTTAGCAATACGTTTCTGAAAGAACTTGCCTGATAATATACTTAGAGCCTGGCTAGCTGTTTGTGTTTCTGAGCAAGAAATGTATTCTATGCTACTCACGTACTTCAGCTTAAATCTTTAGTCAAACTAGGATGATGATGAGTAGTTTGACTTATGAACAGACATAATATTTAAATATACAGAAATTAAGTATGTAGGAGATCCTGACACATATACAGATATAACTTTCCTAATATTTATTAATTCTAAACTAAGAACTGTATTGAATTCCTTCAGAAATCTTTTGTTGGTATATGTAAAAAATTTCAGGAAAAAAATCGCACATATTCAACTATGATCTTTAACATTTTTACAAAATCATCTTTTTAATGATAAATAATACATAGCTCTTAAGGAAGGCACTATTCTAAATGAAAATGGAAAATTTAATTTTTAGTATATGACTTAAGAGTATAACTTCTTTTTTAAAATACAAAATATATCAGATCTAAGCATTATTTTAGGATACCAAAATACTGAATTTACTCAGAAAAAAGCCTGTGAGTATTGGTTGGTTTTGTGTGTGTGTGTGTATGTGTGTGTGTGTTTTGGCAAAAATGTCTTCCATCTAAAGTTTTACCAAGTAAAAGTGAAAAAATAGGCAAGCAAAAACAGAAAAATAGGGGCGCCTGGGTGGCTCAGTAGTTAAATGTCTGCCTTCCGCTCAGGTCATGATCCCAGGGTCCTGGGATCGAGCCCCGCATCAGGCTCCCTGCTCTGTGGGAAGCCTGCTTCTTCCTCTCCCACTCCCCCCTGCTTATGTTCCCTCTCTGGCTGTCTCTCTCTCTGTGTCAAATAAATAAAATCTTAAAAAAAAAAAAAGAACAGAAAAATAAAACCCACAAGAAACTACCCATATGAGTAACTGCCATCAACTAGATTTTACATTCCTATCTACAAAACGAACAGAAAAATTGGTACGATTTTTATCATATGCTATCTTTATTCTTTTTCATGGAATATTTATTCCTGAGATGTCAAGGAGTGGCATGGAGTGGGATGATGGATTTAAAAAAATAAAGTTACTGCAAAAGGACAAATGTTTTACTCTGACAGACATTTCTGTATAAAAGCACTGTTGGGTCCTTGAGGGAGCCAAAAGATGAATGAAAGATACCACTCAGGCCCCTACGGTCCTTCTTTAAGCTATTGAGGAGACACTGCACATACACATAAATAATTCTGTATATTATTATAACAAAGATTTTTAAAAAATGTTATAGGAGAGGGAGAGAATAATTCTGGCTGGTGGGATAATCTAGGAAAGCTTCTGGGAGGTAGTTTTAAATAATTTCAGAACAAGTCCAGTTTATTCTTTTATACTCCTAATTCAGCTCTTCCACCCAATTATATAAAATAAACATGAGAAAATTTAAAATAATTATGAATAATTACTATATGTTACAAAGTATTTTAGGCATATTAGAATGATTTTGTAACTCTCCTGAAGCAAGGACCATAAATGTTTGACTACATGATTCAGACAAATAAATACATAGTAATTGCTTGTAAAATACTGAATAAACATAATAACGTGATTGGTCACAACATCTGTGACTGGCCTGTTATTAATACCAACTATAGCCAATTTTTAATGAAGCCAGATAGCAATGAACTAAAATCTTGACCTGACTCCTAATATAGTGTGGCTCTGAAATCAAAAAAGAAAAAATTACAAAAAATAGTCTTGATTAATTTAGTTTAAAAATAAGCCATGAGGACAATGATGAATGATATGCGTATGTTCTTATTCTTTAAGCTGACAGGAAGCACGTTATTTACAAATTCTAAAGTTGTAAGCAAATTATCCAGAGGCACAAGTGGAATCCCGTTCACTTGGCATTCCCACCCTGAGAGAACTCTATAGTAGCTTCCTGGGCAAGAAGGTAACACTTCAGTAAGACAGCCAATGCCCTTGCTATCCAGAAGGCCAGCCATGTTCTCTTCTGCAGTACGTATAATATATCTGGGGATATGTCTTATTGATAATATAGCCATCAGGCATCTTTTCTCCACAACTGCAGACTTCACTGAAGATAATGACGAACAGCTACATTTATAGCATGGGCAAAACTAATTTACGTTTCCTTCAAACTAGCAAATTCCCTGCATAATAATTAATACTACCCATTGCTGTCCATGAGAAAAAGACATGATAAATTTGGATTACCATGAGATTAAAATAGATAACTATCCATCTGGAAGGAGTTTTACATGACGAACAAATGAAGAAGAATAGAGGATGTATTTAAGTATATTCAGAATTAGATCGTTTTCTGTGCCAACTAATTACTAGTGCAGGTATGGTGTTTTTTGTTTGTTTGTTTGTTTTTAAAGTAGTATTCTCAAAGGGAAATCTGTGGACCACCTGCTTCAGAATCAAAGAGAAGGTAAAAATGCAGATTCTCAGATCCCTCTCTCACATACTAAATCAGAATATGGGCATGGAGGAAGGGGTGGGTGCACAGCTGGGAATCTACAAACTCACCAGGTAATTCTGATGTATATTGAAGTTTGAGAACACTTTTTTGTACTGTACATATAATTTCAGAAGTAACATCAAAGGGACCATGACTAAGTCTAGCACCTTAAAATTGTAATAATGTAAAAAAAAAAAAGAATTAGAGCTTAATTCTAAAAATACAAATTTCACTAATGCTATGACATAAATTTCATGAGGTTGAAAATAACTCAAACTATTAAAATCCATTTATTCTCTTATTTTACTGAAGTTCTTCTCTACCTTTGTTGAATGAAATCCAATCTGTGTTGGATACTGTTAACAAAGTATTTATTCTTTTCTTGTTTACAAATAAAAATTATTTTCATGTACCCGAATCAATTTAGTTGAATCTGTGTTGTTATCAATCACTGCTACTCAGTTTTAAGAGACCATATTGTAGGAAAAAAAGATCATGAAAGAGAAGAAGTCCTTCCCATATACTGTATCTTATTTTCATGATATAGGACATGTTCTTCTTTTCTTTAAGATATGGTTAAAAGAAATTGTACTTCCATAAGATCTTTCATCTCAGAAAATAAGCCTGACAAATTTTCTATGAGCCATTAAATTCTACAGTCAAAGTGGGAAGAAGAAAGGGGGAAAAAAAGAAGTTATGTATAGAGCTAAAAGTGGAATAATCAGTCAAAACAAAAGGCTATTCAGATATTTCACAGAGACAGTTCCCATATATACTTTTATGAATTAAGCTGGATTAGCAAAATAACTACATTAAAAAATAAGTTCTATTTAGCCTATTTAAAAGAACAGATATATCTTTTATTACCTATTCCCTAAATAATTTTTAAAATACTAAAATGCTTTAAAGGCATGAAAGTAATATCTCATTTTTCTTTAACAGACTTTAGAATAATACCTCCTAAATATTTTAACTCCTTACACAGTGGAGATGCAAATTCTAAAATATAAAATTAAATGCTTTTGAAGGACACTGAGCTCCCTCTGGTGAAAGCATAACAAGTTTATTAAGTAAGCACCACCTCTGGAATTATAATCCCCTCTGGCTTCTTCCACTGAGTTTATTGGTTCAATTTTCATAACCATGAGCATCATTAGGGCAATGCAGTAATTAAGAGTTGTTAGAAAGTGAATTCTCAAACTGCAGATTAGAAAATTAAACTATTTCCTGATTACATATTAATGGAGCACAACAATAGCAGTTGCCATAAGCTTGGAAGGCAACCAAGGGATAAATCTGTGTACTTAATTACCATAAACAATGGCTGCATAGAAATGAAGTTTTATGCACATTCCCTTCTGTAATATGTCTGATATCAGTACACACTTGACAATTCTTGTTCAATTATCTCTATTATTTAATGCGCTGTGAACGGCTCTGTGTAAATAAAATTAACCACCCCAATTACTTTGAATTCATCTAGGGACAACGTAATAAAAAAATGTGAAGAATTCTGCATGCCTATTAATCTAAAACATTACAGAAGCTTTCCCATATTCTCTTGTCTATATTTATTTTGTCTACACTTATTTTACTGCTCTGCTAATTCAATTACATTTACCATTGGCGGTCAAAAGAGTTTTGTTATTTAATTAATCCTTATATAGCACCATAAACATGTTCATTATCTGATAATATCCACAGAGTCTCAAATAGTGAATAGTGCCTATTTAATAACTAACTGGATTTATATCTAACTGAACTTAAAAGCTTAAGTCTAATCATTAAAAACATGAAAAAATACGCAGGCCAAATATATAATTACAATAAAGTTCAGAATGCAACTTTTTTAGGGGGCAGAAATGAGAAAACACAGATGAAAAAAACCAGAGAGAAATACACAAAGTATGAGATAGTTACATGACCCTTGGGTTTGTAATGCTTGAGTTGTATTTCGAAGTTTGCACTTACTCAATATCTAGGAGTCACAGCATCAAAAATCCATATGTTTTATTCATAGAATACACTAGTTGTGCCACAGAAGGTACGCTGTTATCATAACAAGATAATTGTGTCTTTGTAATCATTTTATGTTGGTCATTATGAAGGGAAAAGAAATCAATGAGATTGAAACCCTATTATTCTATACTTTGATCACATAAATGCCTTTTCTTTTTTATACCTTCTGCACATGCTCATTTTCTTACTCATTCACAAAGCAAATCTTTCATGATCATATATAGTATCTCAGGAACATAAGTATAAAACCCTCTGGAAATGTAATAATGTTTAAGTATTTAGACTCTAATCGAGAGACGTGACACTGACAGTACTCGTGCCACTTAAGCACTAATTTTCTATAAGCTCATCTAATGTACCGATAAACTGTTCTTTTTTTTTAATAGCTGAGATTACATTTTCATATTGAAACAGATCAAGATCACATTTTTATTTTAAGAGTAAAACTAAAGGGCTTTAGCATAGGAAGTGTACCTACATATCCAGTGTCATAGATTGTAAGCTGTTAATACAAAAATAATTATATAAATTTAGAAGTCAGTCATTTAAAATTTTAATTTTATTTTTAACATACCTCAGAAAACTGGCTTCAGGTATTCATTAGTAAGTAGCTGATCCTAAACCAAAAACTACTCTCTGAAGGCTATAATGCTTAAGTTTCGAAACCTTCTAAAGATTAGCAAAGAGCTAGACACTTCTTTTGAAGAGAAGCTTGTTTTTATCTCTTTGATTATTCCAAATGAGGATTTTTGCAACCAGATTTTCATGTATATTACAGTGTGATGACCAAGGAAGAGATATATCGTTAAGAGGAACGTGAGTATGTTGGGTCTCTAATGGGCCAAATGGGTTGGTTAAGTGACTTTCTTTATAAGCTAGATGAATATTGATCTGTTTCTTCTGAGTTACTAATTATAAGTCATAAAATGGTGATAAGAAAGTTCAGAGAATTAGTAATAATATTCCAGGAAAATCAGATGTTCACTTCTAAGAAGAAGAGAAGGGAAGCAGGGACCATGTCATATGGTGTCTGGAATTTGGGTTCCAGATCCATCAGACTGGGTTTGACTCCTGACTTCACCACTTGAGAACTGTGTGAACTGGACAAGTTACTTCTTTCTCTGGGCCTCAGTTTCTTCACTGAAAAATGTGATTATTAATAGTTTTGGCTATTAATGGAACCTATCTCATAGGGCCATTGTGAGAAACAAGGAAGTGATGCACAGAAAGCATTTTCCATAGAGCCAGACATAGTAAAAGCATGCAATAAATATTGTAATCTTTAGGTAAAGATAATGGATAATTCTGGAGATTCAAAGGAGACAATTCCCAGTAACAACTTAAAAACTTTATTTTTATTTTTCTGTGGGACCAATTTCCTTATTTAAAGCAGCTTTAACGTTACATTTTGTTCCTCAAGGGATGAGGTAAAGCAATATTCTAAGGAATCTGTAGAAAAGTTATTTCTTTCAATTCTTTAATTCTTATTCTCCCTAGGTATATTTAAAAGTTTTGGTGGCCAGTTAGGTCTTTGTTTTGGATAGTCTAGAAAAAGTGCCATACTTACATACAAAATGTTGACATGGAATGCACACGTTTCTAACTAATAAGCCTTACTCTTCCCAAAGAAATAAGTCATTCTAAACTTTAAGTGCTAGATATTTAAAAATTCCTCCTCAGAAATTACAGAAACTTGCAGTAATTATAAAAAAATAAAGAGCTGATAGAAAAAGGTTCTTTAGTATTTGCATAAGGATTTTACAAAGTAGGATGGCAGAAAATACACACACACACACACACACACAGAGTATTATTTAGTATTAGACTAGTTTAGGATTACTCAATTTCAGAAAGAACCCCACAGCTGTTCTGTCTCTGCCAATGACACCCTTCCCCCAAATGGATGTTGGGATCTCAAGCCCTTCTCCTGCTACTGTCATTCTCATCCCTGGCATTTCATCATCTTGCTGCAGGATCCACTGGCTCTCTATTATATTCCTTTGTTACTTTCCTGTTAGAGCCTTAACACGTCAGGAAAAATGCCCAGTGGTCTAGGCCACCATCCAGGCTCCACCTTCCTCCCCATCAAGATATAGGAGTTTCAGTGCCAAAGGGGTTGATATTTAAAACCCAGAGATGCTTAAGATCCGGGAATTGAGGACTGAGGCCTAGGACAACTATTATCATTATTCTAGTGATATTTTAAATTAATAAGTTTCTGTGGGTTTGTCTGGCCTGTGGATGCTAATAACAGTGCTTCTTTTGGAGGTGCCTGGCTAGTTCTGTCAGTAGAGCATGTGACTCTCAACCTCAGGGTTATGAGTTCAAGTCCAACATTGGGCATGGAGCCTACTTAAAAACAAACAAAAAACAGAGCTTCTTCTGGAAAACGTATTCTCAATTCTGCAAAATCAACTTATAAATAAACTCTGCAACCCATTTAAAATTGAGTACATTTCCTTAAAAAGTTAGAGAGTTAACATATGACCCAGCAATTCCAATCCTAAGTATATACCCCAAAGAACTTAAAATAAGGATTCAAAGAAATGCTTGTACATCCGTAATAGCCAGAAGGTGGAAACAACCCAAATGTCCACCAATGGATGAATGAATAAACAAAATGTGGTTATAGACATACAATGGAATGTTATTCAACCATGAAAAGGAATGAAGTACTGGCACTTGCTACAATATGGATGAGCCTTGAAAACATCATGTAAAGTGAAAGAAGCTAGACACAAAAGGACAACTACTGTTTGATCTCACGTATGCAAGATATTAGAATAAAGCAAATTCCTAGAGACGGAAAGGAGATTGGAGATTTCCAGGGGATTATAAGAGGGAGAAAATGGGAAATTATTGTTTAATGAGTACAGACTTCCTGTTGAGGGTGATGAAAACCTCTGGAAATGGTGGTGATTGTGTAACCTTGTGAATGTACTAAATGCTACTGAATTATACACTTTATAATTGTTAATTTTGTGATATGTGAGTTTCAAATCAATAAAGAAATTTGTATATACTCAGTATCTAGAACTATATGAAAACTGAAATAGCAGATAAAGTACATTTTGTTCTGTAAAGAACATATGGTGGGAAAAGAGGACTGACTCAAGAGCTAGAAAACCCAAAAACTTGAGTTCAAGCCCTACTTACGCTTTCTTAAATGAGTAATTTCCCTATTTGAGCCTCAGTTTCACCCTAGAACGAATATGGATGCTATCTGCTTTGCTTAATTCTGAGGCTGAGATTCAGAAACTGCATAGAAAACTCTTAATACAACATCAGGAAAGTAAGTACTAACTACTATAACAAAAGGAAAGTTGGAAGCATTGGAACCCCAAAAAGGATGAATATATGCTTTCTCTTTCTAACACCCTATCTCTTACTTCAGATGCAAACAAGGCTTTAGGCAAATCTTGAGAAACAATTATTTGGTCTGGAGGAGATTCAATACAGTCCAGGGTAATTGCTAGAGCTTACCAAGTTGAGGAACCAAGTCAATTTTAGTCTGAATCGGCAGTAGCCAACCCAGTGTAGATCAGATTCTGTCTTGTGCAGTAAGGAAAATCAAGACCCAAAGGCGGACTAGAATCAATCTGTAGTCCATGACTGTCTTTCAGAATATAAATCATCTGTAGGTAGAATGGGGCCACTTCAAAACTTCACCAGTAATATATGGGATAAGAAGAAGAACTTGAGTCTGTTTTGGCTAACATCTTCAATAAATCAGGCTCCAAGTATGAAAAAAGGGAAGGAAACCAAACTTCCAGCATTTTTCCTAGGCACAAGGCTTCTCTAATTTATCCAACACAATGAGGAAAGGTATTGAAAAAATGTGTTTAAAATAAATTAGCCTCCTCAAAATATTTAAAGGTAGTAATTTAAAATTGTATATAGAAGTTACACTACCTGGTATTTACATTTTTTATATAGCTAACATAACTAACATTTTCAAAAACCCCTAGAAAACAAAGGGAAAATACAAATATGAAACAATATATTGGTTTACGGGGTTCTTGTTGAATCTACACAAATGTGTAAGACTGAGCATACACGTAAGTTGTCAGGACAACAATAAACACGTTCTAGGTAATCTAGTATAATGGGAAAGATCCTGTATGAGAGGGTTCTGGTGACTTGAATTCTAGTCCAATGATCTGTGTGACCTTGAGATTTCCCTGTAACTCTGTCTCTTCTGTACAATAATAAGGTTAGGCAATAGTTCTCAAAAAATAAGTTGGGGTGGTTTTTTTTGGTTTTAAATTTTAAGCAGAACCTTTTCTTTAAATGAACTCTTCCAAGAAGCCTGCTACTTCAAATAAATAAACTCGGAGCTGCTCTGTTTGAAGTAAGGTAGGAAATCCAGACGCCTGTCTGCTTTCTGCTCTCTCATTGTCCTGGCATCCCCGAGGTGCCTCTGAAGAAGGTTTAGGGCTCCACAGAACAGTCTGAAACCCACTGGGCCAGATAAAGCCAAAGGTCTCTTCCTGTTCTAATATGTTCTGATTTCACTAATGTAGGTATTTTCAAATATCCCATATAAATGCTTATTTTTGGAGGAGTTCTTTCATTGTAAATATATTTTTGGTAAATACAGAAGAAAAAGTTCAGGAAAGAATTCTAATCTACTATTACTAGTTTACTAACCTACTTTACTATTTTACTAATCTAACTTTCATACGGCCAATAAAATTAGAGCAATTAATTAGATTAAAGGAATGAATTTTCCACTCTTACATTTTGACATTTTTTTCTTAATATATTTTTAATTTGGTATAAATAATTTGGATATATTTCTCATTTTTACCTCTTTTGTAGGAGCAGCATTTTAAACAAATACATATATTCCTTTAAAATATACACATACACATATACATATACTGCTTTTTTCCAGTAGCTCTCTGTGCACTGAGATCTATACAATCACTATTGGCAATCAGCATTAAATGCCAATCTACCCTCTGGTTAGGAGCTAACTTGCTGTTCTAAAACCTTCCTATATACCTTAATCCCTTCAAATGCAACCGTGACACAAACTATTACAGACATTTAAAAACCTGTTCTCTTGGGGGAAAAAAAAAAACAAACTGTGGAGCATCAGTAACCAGATAGTATTCTCAAATTTCAGTGATCTAGTCCATGGAGCCGTCCCCTATGCATAGTGCTCTGTTTCATGCAGTACATGGCTTTAGCTGGCCAAATCTTTTTTTTTCCCAATGAATCAGTAGAACAGTGAAGATCTTACTTTTTTTTTAAGCAGTGGCATATCAATGAGGCACAGATGTGTATTCCAACTCTGCATGGATGAGCACACTGTTCAATAGTGCTGGCTCACACGGTATCAGGCCGAGTTATCACTTCCCATGAAGGCACTCTTATCACCAGGGCCCAGAGAGGTGGCTGCAAATCGCAGCCTTTTTATTTTCAAGGCAGTTCTGCTGAACATTCAGGCTTCAAAGATTCACACTTCCAAAACTCTATAAGAGTTTGTGAACGCTCAATTTGCCAAAACTGTTTACAGTGTAATTGGGCACCGTACCTGTGTCCATGAGATAGCGAAGGCGCTTCTCCACCAGCGCGGCACGGGTGTCAATTTGCTTTTGCTCATTCTCTAGTGCTGCCAATTCTCCTACAACATACTGACTGGTGTCTTTGAACCCTTTCTGTTAACGAGAACAAACAGGAAGGGAAAAAAAAATCACTTGTAAGTTGCATTTTTCCTTTCTACAAACACTTAGTAAAGCACTTACCTAGAGAACCAAATACACTGTTAGTATCACCCTTAGTATGAAAAAGCAACTCCCCGTGATTCAAAAAATTTTCATATATGTTATGTATAGCAAAACTTTTGTAAATAGAGAAAATCTCAGTTGTTTCATATTATAATTCAACAACCAGACTTGCCATATTTAAAAAGTTAGCACTGAGAAAAAAAATTCCCCCTGGAGTAAAGTCAGAGTTATTTAAGCATGGACAAGGATGGAAGATAATTTTCCCCTTGGCGACTGTCAAAACAAATACCAGTGACACCTTTCATTCAAATGTGCAAAATAAAAAACATGGAGCTCTACTAAGGAAATGATTCTTAAAGTATCTACTGAAAAAAAAATTACCCAGATTTGTTCTTAGAAGAGTACAAAATTAAAGAGATACATTTCTTGATTTTATAGTAAATATACCATTTAAAATAGTTTTTAAAAGCGATAAAGAAGAAGTTTCTAATATCTCCAGTCTTCCTTCCAGCTGGCTCCTGTACTCGAACATGTCATTCTGTTGATGTATCACTAATTATTGTAGCTGCGAATTCTAACTTGACAGGTGGTTTCAAACCTTGCTACATAGGATCTAATGCAACTAGTACACTGATTTGGTTAATCTCCCATCTAACCAAATTTGGATTTTAATTTGAAATTTTACTTTTTACAATCATCTGTGTTTAAAAAATTATCCTTAGAAGTTTTATTTGAAGTAGCAGTTCTATTATAATGTACCAGTATAGTCTTAATTTTTACTTTCATATTAAACATTTAAATCATTAGGGGGCAGGGTTATTATTTATGGAATAGTTATAAATGGATTAATTATAGCTCCCTTTGGAATACCTGTTCTAGAGCTAAGTTTCCTAAGTAGCTGAGGAATACTGAAGAAATGCTTGAGTGATTACTCTCACCATCACCACTAACATTAGCATTTACAACATTATGTATTCAGAAAAACAAATGTGAACAATCTCTTCTATCAAATCCCTTCCCTACCTAGAAGCATATTAGTCTCTAAGAAGCCATGAGGCATTATCTTTTATTCTTCCTTAAACAAGCAACAACATCAAGAATTATGAGGATATTTTGGAAGTCTCATGATTAATAAACACATCTAACCATACATGTAACTTATGTATCTTTGGAACTAGTAAATTCACACATGAACTCAATTTATACCAGAGTATTATTAAATTGATTTATGATAGTTGACAAACTTAAAGCTAAAATATATTTTACAAAATTATAAAACTGAGAGTTTTTCAGGATGGCATATCAAATAAGTTACTGTTATTTTTTAAAGATTCATAAAAATGGATATTCTCCCATCTTGATATGAAATATAACAAAAAATTATAACAAAATATATGTTAATGGTAATTTTAAAATCTGGAATAGCCTGATGCATGCTTTTTGTACCTATCTGCCATACAGCAGAGCATTTTCAAAAAGAACTTTTCTCATTCCCATCCAGAGGGACAAAACAAACATAGTAGTCTGCAAAGACAACATGAGTAAGAAAGATATAAGAAAGCAAAAATGATAAGCAACACATAAACTTCATCGTTTTTAACTGACTGGCTCAGCTAAAAATAGTAGAAAAAGATTATAACCAGATTTCTTTAGTGTGAGTATATAGTATACTAAAGTATTCTGCAACTTACAAATTATACCAAATATTCCATCATGATAGATCAGTGAGCTGTTCTATGTACTAAAACCTGTCTTAGTACAACTTAAAAATGAGAAGTTTTTAGGACCCTAATTTGTTGTTTGTAATTCTGAGTGCACTTACAAGGATTTAAAAATCCAACAAAGACTATTTTAACAGTAAAAACAATGAAAGTATTTACACAAACTGCAGATAATAAAAAAGTAGCACCGCTACAGAGATCTATGTTTCCAGACAAAAATTCAAGTTAAAACTTGTTCTTCCTGCTTCTGTCCTGCAGCTGTCCATCAAAAGCAGCTTTCTCCCTGCGGTCTATCAAATATTTCCCTCACAAATCAATTTTACACATGATCAGCCCATACCCCTACTGAGCTGAACCTCCCCGTTAATTAAGTGAAGAAATTACCATATATATTATATTAATGCAAACATCATTCAGCTAGTAATTCACGGCTGATCTGGATAATGGAAAGGTTGAACACCCATTAACCCAAGCCAACAAAATGGGTTGGCTGAGAAATTCTAGCAGGTCTCATGTGACTTTTCCCTCTAACTGCAGCTCTGCGGTATCTGCTATTGTAATAATTAAAATCCTCCTGGTAGATCAATACTGGAATCTCTTTATGGGAAGTGCCCTGATGGAAATGTCTCAAGGAAGCTGGGGCTGTGGAACTCTGAAAAATTCATTTTTTTTATCTGACAATTATCACCACACTGCAGACTAATTCAACAGTGCACCCCTCTCACTCTGCTTTGAATGCACTGGAGATTGACATCTTAAAAAACCTAACATCTCATTTTAACAAATAAAGGCACTATTTCCACATACAGTTTGGAATTATCAGCAATCATGAAACCACACAAAAAATTAATATACATTAAGCACTTCATCTTCTGATGGCTTCCTCTGAGTTTCAGTTATCGCTGCCTTCTCCTCATTTCCTTTCTTTGTATCTTCCTGTATTGATCTCTGCCTTTTCATCTCTTAAAAAAAAGGGGGGGAAAGACATGTAAAATTATTATAAAGCTTGATATTTGTGTATCAAATTGAAATATGGATTTACATTATTAGCTTATATATATATATATATACATATATATATATATATACACAAAGCTGGAAAACATTTTTAAAAGTGTTCCTACCTGGTCTATTCTCAACATATTGACTGAAAGACTGAAGTTGAGTTTTTCTGACTGTAGAATCCTTGCTGAACACAACAGGATTTCTAAATCGTTCTGTTGCTTTTTGTAACCGCTCAGTCCGGAGATCTTCTGTGCCATTCTAAAAATAAAACATAGTAAGACAGCCTATATCATATAAATATGAAATTACATATTAGTAAAACAACTACTGATTTAAGATAATGCCAAATCAGAAACTTTTTGAAAGAAAAAGGATTTTAAAGAGCTCTAAATAGTTCAACTACAAGTTCTGTTCCCTATAACCAAAACTTTGGGAGACATAGTTTAGACAGAGGATCACTCTTGATAACTTCGATTCATTAGACACTGTAAACCCCTGTGTCTTCTCCCAGTGATATCTATCATTTAAAAGTCATGTTGTTTCTGTCTATCCCCCCACTATTCTGCCCCCTCAGTTTGTACAGTCCCACAGACTTGTATGACAAGAAGAACTAGTTTCTAATTTTATGCCCATTGAGATAAACCACTAATGCTGGATGAAGGCTAAAAGGTAGGATTATAATACTACCCCACTGAACTGCATTTCATCAGCTATAACTTTCCAAAGCCAGATTTGTAAGTAAGCCCTTTACAGCTAAGGAAACTACAATTATCTTTTCCAGAGCTTCCTATGTTAATACTGGTAACAAATTCAAATGGTTCTATCAACAAGAAATATCCCAGAAGACTGAACTACTGCGATGTATGGAAGCTGCAGATACCGAGGTGCTGTGTACCAAACAAATATTTCATTTTATACCTAATCTTTTATTATTTTTATTAAGTGTTTTGAAAGTAAATAGGGAAAGGCTAAGATGCATGACTAATAGCTAAGCCTGCTGAATGCTGAAACTGGTTATCAAAAGCTACCAAGACTTTGCCCTTCCTCTGCATTGAGACAATCAGTAATGAGGGAGTCCTCCAATGGCCTATTCTCTAGCCTCAAGGAGGCCTGGGATACAGAATCCTCAAGGGAAGGTAACAGTTTATCCTTTTCCACAAACACAGAATGCCTCATTTATAAATGTGTAAACTGCATTTTATTAAAAAAATAAAACCCCAAATCAATGCTGAAAGCTTCAAGAGAACAGATGGACTCTATATGTTCTTTATAAGCACCATTTAAAAAATCTTAACTAAAAAGATTCACACAAGGACAAGCTATTTAAAGCACACCTTTTGTTGAAATAACTTTAAAAATTACTATATAAGACCCTTTTTTAGAAAGCCAAACCAATTTCATCTATTTAGACAATTAAACCTTAAGAATAAAAATACCTCTTTTATTTTTGAAGTTATAGAATATCTTTATTATTAGGATCATGCTTATAGTATGCTAGCTCTGAAGCTAGGACAGGAAAAATTTTGGCTTTTATTTATTTGTTTGTTTGTTTAAGAAAAGTGTATATTCTTACTGTTATCATTATATTAACTACCCAATAGTTTAATACCCAAGTCTTTACCAAAATAAACAAACACAGCTAAATTTTTTGAGGCTTGGCAACATGCTAAAATATCAGTGCGATTAGCCCACAAATCCCATCTTAAGAAACATTTTTATGACTAGGGACTTCTGCCACTTTACAAATGTATTCCTCTAAACCCACTAATTCAGTTAGCCCTTTCAATCCATTGTATTATTCTTAGGCCAGCGTCATTCTGCATTAAATCCACTGCAGAAAGCTAAATTGAACTCAAAAAATCAGACCTGATCCAGGCTTCCTTTTGTTCAAAGATAGAGACCAAAAGTCCTCTGGTGATGCCACACACTTTCATCACCAATTTATAGAAACCAACAGTATAAGGGAAAAGCAAGGAAAGTCATTGTTTTGGGACTTCAAAGCATCTCTGTGTCAGAGGAAGGAAATCCTTTCAGTCAGCAGGGCAGTCCCCATCATCTGCAGGTGGGTGAAAAGTTATATAGGACTAGAAGTGCCCTACAGCTACAGAAATATTAATGATTCTATGTGAGGAAAAGGGAGATGGATGGCTTCGTGAGGATAACATAAATAGTGTAAATCAAAATAATCTCATGCAGCATTTTGGCTAAACTCTTACACAAGTTAAGATTCATGTTGGCACAAAACACATAAAAGTATCTCTATATACAACCACATATCATCTTCACGTATTAACATTAATTCTAGTTCACCTAAACAGGTCAAAGATTGAGGGTGATAGAAAAAAATGCTGGAATTCTCTTAGCAATATTCTTCCTAGTAATATTTATATAGAAGTCAAGAATTGGCCGTTTGCAACGACATGGATGGAACTGGAGGGTATTATGCTGAGCGAAATAAGTCAATCAGAGAAAGACAATTATC
>LNAC01000831.1:181814-204407 GCA_002007465.1 Ailurus styani | reverse complement strand
GGGTGGGAGGGTAGGGATAGGGTGGATGGGTTATGGACATTGGGGAGGGTTTGTGCTTTGGTGAGTGCTGTGAAAGATGTAAGCCTGATGATTCACAGACCTGTACCCCTTGGGCAAAGAATAAAAATAAAATTAAAAATAAATAAATAAATAAATAAAATAAAATGTTAAAAAAAAAAGTCAAGAATTGTTTCTACTTTCACCAACACATCAATTTAAAGTAGTAGTTTCTCTGTAAAACAGTGTATGAATACTGATTACCATATCACTACTTAATTGATTAGCTATTCAATAAAAATATTTATATCTTAATCTTAACGTGAAGAATCCGGAAGATTGATTTTAGGATTATAAAGTGCCAGTGGAAGACAGAATACACAGATACAGAGTCAAATATTTTAAACAACTAAGGTTTACCTTAATGTCTTGCTCTGAGCTCTCAGTTAGAGCCTTCTGTGCAGCACTGGAGAGTGAATTTGACACCTGTGGCTGAGCTTCTAGCAGCTTCTTCAGCTTCAAGTCCACAAACTTAGTGTTTTGTTCTGTTAAATAGACAAATACTATGAATGACTAAGATGCATTAAGATATGCAGGCTATCAATTTAGGGGACGTCATAAAAATATTACTATATTTTAAATAAAGACATTAGACTTGTGAAATAACATATCAGACCTGACAAATGCAGAACTCTTCAAACATATATAAACTGTAATACATACTATATAACTATAGTATAACTGAGCAGTCTTTAGGTATGTTAACTATATTCCTTTTTTTTTTTGAAGAACAATTTTTTAAAAATTTATTTTTTATTTTTTAGAGAGAGAGAGAACAAGCACACGTGCATGCATGTTGGGGGGGAGGGGCAGAGAGAAAGGGAGAGAGAATCTCAAGCAGACTCCTCACTGAGCACAGCACCTGACACGGGGCTTGATCTCACAACCCTGAGATCACAACCTGAGCCAAAATCAAGAATCAGATGCTTAATCGAATGAGCCACCCAGGTGACCCTATATTTTTTTTAATTAAGATACAACTGATTTATAACATTGTGTAAGTTTAATGTGTACAATGTGCTGATATGATACATTTATATAATGCAATATAATTACCACCAAAGCATTAGTTATCATCTCTATCACATCAAATAATTATCATTTTTTTTGTGGTGGGAACAATTAAGATCTAGTCTCTTAGCATATTCTTGGTATATATATATATACACATACACATATAAATGTATATTTTCCCCCAAATCAGTCCCCTTAAAGAATATAGTCAGTATAACTTAAGACCATTCACTTATACTATATAGTTAATAGTGGCTATGCTTACCTGAAAACCTAAGCCTGTATTAGATGTATACATGTATATAAGTAACTGCATAGATTATACATAATAAAACAAGCTAGTTACAAAGCAGTTATTTAAAAGGCAATACATCTTACTCTTAAGTTATACTATTTCAGTTTCAATTCTTTTAGTGTATTAAACTTATACACATAATACCATATTAAAAGAAGTTCTTAACATGATCTCAGTCATGTATACCTTGCTAGAATCCCAATGTTTAAGTGTGTACATATGTACCCAGTATTGAAACAAGGCACATGTTTAAAAAATACCTTAGAATTAGAAGGCAGAAATACAGCAATCACATTTTGGAATGTATTAAATATGGATAAAAACTTAAAATAAATAAAATATACCTATAATTTTTAAAATAAATAATTTCAAATTATTTTTAGCAAGTACGTTAATCTTTAGTAATAAATAATTTCATTTAAACAAATTCACTCAAAGCAACTCTTTAATAAAATGACATGCCAACCATTTGGTGAATGATATTTTTCATAAAGATTAATAAGTTTTCTAATTATAAGACTCTTAATAAATGCTATTATCATTACTTTCATGCAAATTGGTCAGTTTATATTGCCAGGCTTCTCTTTTAAACAATATCTGATGAACTATGGTCAAATCAAGATAAAGATTAAACAATTTATTATTAAAACATTATGACTTTTATATACATATTACAAAAAGAATTTTGGGGAAAATAAAGAAAGGCTAAAAATCATAATATGTGCTACGTGCTTCCAGATTCCAGTTTGCATTCCTATTTCTTATTGTCATGAAATAAACTATACTCTGGATTGCAAAGTCTGCCTTTGCACATCAAGACTTACTGGCATGCTTGAGACTTATAAACAATGTATTAGTTAACTACAAAAATAGATAAGACTAAGATGTGTTTTCTTGTTTGGCATACATGAAGTAGGAGAGATTTTTAAAAAGGACAAGAGTCAAGCCTGTTAACCCTAACATATATTTTTTTAATGTGAATGGAAGTATTGGGAGTGTCTCTTCCATTTTTTAAAAAGTTTGTTTTATTTATTTATTTTTAAGTCATCTTTATACCCAACGTGGGGCTCAAACTGATGACCCAGAGATTAAGAGTCCCATGCTTTACTGACTGAGCCAGCCAGATGCCCCTAGCACTAATTTTAACTAACCTTTAAAGTATTCCACTAAGTTGCTACAACTAAAACCAGAAAACTCCCTTCACCTTATTTAAGAAGTGGCTAATTTTTTCTGTCTTCATAATCTACTGCAAAATCAGAAAATATGTGTAACTTACTGACAATGATTTTAAACTCTCGTAAATTGAATCTTAAGGCCTTAATTCTGTACCTATGGATGCTCTCATCCGGGAAGAAGGTGTTACTGGTTTCTGATAAAGCCTTTGGCAGTGGCTGTGGTGAGGGGGTGGATAAGCAACAACAGAAAACTTATTCAAAAAGAAAAAAAAAAATCAAACTTACCAAGTTCTACTATATTTTAAATAGAAAGAAGTAAAATGTAGTCCCAATTTTGGGTTAAACATTCAAAAATTTTCCTTAAATATGAGCATTCCCCTGGATTTGCACAATTATAAATATGCTGACTTCTATTTAGTAAAAATATAATTTAACACCAGACCATGAAGGAGCTACTGAGAAGGAGCTACTGATGGGTTTTCTTGGGTGCTCCTTATAGTCAGGAAGGCCCCCGGTTGAGTGTTTCTTAGAGAAATAACAGCACGATTTCAGAGGAAGAAGAAACAAAGCAAGTTAGCATTGAAGGGGCATGCCAGGGCTGGGAAGAAGAACACCTGTTCTCACTCCCTTCAGCTTTTTACAGGAAAAGACAAATTAGGGACTTCGCTTCCTTACCTTTAAGTCGCCAAACGCTCTTTATTGATATATGAATTTAATTCAAAAAGGATTTATGGAACCTCTCAGGTATACAAAGCTTTGGATTGCTATCTGATGCTGACTTATAAAGGCAATGCATCTGGAATACTCATCTATTAAACCAGGAGTATCTTTATATTTTAAACAACAGCTTAGTGATTATTGGTATAATATTTACTGACATAAGGTATGAGATTAATTTGAATATATAAGCAGTTTTCAAAGTATCTTATTATAATTAGTTATGGAGTAGTATAAATTAATTTATTAGTATTATTTAAATATTTAAAGTAAGAACAAAATTTGCAAAATAATATTACAACTAAGACTATCAATTCTAAACCAAGTCAGAAAATTTGATCCATGGTTGATGTTACATTTGAAGTATTCCATAGTACCTATTCCATAATAGGTACTACATCTATACCTCACAACAACACATCAAAATATTTAGGCTGAGATGAGAAACCAATTTTTGAATGCTTATAAATTATCTCATATAATAGAAAATATAAGAATAAACTTTAGTATGCAAAGTACAATTTATTATTCTAATTTTATTAATTTTAACATTAAATCTAAAACAAAATAACACAAATTTGATGGAATGTGGATTTAGCTAAATGATTTGTGAGGGCATAAGATGTAATAAAACTACAAAAAGAATTTATTATCATTATTGATGAGATAATAATAAAAATATAATGATAAAATTTGCCATGCAGCAGGATGCAAAATATAATTTGAAATTACCGGGAGTATCAAGGTCACTTTCTAAGTAAGTAAGTTCATCTCCACCTCCTACAACAAAGCCTTCAGGAATCTCCTCGTTAGTATCTATCTCAATATTATCATTTTCATCTGTAGGAACATGTAGCAATAATGTTAGTATATTATTTCTATTTTAAATCATTTATCCAAAACACTAAAGTAGAAAACCCAGTACTTTAATGACAGTTATTCAAATATGGTCTGATACAGATCAGCAAGAAATCAGTTTTAAGTCACTTTTCACTACTGGATGAACATTTATATTTTACACTCACATCTCAAAGTTGAATTGTCACATCAAAGCAGATACAAAAGTTTTGACAATTTGCCACACGTGGTCTCTGAGTCACTGAGCTCATCAAGTCCCTATATCTTAAGTTGTAACGTGTAAGTAATCTCCAATAAAGCATACAAAAATAAAGTTGATTTGGTAATAAAGTCATTAAATAATATTTCTAAATTATACATTTTTATCATTCATTAGATATAAATATATAAAGAAACAAATCATTCTTCATAAACTTGTAGCTATATTTAAATCATTTGCCTAAAGACTTGAATGCTTTTCTACTCTGAATGAATATTATCATAAAAGCATTATGGATAAATTAAGAGATAAGATCAAGACTGGAACAGACAGTACCTTATACAAAAGAAAGTTCAGAAATAATTAGAACAGTACACCTTGGAAGATGAAACCTGGGAAACGGATTCAAAACTAAAAACATGGAAATGAGGAAGTCTTACACTATTTTTTATACACTTAGTAAAATGTTTTAGGTCACGATTAATTAATGGAGGGTGTTTTTTCTTTTAAGATTTTATTTATTTGAGAGAGAGAGAAAGAACACAAGAGCAGGGTGAAGGGCAGAGGGAGAAGCAGACTTCCTGCTGAGCAGGGAGCCCTATGCGGGGCTTATTCCTGGACTCCGGGTTCGTGACCTGAGCCACGACCTGAGCCAAAGGCACATGCTTAACCAACTGAGCCACCGAGGTGCCCCAGCGGAGGTTTTGTTTACTTAAAGTTTTCTATTTTATATTTTTTGCCTTTCTAAATCCAAGTGATAAAATTGGTTAAGTAGCTTTGAATTTTATGCATTTGAAAAAGCATACCAATAACTGGATATGCATGTCAGAGGTTTAGCTTTAAATTTTATTATTGACAGTGTACCTTTTAGAGAAATACCTGTCTAGCCCTGAAAGTCAAAGAATATCCTTACTACTCTACAGCTAACATTTTATTGGGCAACTTTTATTAACAATGAGATATTCCAACATTATTACAATGGAAAAATTCTAAAATTCCATAGCTCTGGCTTAATCCTTCAGTATCTGTCCTTTTCCCTGCATACCTTTGTGTTTGACTTGGGGCCTCCCCCAAGTAAATACTACGATCATTAGTATTAATAAAAATAGTTTACCGAAACAAACTGAGGGTGACTGGTGGGTGGGAGGGTAGGGGTAAGGTGGCTGGGTTATAGACATTGGGGAGGGTTTGTGCTATGAGGAGTGCTGTGAAAGGTGCAAGCCTGATGATTCGCAGACCTGTACCACTGGGGCAAATAATAATAATAATAATAATAATAATAATAATAATAATAATAACAATAAAATAATAGTTTACATTTATTGAAGATGTTACGTGTACTATGTAAGTCATTTGGAAGAACACAACAAGGAAAAAAAGATTGAGAAATGACCCTGGGAAAAAACATTGCTAAATGCCTTCATATTGCTAAAGCACTATACTTGGCTACATTATTTAAGTACAATCAGTTGAGAGATACTTTCTTTCTTTTTTTTTTTTTTTAAGATTTCATTTATTTATTTGACAGAGAGAGAGTATAAGCAGGGGGAGTGGCAAGCAGAGGGAGAGGGATAAGCAGACTCCCCGCTGAGCAAGGGGCCTGATACAGGGCTTGATCCCAGAACGCTGGGATCATAACCTGAGCCGAAGGCAGACGCTCAACTGAATGAGCCACCGAGGTGCCTCTGAGAGATATTTTCTGATTAGTTGTACTAGCACAACTAATTTCATAAATGTTAGCATCTTCATTATCCTCAAAAATTCTTCTCTAAATTATTTTGAATGAAACATAAATGAATGACCAAGGATTTCCTGAGTGCTAAAGTGTTTAGAACACTTCCTTGTACTACTTACTCTGCCAGAGAGAGTTTTTAGAGTACAGTACTTTGTTGCTGCCAACCAGCCTCTACTGATTATTACTGATCATAATTAACCTAGAGTGATGGCATAAAATTCAACATTCATTCTGCATACTGTATCTACAATTTACAAAACACTGCAAGATGTTGAGTAGATACCAAATTGTATTAGACACTTATTCCACCTTAAAGATAAACATTCAAGTGGCTATAAAACTGTGTAGGATAGGTAAGTGTTTGGGGTAAAAAGAGCAAATGCAAAAGATGAAAGATTACTCTTTGCCAACAGTACCAGGAATTGTTCTTTGGAAGCATTAACTTTCAAAGCATACTTGAAGGGAAATAATGGGAGGTAAGTCTTGAAAGGCAAAAGTCCAGAGAGACCTGAAGGGCAGAACAGAAAGTTTAAATTCTACTTGATAGGAATGGAAAGATACTGGGGCTCTAACATGATCAGCACTGTGTTCCTTAAGAGTCGTCTATATAAGCAATTTTCTATCTAAGTGTCTTATTGTAATGAGTTGTAAAATATGTATAAATAATTAGTAGTAATATATGCACTGATATTTATGGCTTTTATAAATTACAATGGCTTCAATATTATTCCTAAAATATCACTCTTGCTTACATTTTGATATGTCTTCTTATGTGAAAGAAAAAGTGGTCTAGAGATTGCCCACAGGTGTGTACTATACATGTGAAATCATCCTTCATGGGAGTGAGACTGCTGACCTAAATGTCAGACTGGAGAACTGAAAGGCTTGAGGCAGGAAATCAAGGTTGGAGACTGTGATAACCTCCAGGCAAGCAGAACAGAGAGCCTAACCTAGTATATGAGGATTGGGAGTGGGTATAACGTGACTTGAAAACCGGCTGGCTGGATAGTGGGTAGTTGGGGAGGGATAGTGAGAAGGAGAAGGGTGAAACAGACATCAAAATTAACCCTTCTGTCTGAGTGACTAGAAGGATGGCATTGCTATGAAGAGAAACAGCTATGTCTGGAAATGTGGTCAGATATGGTCCCTTTCAGGTTCTGGAGATATGCAGAAAATTGCACTTCCTTTCATTATTTATGTATACAATGCTGGGTTCCTGTGAGGTATTAAATGGGGGCCATTCATTTTATTTTCAGCAAAATGAACTCTATTTACACTACTCCTCATCAGCAATGCTGAGTGGGTTAACTCAGTGTTTATATATGTATTGCTAACCTTAGATAAAAGGATTACTACTGGGGAGGGCAAGAGTAAAAATTGATCTCCTATACAGCTCAAGTCTTCTTAAGAATGGATTTCTACTTTGTTTCCATTCACTGACTTCAGTTTTTAGGACAAACCCTTGAATTCTTTTCAACATTAATGTTACCTATTTCTTAACACCTGTGGAAATAGTCTAAATGCATCCTAGCAAACTAAAGTGCATGTGTGTCTGTGTGAGATAGCACATACTACGTCTATAACATCTATTTATCTATCTATCTTTATGGCTAACAACTGAAAACTTAGTAGATGAGCATGGCAGAAAGTAAACTAGAGACCCAACAGAAGCTGTGCCAAATATGGCACATATAATGTATGCAAAAAAACGTAAAAGGAGATTGGATATGCACTGGAATGAGACAGTGCATTCCAGCTGACACCGAGCAGCACTATAAGCAAAATGGGAATCCCAGTGGTATGATTAATAGCAATAAGACCAGTCGTACACCACTTACCATTTACAAGTAAGTTGAGTGAAAAAAAAAAAAAGGGAATCTGGTGATAGTAAAAGAAGCACTTTTTTCGCAAAGACACTGAGGTGCCCATAAGGATATATTCAGAAAATGAATATAAGCTACAGAATAAATAAATATATAATAAATAAAATACATATCATATTTAACAAACCATATGTTATATAGTAAATATATGATATAATATAATCTTAAAATGGGATAGATACCTCTTTCCAAGTGCCCATGGACCATTAACAAAAGTTTAAAATTTATTTGGTTGATAAATAAATAAAATTTATTTGGTCAAAATAAAAGCTTATTCATTCTCAAACTTACTAAGTTTTCTTTCCTCACTGAGACAGGCTGCTGCTTGAGAACAGAAAAAAAGCAAGCTTTTCAAGTAGGTTCAGGCAATGAGTTTGAGTAATGATCATGTTCAACACATCCCCAGGCTGTGCTTCCTCCTTATTATTTCAGCTCTTGACTACCCTCTCCTTTGTCCCTCTGGACCACTGTTTCCAGCATCTTCCTATCCTCGTCTTACATCTAGGCTGGTCCCTACTTAATTCTCTCTCCTCCTTTCACACTATTCCTTATTTAGACCAGACGATTCCCACTAGACAATAGAAGAGTAGATACTAATTTGTTAATTTTTCCCCCTGACTTATCAACCTCATAAGTTCATTTTCCCTTAGGAATTAGACTCTTGTGAACCTAAGTGAATTTCTGATTTATTACACAAGGGTTGGCAAACTATAGCATGGGGGAAAAAATCTAGCCCACTCCAGTTTTGGGGTAAATAACCAGCAGGACAATTCATTTACATAATGTTCAAGGCCACTTTCAGGGTACAAGACCAGTAGTGAGTAGTTCAGACAGAGACCATAGGGCCTTCAAAGCTTAAAGTATCTACTTCAGCCCTTTTCAGGAAGTTTGCTAAATCCTGGCCTAGCACAGTGACTCTCATGGCTCATTAGATAAATGGATACATATAATGGTTGAATGTCAGGCAGGAATTTTACCCTCTCACTTGTCCTAAAGGTCACTTCCCCTGCTCCCAACCTGAACAGCTTCAGCTTATACCTTGAGGCCAGAGCAGACCTAGTCTGATCCATATACCTTTACTGAGGTCAGGGACTAGGCCTACTCCACTTGCTGTAGGTCAACCTTAGCTCCGATTTAGAGCCTTCCATCTGATACGTGACTGCTTTCAATATCCAAACTACAGCGTGTCCCATAGGAGAAATGGACCCTGGTCACGCTGATCTCCTTAGGGAACAGAGTCTAGACTCTTCAGGTTTTCATAAGTTATCTATTGAATCCCATCCCATCTTCATTTCACCTGGCTTTCCCTGTTCTAGTTTATACTTCTTTATTACCTCTGCAAATCCAATCCTCATTTGTTTTTATTTATTTTGTTGACTACTGAATGATGCTAAAATCAGGTCTTCACATTCCCTAGTTACCAAGTAGGGAAGATACCCATTCTTTGGGTTGTCACACTGATGAAGTCTCTTTACCTAATCTAGTCCTTGCTTAGTCTCAGCTGGGGTTGGATTATAGTGATAAGATCAATTATACAGATGACCCTTCCTATCTATGACTCTTCATAGATGAAGAAAAGCTTGGCTTTGATTATTAGAAGGCAAATACCTGATTGATGGGAGCACAATGTTTATCCATAAAAAAATAAAATATATAAAAAAGATATAAAAATAGACATAAGAAAGAAAAGATGAAGATCAGTGTGCCTGAGTCTTTCAAAGAGTAGATCAAGTGCCACCTTAGAGTAGGAGGAGAAAGGAAAAATGAGAAGGTATAAAGGAAGAGGCAGCTGTAAGAGCTCATGAAGAGAAGAACAGATCAGGAGGGAGTGCATGGACAAAAAAGTTAGCAGTGAAAGACCAGTCAGCACCAGTGCTGGAGAAGACTTTAGAGTGAGCTCCCTTCATGGTCTTTGATAAAGCCTTTGTTGTCATCCAGTGACATCTGCCTGAACCCTGAGACTTCATTTTAACATTAACCAAACTATCTAAAAACAGTAATAGTAAATAATAATTAAACTTTTAATCCGTAGCCTTCCCAGAGTTTATAGCTTATTTAAGATATAAGATAGCATTATTATTTGCTCACCACTGAAAAAATATTAAAAGAGACACTGGATGCCTCTCTATCCTATTATTACGATGAGTTTATGAGTTTCTCCTATGAGTTTATGATGCCACAGGAAGGGAGCATTAGTAGCTTTAGAATACTTTATATTGAGGGTCAAGAATATGAGGTTTTTTTTTCTATATTCTGAGATATAAGAAGGCAAAGATTTTTATGACTTACTTAGAATACCTGGAATTTTTATGATGCCAAAGAACTATCTTGTTACTAATACTAAATGAAAGCAAAATATCACAGCATTATATAAATGTAGCTATGAATAATTACTGATGTTACTATAAAACTGTAGTAGACACTGTAGAAATTGCAATAAAAATTCTGAATGATAGGAGTTGAAAAATAAGATGAAGGATTTAAGAAGATAAACATTCTGTGAAGTCCAGAGGGACAGATACACAGCTGTTTAGGAAAACAGCTTTCAAACTTACGGGCTGGAAAGTTATATGCTATAAGAATTAACTGGAATTCTTTATGATAGTAAGTTTTTAATATAAGGAATCAATTAGAAATAACAGCAGTAAGTTTCAGTTTCCTTTGAAGAAACTTATCATTGACCTTGAAATAGCTCACCTCTGTTTCAGTTCTCTAAGGTCTTATTCAAGTCCACAGTGGCCTACTCTTCAGAGTGATCTTAGCATTCTAAGATTAACTCAGGACAAGTACCTGGCATGTTTTGGTAAATAAATAGGTTATACACCTCTGAAATTTAAAAAACAAAAAACAAAAACCCAGAGGCCTCTTGAGTATACTACTCTTAAACAAAAATGTAAAAAGTTTCAATTCAAAGATGCCCAAATTGAGCATTAAGAGGCAAAATCAAAATTCTCCTTAATTGTGTCTGTAGTCCTGTCCTACCATCAAGC
Source organism: Ailurus styani (assembly GCA_002007465.1). Taxonomy (NCBI): domain Eukaryota; kingdom Metazoa; phylum Chordata; class Mammalia; order Carnivora; family Ailuridae; genus Ailurus; species Ailurus styani. The sequence continues at coordinate 193,484 of LNAC01000831.1, read as the reverse complement.
TGAGAGTAATTTCTGGAGATACTGAAGACCATCTTAGAATAAGGAGACTAAGAAGAAATGGATATGAGGCTTACCCAAAATCCTTACACATCACCCTAAGAGGCCAGAACATTGTTAAAGCTACTTCCTAAAGATCCGGTTCCAAACAAAAATCTTCCATGCCAAAGCTCACCACGAACAAGCGTCATGACCTAGATGTTGAGGACCTGACTGCACTTTACTCACTCACAATTAATGAGGCATCATGGGGAATCATAAACCAAAGTCTGTATGAGTTTTTTCTTAAATCATATTCTAAGAAAGTACTTCTAAGAAAGTAAAAATTAAGCCAAAAAGCTGATTTGGAAAACAGCAACAGTTATCTTCTGATTTACTATAGGTTTTTATATAGGTTTTATAGATTTTCCTATAGGTTTTTTTGCAACATATCAATAGGTTAGAAACTTTACGTATTTGATGCAATATTTTGAAGTAAGAATAAAATGTCCCAAAGGTCCAGCGCAGATTTCTGGGTTGTCTGAAGGATATGATACAAGATTCTTTAACTCACCTCCAGATGCCTTTGACCTTTCTTTCAACTTTTCTGCAGCCATTTCACCATAGCTGGGAAGTTCTGACATCTTCACTCCAGATCGAGCTTCTGCTATTAGCTGACGAGCTCTCTCTCTCAGCTGCCGACGTCGCTCTTCATCTTGCTGCTAAGATATATTGAACAGTTGCCAACTCAGTAATTGACAGAAATGCAATTTCATTTTCAATCTGATCATCATGATAGTAACTGGTTTACAGCATGGTGCTTGGCCCACATTATAAATAGGATGCTCTATATCAGTTGGATGTCACACCATTTTTAAAAGATATCCTAGAATCAGATTTTTAAAAAATATTTACAAATTACTGTATTAAAATATCTGCTGAAAATTCAAACTAGCCTTTAAAGAATGCTTGGCAATATATATTGCGGAGAAAATAGCAGGGATTATTATTAATAAAATAATCAGGCTTACAGAAAAAAGTCATAATGTGAAAAACAGAATTTCAATTAATACCTTATTTTTTTAATAGAATTTAACTTGCTATTTTCTAATAAAGGTATAGAGCATTAGCTGACAGACATCTTCGATATTATTAAAATGCTTCTACATCATATTGATCATATATAAGAAACAGTATTTTGAGAGGGCTAGAGTAGAATGGAGATAGTATATTAGTTTTACAAGTTATAGCTGTTGGTAGTTTTAAAATCAGAATTGGGTAACTGATGTACTATCCCCATTCCTACTCCTTCTCTCCCCAAATGCACATTAAGAAGAAAAAATAAGGGCTATCTGGGTGGCTCAGTCAGTTAAGCATCTGCATTCAGCTCAGGTCATGATCTCAGGGTCCTGAGATCAAGCAGAGCCCTTACACTGGGTTTCCTACTCTGCAAGGAGTCTGCTTCTCCCTCTCCCTCTGTCCCTCTGCCTCTGTGATCCTCCCCCGACTCATGCGCACACTCTCTCTCTGTCTCTCAAATAAATAAATAAAATCTTAAAGAAAAAGAATAAAATCTAATGTGGTTTTTTATTTTTTAAATAATTAAAAACTAGTTAATTAAATAACTAAAATTTCTGCTTATTAAAAAAAGATTATAACGAATGGTAATAATCAATGTGAAAGTGCTTTGTAAACTGGAAGATATATAAAACAAGGCATCATTATAGCAAACAAACTTGAAATAATGTGGCCCCAACATACCTTTGAGAGTGTTATCCTCTCTTAACCTCTCCCAACCTCCATAAAAGCTCACATCTATTTTATACAGAATCGCAATTTTTTTTTTTTAAAAGATTTTATTTATTCATTTGACACAGAGAGAGAGATTACAAGTAGGCAGAGAGGCAGGCAGAGAGAGAGGAGAGAGGAGGAAGCAGGCTCCCTGCTGAGCAGAGAGCCCGATGCGGGCCTCGATCCCAGGACCCTGGGATCATGACCTGAGCCGAAGGCAGCGGCTTTAACCCACTGAGCCACCCAGGCGCCCCAGAATCGCAATTTTCATAGTTTCATATAGTTTTCATATAGTTTCATGCCCAGAGATTTGAATATGTCATTTCCTCTTCTTGGAACGTCCTCTCATTTTATTTAACTTCTAACTCATTCTTCAAGATTCAGTTTAAATCCACTGAATTTCCCCTGACTGTTCTTCCTTCCTCCCCACTGGTGGTATAAAGTTTTTCATCTGCGTTACTATAGTATTGTGTGTGTATGTGTATGTGTTACTACTTTTAAAAAATGTCAAATTACCTTATAACTCTGTACAAATGCCTCCTTATCAATAGAACTAAGCTACTTGAAGGAAGGAGCTACATCTAATTTATCTTTGTACTCTGGTCCTTAGGACATAGCTTGTACTTGGTATTTGCAACAGAAATTTCAAGCATGAAAACTTGTAACTTATATTGTCAAATGTTTGTAACACAGAACAAGATAAAATGGCCACAATAAGGAAGTCAGATCAAACTGCACCAAGAGTTCAGATGAAAGAACGTTTCTGGGGGACGTGGGTGGCTCAATCAGTTAAGTATTTGCCTTTGGCTCAGGTCATTCAGATCACGATACCACGGTCTGGGATTGAGCCCACATCAGGCTGCCTGCTGCTTCCTCTGCCTGTGCTCTCTCTCTGTCAAATAAATTTTAAAAATCTTAAAAAAAAAAAGAACATTTTTGTCTGAGGGAAAACAGAAGGCATCATGGTTTTTGAGTTAAGCCTGCAGAATGAGCAGGATTTAGAATGTGTAGAGATGGTAGTCAGAAGTTTGGTGGGTCACTGTAAGAGAAACAAGGAGGTGGGAACAATACACAGACACAGAGGCAAGAGAGTACAATGGATAAAAAGTACATAGTCTAGCTTTCCTGAGCATAGGGCAAAAATAATAAGAGAAAGACAAGGCAAGAAAAATAAAGCTGGGCAGATAAGACTGTAGAAGCCCTGTCCAACAGGGTGATTGATTGTAAAGAAAACAAGGGCCAGTTAAAGGTTTGGTTGTGTGTGTGTGTGTGTGTGTGTGTGTGTGTGTGTGTGTGTGTGTGTGTGTGTGTGTGTGTGTCTAGGAGAATGACCAACCAGAGGTGTTGAGAAAGATGAATATGACAACAGTGTATAAGACAGGCTGGCACAGGGAAACTAGAAAGAGACTAGGTAGAAGGTTCTCATAACAGTCCAAGGAAGCTGTAATAAGATCCAGAAGTAGGATGGTGGCAAATGGAATGAAAAGACAGTGGAAGAATATATTAGAGTACCAATTCTTGTAACTGATTAGATGTGGAGGGAAGAAAGAAGCTGATTCAGAAGACTTGAAGTTGGGCAACTAGTAAAACTCCTGCACTAAAAATAAAGATAAACTAAGAGGAGCTACAGGAGGGGAGGGAAAGGAAGTTAGGAGTAAGACAGACTGGGTTTGAGAGGCTGCCTGGACATCCAAGTGAAGATGTTGGGAGGTAGTTGGGAAGTGAAATTCATGTTAGGAAGTGAAGTCAAACTATGACTACAGAGCTGAAACTATAGGAATATATGCAAGTACCTGAAGAGATACAGAGAAAAAGGGGGAGCTACTGACTAAAACACGGAAAACGTCTATATTTAGATGAGAAGAAGAAAATGAGATAGAGAAAGAGAAGAACTAGAATGCTGGTTTATCCTGAGAATCAAAGTAGAAGAGACTTTCATGAAAAATGGTTGCAGTAAATGTGAGAGTTAGTGAGTCTGAACATCATAAAGGGCAATCAAGGGGCGCCTGGGTGGTTCAGTTGCTTAAGTGTCTGGCTTTAGCTCAGATCATGATCCCGGGGTTCTGGGATGCAGCCTCATGCTGGGCACTCTGCTATGCAGGGAGTATGCTTCTTACTCTCCCTCTGCCCCTCTGCATCACTTGTGCTCTTTCACTCACTCTCCCTCTCTCNCCCAAAAAAAAAAAAATTTAAAAAAAAAAAAAAAAAAAAAAAAAAAAGGCAATCAAACTTGGTAGGCAATACTATTAGGGACAGCAAGGGTAGGCACCAGATTGGTGGAGCTCAAACCTAAGCAGTTCTTTCACACATTCTGAGATGACTAGAAATGAGAGCTGTCAAAATTAATGGGAGTAGATTAACAGGGGTATCAAATGGACCCAGAGACATGCTTGAAGCTCCTAGTGGACAAACTGAAACAATTTTAGTATCAAAAAGAACAATGACTGCAGTGAACCAAATCAATGAAATCACACACCAAATCAATGAAAAGTAATTAATTCACTATGATATTCAAAAAAGTCTTAGATGGGGCACCTGGCTGGCTCAGTCAGTAGAGCACACAACTCTCAATATGGGGGTCATGAGTTTGAGCCCCATTTTGGGTGTAGAAAAAAATTAAAAAAAAATAGAATGAGGAAAAGAATAAAGTGGAAATTTTTTTAAAAAGTTCGTAGGAGGATGTATAAATTCATTTGAGGCAGCTTTTAAAATAACTCCTCTGGGCGCCTGGGTGGCTCAGTGGGTTAAAGTCTCTGCTTTCAGCTCAGGTCATGATCTCAGCGTCCTGGGATCAAGGCCCGCATCGGGCTCTCTGCTCAGCGGGGAGCCTGCTTCCTCCTCTCCCTGTCTCTCTGCCTGCCTCTCTGCCTACTTGTAATCTCTCTCTCTGTGTCAAATAAATAAATAAAAATCTTTAAAAATAAAATAAAATAAAATAACTCCTCTGAAAATTTACAATTAGAGGAAAAGAAACAAGCAATTATCTTGTCCTTCTAGTAAGAACTGAATTTTAGGGTAACTAAATAGTCCCAGTCAATGAGATAAAGGTCAATGTTATACAATAATACCAGCTACAATAATTTTTAAGAGGTAAAATTACAAAAACATAACCTTGTCATTCATAAAAGAATGAATCTGGCATGGACTATCAACAGTTGTTAAAACTCTTTGATAAATGTCTGATGGGAAACTAGATATTCATATTATGCTGTGGCAGAGTGTATTTTCTAAAGATAGCCATGACAGTATTTCTCATTCCACATGTTCTCTGCAATGTGACCTTGCCACTCCCTCATCAAGTGGTAGAGTTTATTCCTTTCCCCTTGAATCTCAGCCAGCTTTAGGCACTTGTATTATAATCAGTAGAATATCTAAGTGTGGTGGATGATTTCAAAGGCCAGGTAGGAAGGGCCATATCCCTTTGCCCAGTTCTCTTGAAATTCTTGCATTTTTTACTCTCTGGGAACCCAGCTGCCATGCCAGGCAAATTAAGCCTTGAGTCTTCTTAGCCCACATACCAGACATGTGAATGAAGAAGCCTTCAGAAGACCTCAGCCTTTACTCATTTTGAGTCAATCCCCAATTGTTCAAGTCTCCCTAGCACAGACCCCAGACAATGCACAACAGAGACAAAGCACTGTGCACTGTCTAAAGTCCTAACCCACAGAATCTGTGACCATAAAAACAATTAAAAAAAAAAAGATTTTATCAGAAGGGGAGATGAACCATGAGAGACTGTGGACTCTGAGAAACAAACTGAGGGTTTTGGAGGGGAGGGGAAGCCTGGTGGTAGGTATTAAGGAGGGCACGTATTACGTGGAGCACTGGGTGTGGTGCATAAACAATGAATCTTGGAACACTGAAAAAATAAAATAAAATAAAATAAATATTTTATTTATTTTTCATGAGAGACGGGGAGGGGGGCAGGGGGAGAAGCGGGCTCCCAACTTGATCCCAGGACCCTAGGATCATGACCTGAGCTTAAGGCAGATGCTTAACCGACTGAGACACCAAGGCACCCAAAAACAATTTTTTTTTAAGATTTTATTTATTTATTTGACAGAGAGAGAGATCACAAGTAGGCAGAGAGGCAGGCAGAGAGAGGGGGGGAAGCAGGCTCTCTGCTGAGCAGAGAGCCCAATGAGGGGCTCGATGCCAGGACCCTGAGATCATGACCTGAGCCGAAGGCAGAGGCTTAACCCACTGAGCCACCTAGGCGCCCCAAAAATAAATTTTTTTACACCACTAAGTTTGGGGTAGTTTTTACACAGCAATAGTAATTAGAACATATTCTTAAGTAACACCACAGAGGTTATTTCCTAGTTGCAAGGAGAAAACCTACTTGTAAATGGAGAGAACTAAATGCCAGAGCTAAATTGGGGATTAGGGACCACTAATCTAATGGTTAGTCTTGGCATCACTAATGTTGGGTCAACTGTATATTAAATTTTTTGATGTGAAGGACATAAAGTACACACCAGCAATAATATTCTAGCCCAAATGTTTCAAGTGAATCCACTAAATAACTTCCAGTTGATCATATACACAGGGGATAGAGAAACATGATAAATGACACAGCAAGGAAGCAACCAAATAAATCAGAAAGGTATGATATTCAGGATAACTTACCTGGTCATTTTAACAAGAGAGTTATGAAAACAAACATACAACAAAAACCAACTAACCAATCACATCACCACCAACAAAAGAAACCTAACTAGATGTAACGTATAATCCTGGGTTAGACAGTGGTTTGGACAAATGAGCTGTAAGGGACATTGCTGAATCAATTACAGAAATCTGAATATAACCATAGTATTAAATGAGATGAAATAAAGTTGACTGAAAAAAAAACCAGTTTATACAGTAATAACCTCATTTTGTCATTTTGGCAAAATAAATATACATATAAATATATATGTGTAGAAAAAGACTTGGAAGGGTATTCACAAAGTTGTTATGATGGAGATATCTGGGTGTGGAAATGTAGAATTTTTGTTTTCTTACTTTGGCTTGTCTTCATTTTCTAATTTTCTGTAATATACATGTACTACTTTTATAATAAAAGTTATTTTTAAAAAAGAGGCTGGGAAGAAGGCAGGAAAAGATGAGATGGTAGACTTCCTGGGGTGGGTGGTGGTTGTGGAAGGAGCAAAAGAAGAGATCTCTAACATGAGGAAAATTTTCTGAATATTTAGAGACACAGGCTTACTTGTAATTAGAGTAGTAGTATGCATCGGGCAGGATGAGACTGAAGATGGGAGAATAATATGCATAAATCTGCAGTTTACTGTACTCTACTAATATTTCTCAACTTGGAAAATATACTAGGAATAAAAGGTGATTCATGCTCAATAATGGTGATTCTGGTAATGGTTGCTGATATTAGCTTTTATGTGCTAAGTGCTTTATATGCATGATCTTATTTAATTTTCACACTCCAATTTTTACCAATGAGAATATTTAGCTTTAGAGTTTCAAGTTCACAACAACAACTAGAACTGATGTCAGAACTGGGAGTCCAGCCCAGGTCAGTTTGACTACAGAGCCCTTGCTTTTAACCACTAAAATATTTGATCCCCAAAAGTATCAAATTACATGACCAACTGAGGAAAATTGAGCTTTTACTAAAATTTCATCTTTCGAACTTAAGAAAAGTTAAGAGCACTAATAAAAATCATTATTTGATACGCCTCAGGCAACTAAGTTTTAGTGAATTTCACTGCGTGAATAATAACTTCTTGCAGAGCTGGAAGCTGATGATTCAAAAACTAAGATGAAGGGGTCTTGGGTCATCTTAACTGAGTTAAAATGAAATAAATGATTCTACCTTTCCAAATATGAAATGGTAACCTAATTTTTTTCTCACAAGCTACTACCTCCTCTTGGTCTCCCTCCTCCTCCAATAATACTCCCATCTGCAAATGTTTCTGAGAGCTTACCAAGAGTGCAATTTAACGTAGGCAATCATTAATAAAACCAACTCTAAATACTAATTAGGGACACTTTATCAATTTCCATGTAAATTGTTTGTTTGTACCTATTTACCCATCATTGTTCTCTATACAATAGAAAAAAATGCAAATGAACAAATCAGAATGCAGCCCTAATGGGACTTTCTGTTTATAACCATTAGCCCAGAGGTGTGCTGTAATTCAATTCTCAAGTAGCAAGATTTAGCCTCATTAACAGACTGCAAGGGCAGGTTACAACTCATAAAACCCTACAGTAAACAAAGTTTATGGACACAGCACAAAATCTTGAGCCTGATTGACAGAATTCTAGTTCCCTATCAGATTGCCTTGATTTACTTTTCTACTAATGTCCTAACACCACAGAGACAATTTTGCTTGGGCCTAGAGCTCTCCAGTGGGATGGCATATCTGCATTGTTTGTTTTCTTACCCATTAACTTCCCTTAAGACAAAGAACCAACTGAGAAAATAGAAGCTAATTGTTAAGGTCAAAAGGAAAAGCTTGTAATTATAGTAATTGATTATGCAATAATTTTTAATTTAATTGATAGTATTAATTTCCAGATTCATTGTAAGTAAAACTATTTCATTTTAATTTCTATATATAAGCTCCATTAAAAGTTGATTTTTGTAGTAATATTTACGGAATAGTTAGCAACAAAATCTATGGATCTTTTACTCAGAAGAGACATACTCTTTATGTTAAAGGAACAAAATGACCAGAGAGTACAGACAAAGATTATTTTTGTACACCTTCCAGCACAAACTGCTCAAATATGTAGATGATTATTTCTGAGAATAATGGTTTCCTTAAACCTACCTATGTAGAAATGTGTTATTGCTATCTGTTTTGACCGTTCTGCATTCAAAAGAGACAAAATAAATTACTTAGCTGTAAACAAATCATCGGTTTACTGTGTCTGCTGGGAAAAAAAAGAATCTTTTCACTGGGATGCAGAGGTAAGGTAACTTAGAAGACCGGTCACTAAAAAGAAAAGTGCACTTGAGACATCCAATACAGTAGCAAATTTATGTATCTTTCATTTACCTGTCTAGTCTAAATAAACTTAAGTAAACTGAAGTAGTTAGGCTTCCTATTTCTATGAATGAGTCAGATGACATTTACCTTTTGCCATATATTTTTATTTGGATTTAGACTGTTATGCAGGATAATCTAGCTTTTGTACAATGGATGCACTCTTTGGGAGGGTTTGATGCAAGCTGTATTTTTGGAAGGCCACCCTCCCCACAACCATTGTTTGTACAAACCAGGTTATAACAATTGTTTTGGTAAATACTAGCTCTGTGCCTGTGCACACTGTTTTCACACATGCTGTCTTGTTCAGTACACACAATTCTGTAAGGTAACTACTGTCTCTCTGATTTGATAGAAATTGAATCTCAAAAACACTGCCCAAGGTCATACATTTTGTAAACAGCATAGTAAAAATGAAAATCATTGTCTCATTTCAAAGCACTGGTCCTATCTATCACATAACTGGTGTTCAGAGAATGTTTCTTTAGGCCCTACTATTATTGTAAATTTTTTAAAACCCTGCTTTTTACTTACTCTTGGGCTTTACAAATCAGGTTAAACTCCCCTTTGTGCCACTGAATATACAGAGGTGAGGAGAAACTAACTTGTTTATATTCATTTAAAACTCAGTTTCCCAATCTTAAATTATAAGTCTTCATAAAAGTGCTGAATGTAGTATATTTAAGCTTTACTCTTCTTTTTATTAATGTCTTCAGGATCAGGCAAAAGTCCTGTTATGGTGCAAAGAGCTTGTATTTCAATACAACAAATTTAAGTATTTCCAAATATAGAAAATGGATCAGAACTAACCACTTTGGACATAAACTGAAAAAATATTTAGTTCTTTCATAGCATGTCTTCTTACTATTTTCTTTATCGTTCTGAAATGATCTACAATCTGCCATAGATAGATGCACTAGTAAAACTTGAACAATTTAAGGACAAACTCTTCAAGAATAAGTAATGTAATTCCTTGTTTCCTACCCATAAAAATGTATTGGTATGCAATTTTTATATTTCACAGTTCACCGACATCTAGGCAAGCTTTCTTCCACTGCTTCAATGGTGCTACTTTTAATTTTATCCTCCTTAGTCGTCGTAATTAAAGTGATCAGCAGTGACATCCCAGCGGCTTTGACACAGCTACAACCCCCTAGCAGACTTTTGCTTTTAAGGGGAAGGGGAAGAAAAAGACCAGAGTTTCATTTCACAGAGAACAAGAAAATCAAGCTTCTCCAATCCTCAACTTCATTCAATTGTTCTTTCAGCAGCCTTTGGATCTTAAGAATCAAATGAAAATGGCTGCCATGGGGGGTCCTTTTTATATTTGCTGCAAATGTCACCAACTGACATTACTTTAGCCAAAAAATGATGCCATGGATTTGTGAAGGTGAATTAGAACATGAGAAACTGTCAGTGTAGCTGCTGAGATCATTACCCACCCATGGGTGTCTTTCATAACATTAGATATTTTTATTCAGTCAGTTGAAAAATACAGATTGAAAAGTCTATCTAAGAAACATGTCTACACATATTTCCATGAAATAAACTTTAACAAAAGTAAAAATACATTATTTCAAATAATGTAGTTTGCATCTTTACCCTTTGTAAATTTGGATATAGCAAAACAAAGCACTCTATTTCTACCAACAAACCTGTAATTCCATATTCTTTACCGCCCTTAATAACACAATATCCTGTACTTAACTGTGTTACTTTCAGTGTTTCATACAGTCTTAGTAAATGGACTTTTATTAATTGGGTTAAATACATTTTAACTTATCCAAATTTTCTTTTAAAAAGGGCTTTAACTTAATACTGCTAGTATTTCACAAGACTCTGTTCTCATAATGGTCCATGAAATTCCTCAATTTTATAGTAAACTAAGAGAAAGAACTTGACTGCCACCCTTTCATCATTAGACAGGAAGCAAGGCTCTGTTATTAGGCATTCAGAAGGGGAGAAAAAAAAAATTCTGCGCTTGTCCAGAGGCAAGGATTACCAAAGTGCACCTATTCACTTGCTACTGAAGATAGAATGAAAATAAAAAATGAAATTACAAGATCTTTAAAGGTTTGGGTAGACTATATATTTTACTGCCAGCTTGATCAGCTCTTGACTGAATAAACAGGATTTAGGGTGAAACATTACAACTGTTTAGCAGACCTTTTCAACCCAACTCAAACTTTTCTTATGCTGGTTTGTAATATAAGCAGACATGCTTATAAATGGCCACACCTGCTCATTTCTCTGGGGATGGCCTGATCTCTGTTTCTCTAACAAAGAAAGAAAGAAAAAAAAAAATCAGCCTTTCTTGTTGCAAAACAGAGTGGAAAGTCTTTCTCAAGTTTGCCCCATCTGGCCAGATTAAATCTTTGATCAACCCTGGGGATTACATTTATTTTAGTAGTAACTACTAAATTTTGGATTTGTTTAAAATGCATAGACAAAATATTAAACAAAAGGTGAATTTAAATTTGAGATCTGGTTTTTAATATGAGAAGAAAATATAAAAGGACTAATTCAGAAAAAAGACATGCATTTTAAGAATTTAGATTTCATTAGTATTCAATTCATGAAACTGAATATATCATATCCAAGTTTTTAATCTATCTCTGTTTCAAAATACAGCAACTATTATTTTTAATTATAACATCTGTTTTGCCCAAGTGCTGGTATACCATGCTATACAAATAAGGAATTTTAAACACAAAACAGTATGATCAAGTTAATCTTGCTAAATGAGCCCTTCCTTAAGTATCTGGAAGTAATCTGGGACAGAAAGTTTTATATTCTACATCAGTAATCATTTTCTTTCATTCATTCAACTAATATATACGAATTTCTAGTAAGTACTATATTTTTCTAAAAATAATTACTTTAGGATTATAAA
>LNAC01000831.1:56814-176814 GCA_002007465.1 Ailurus styani | reverse complement strand
ACATCTAGCCTTAGCTTCATGAATTCACAGCAATCTCAAATAAATAAGACTTTTGAGGCTAGGGGTTTTTGGCCACATAATAGAAAAGATGCTTGAGTTTTTTTTTCTCCCCTAACAATGATGGTGTTTTGTGTGACTTTGAAGATACGCTAGCAAGCTAACAATATGTTTTCTAAGAAGTCTAGTGGCCATTGTTAAGACAGCAGACTTCAAATCAACTTAAATTTAGACATAATAGATAAACTATTATTTAAATCATAATGAATAAAAACCACTGCCTTTTACAGAGGCATTTATGCCGAACACAGAGGTACACCAGCATTCTTCTATAAAATGCAACTGTAAAAAAGATTAGCTATACATTTAAAGTGTCTTACTGGTCTGAAAAGGATTATGTACTTTAAATCTTCTGTCGATTGTGTTGGAGTAAGAAATAAGGAATACATTTTCATCTTAGTGCCCTGGGTATAGACATTCCAGCTCATATAGAGAATAAAAATCCCTAAATAAGACAAAGTTTTTACTCCATATACTATCTTTTTTAAGATTTTATTTATTTTTTTTACAGAGAGAGAGAGAGATCACAAGGCAGAGAGGCAGGCAGAGAGAGAGGAGGAAGCAGGCTCCCCGCTGAGCAGAGAGCCTGATGCGGGGCTTGATCCTAGGACCCTGAGATCATGACCTGAGCCGAAGGCAGAGGCTTAACCCACTGAGCCACTCAGGCACCCCCACTCCATTATACTATTAAAGCACTTGGATTTCTTTTTATAATATCTGATGTTCTTCTTTTAAAATTACAAATCCAAAGTTAACCTACTTCTTCCTGGTAATAGAATTGATAATATGTGTAATTTGGAAAAAAAATTTTTTTTAGCTTGACCTTAATTTTTAGGCTTAATTCCTAGACGCTAGCCATTTCATTGTAACATAGCCAGTGTTCATAAATATAGAATATAATCTTATATCATATACATTTTTATGATGGTACATATTTAGGATACACATAAACATAAAAACTATGCAAAAAGTTTCTATCTTCAGGAATTACCAAAATGATGGTTAATGTTTTTTACCAATTGGATGGTAACTGCTTCTTTTATTATCTGGAAAAGATCTCCTGATCTTATCGAAATCTGCTACAATTATCAGCATGACAGACTAGTCCCATTTAAATCAATATTTTCCAATTAACATCAAAAGTACAAGGTTGATGTCCTACCTCTTCACAGCAACAAAATACCTGTTGTTAAAGGTTTAATTCACATAAGAGCAGCTTGCATTCTTTTGGGTCTCACCAAATAAGCCTTTTAGATTCATTACCAAAGACCAGCAGGGAAAATAAAAGGTCACTGTATTTTTTTAAATTTTATTTTATGACTGGTCCTTATAGTTAACTAAAGACTAACCAAACTGAAATTCCTTTCCCACATACAGTTTTCTTTAGAATACTCAAATATTCCTGCAAACCTCGAAAGATGGATACTGTAAACCTTCTAGGACTTGCTAATATCTTGCAGTTTGATCCTATTAGGTGAGGATGGGCTCCTACCCCAATTCATTGCAATGAGTCACTCATTTATCCTTGCAGATTAAAACTGAGGAAAAAACTTTATATAAAACTGTTTTATAACAATGTTGTCATCCTTTGACGATTTTTCTTTAAAAAAAAAAAAAAATCTTCCAGGCACCAACAAGTATCTACAAACCATTTTCTTATGCTATGTGATTTACAGCTGAAAAAACTAAAAACATATTTATAAATTAAAGAATTACCCCATTTCTTTTTATACTTTTTACTTATAAAATAGATTTTATTCTTTCTTTAAAACATAAAAGTAATAATTAAACTTATATGGCATCATTCTTCTGATATATTCAAAGTGCTTCACAAATATCATAACAATTTCAAGGACCATGGGCAGCAGGATTCTTGAAGTGTATTGACCCTAAATATTAGCACATAACTATAAACATCTCCTTCAGTGATCTATATAATTACATGAGCATTATTAAAAGTAATTGATTTATTAAATGTATTTTTAAAAAAGCAATTATATTCTAATGCAAAGTAACAAGCAAAAGAGTCTGAAGTAGACTAAATTGTTAAATTCTATTTGTGCATTTCTTGGGAAGAGAGTGGGGAAATTGAGTGATGAAAAATAATTAAAAAAGAATTATTTTTCTTAAAAAAAGCTATTAGATTTTTCTCAGAGTATATGTTTAGATACATTATTTAATAAAGGAGGCTCCCTTGGATTATATATTTGGCTAGACTACTGAACTTGCCAAACTCAAGTTGTACTTTGAAAAAATTATTTTAAGTGCATGTGGAAAACCATGAACAAAACAAATATCATACCTAAAATCTGCATTAATAAAATGTAACATATGAAAATCTTCACAGAACAATAGGAATAGGAAGCAAAAAAATATAAATCACAGTGATTCAGAGCAATGAAATCTGTTTCCCATAGAAAAATAATTTCAGGAAACATCTGAAACAGGTTAAATGAACATCTAAAGGCAAAGACACACAAATGAATCATATAAACTATAAAAGAGATCTAAATGCAATATGTGACCGCTTAGCAAGTTCTCATTAAAACATGCAATATGGGTCTTGACAAAAATTAAGAAAAATTAAAAGGTTTATAATTTCTGTGTTTGTGAGTTGCCATTTAAAATAAATTACAGCTTGAATCTTTCCTGAGGATAACTTAAGTAGAGTCTGTACACAAGGATCCACCAGATAATGTTACTAAGAGTTGTTTTCAGTGTCTTAGAAACTGCTTCCCAGTCTTCCAGCCTAAAGCTATACTAATTTATATAAGAGGGAATGTTTGGTAGAGTGGTGTGCTTCAAGGCAGAGTTGGGAGCTGAGCTCTAATCAGAGGTCCCAGCATATGGGAAGGACAGGTGTGTGTAAGGATTTGGTGCATACATGTCATAACAACAAAGAAAGGCAACACAATGTAGGATTCAAGAAAGGAAGAAATGGATGATACAGGGAACTAACTTTAAGTTCCAAGGTGGCCAATGTTAACTCTGTAACTGACTCGATAAACAGGGATGAACACTTCAACTTTTTCTGCTCAGTGATAACCAATTCTGCTTTAAAGACTATCAGAGAGACATCTTCCCTGTTTACAAACCTTTACTACCAAGAAACTCCCTATAGGAACCCAGATTTTTCATGTTTAAGCTCATATTTTTATTAGTTGACACTGAGAAACTATGAAAAATAGCTTGTCATTATTCCCTTCATTTATTCACTGAATAAACATTTACTTAAAACTTGGTGATGGGAATACCAGGTTCTTGTACTTTGAATAGGTCACAGCTGAGTGGGACAAAGAAGTGTAGTTAGATAATGGTATGGGATAAATGCAATGAGAGAGATATGTACAGCATATTAGAAAAACAAGGAGAATTAGCTTTACTGCTGGGAGTCATGACACAGACACTCCTAGAAGATGTGTTTCGGTGGAAACTAACAAGGAAAGAGGGGCATTTCAGGGAGAGAATAGCCAATGTTTAACGCAGGAATTGAAGAATATGCCACATTCTCTCTGCAAGGAACTTAGTAGAGACTGTGGAGTGAATGATGAGAGAGAGAGGGGAGAGACGAGGATAGAAAGGGAGGGAACAGGATTTGCAAGGACCTTTGTATAAGGCCATGCGGTGAAGTTGGGAAGTTTATTCTCTGGTAAGCAGGAGTTACCAGAAAGATTTTGAGCTTTCATATAGTCAAATTTGTTCTTACACTATTTCCCAGTTTTTTCTTCTTTAATATTTTATAATTTTTCATATATGTAGATATTTACTTTCAGGCCTTTATTTCTCTGACTCCTCTGTAAATTCTCACTTTCTCTCAGCTCAGAACTAGATAGAAAAGTCTTAAAAGGACGTGTCCCATGCAGTATACATCTTAAGTACTCCAACTATTAAAATAGCTCTTCTCATTCTTCTTGGTGTTCATCAGAAGGTCCTAGGTTACTTTTATAAAAATGAGTTGAGGGGCACCTGGGTGGCTCAGTCTATTAAGCATCCAACTCTTGATTTCAGCTCAGGTCATGATCTCAGGGCTATGAGATCAAGCCCCACATTGGGCTTGGTGCTGGGCGTGAAGCTTGTTTTAAGATTCTCCCACCCCCCGCTTGCTCAGGCTCTCTCTCTTTCTCAGAAAGAAAGAAAGAAAGAAAGAAAGAAAGAAAGAAAGAAAGAAAGAAAGAAAGAAAGAAAGAAAGAAAAAGAAAAGGAAAGGAAAAGAAAAGAAAAAAAGGCAGAGTTCAGAAGGAGAAAGGATAGAATTTGTTGACAAAGTCCTAAATCAGTATGGAGTCAATCTTCAGTATGGAACAGTAAGCTCTTCAGTGAACTCTTAAAGATTTAAGGTCAATGTCTCATTTACTCAATACTTAAGGTCTCTCCTGGATACCAATTTTTTTTTTTAAACTCATAGAAATTCTCAGGTAAACAAAGAACACAAAAAGCAGTAGGGTAGCAGCAGGTATATCTCTCCCCTCCAGCAACTCAACTTTCAGTACAGTGGTATACATTATGATGGGCAAGATAATTTACAAAAAAATTTAAAATAAGAGCACTGTAAATTAAGGCACAAATTAAAGCATATAAACAAGTGAAAATAGTAGCAATCAGTTCACTAAATTAGACGCCAGCTTTTTTTTTTTTTCCAGTTAGACCTTCTTTTTATTTACCAGAAGTCTTTTGATCTCTTCAGAGTGAAAGAGATGCTGACACTGAAGTGGGAATGGCATTAGTCATGGTTCCCTTACCCCCTTCACTGTGGACACCTATTAATTTGTATGTCACACAAGAAAAAAAGAAAAAAAGAATTTTGCTTCCATTTTATATATGGAAAAACAGATTTAGAGAAATAAAGTATTTTCCAGTTTTAGCATCACTTAGTTCACATTCAATTGCTCCAGAGATGACATTGGGCATTTTCCCTTTTTCTTTTGTGTCCCAAGTTGGCTATGCTAGTTTTCCAAAATATAAACAATATTGCCAAATAATTCTAATTTGTATGTACAAGAGCTACCAGAAATGATAAAGAAAATGATCAAATTAAGAAAACTATTATGTCCTTGGAAAATATACCAACCTGATATCAAACTGCATACTAAACTGAAAATCTAAAAAGCAACAGAAAGGTCTAATTTCTGTATTTGTGCAACTGGACTGATCTGCCATTTTATATTCTCCTTCTTATATCATTTCATTAATATAAGCTACAAGCCCCACAGAGTATCAAGTGTCAAAACTAAAACAACAGTCATAAAATACACTATTAAGTTCATGAAATTGATGCTCTTCATAACACATCTATACAGGGCTTGACTTATCTGAAAAATGAACTATAGTAGAATGCATAAGAAAGTTTTAAAACTGAGTTTATTTTCTATTTTACTTTACTGGGGAGTGGTGGAGAGGGAAAGGGGAGAGGAGCCCAAGGCTGGGCTCGATTTCATGACCCTGAGATCATGACCTGAGCTAAAATCAAGAGTCAGATGCTTAACTAACTGAGCCATCCAGGCAGCCCAAACAAGATTTTAAACTATAACTGAGAAGAGGCCACAACAGAATCTCCTATACCACATACTCTTCCTACACCATGACTTTGACACTCCTCTCATTGAGTGGTGTGGGGTCTATGTCTCTCCTACTTAAAACTGGGTGGAGCTTTGTGTCTGCTTAGGTCACCAGTATAGCAAAATGATGCAACATGACTTTTAAAGCTAGACTGTAAGAATGCCACGTGTGTCTGCCTTATTCTCTTGGGACATTTGCTCATAGACTCAGCCACCATGCTGTGAGGAAGCCGAAACTAGCCCAAGTGGAGAGAAAATATGGAAAGGCTATGTGTAGGTATTCCAACTGATGGTCTAGTAGAGGTCCTCGCCAAAACCCAGTCCTAGACATCGTGGAACATAAATAAACCAGTGTCATAGTATCCTATCCTAATGCCTAAATCACAGAATCTGTGAGCATAACCAATGGCTGTTTCATGCCAGTAAGGTGATTTTTTTATGCAGCAAAAGATAACCCGAAAGAGGAAGGGTAAAGAAAATATCTTTGGGACTGTTTAAAGCATGGTTTCATTTGCAATAGGATATGACTTTGGGTAAGTGGGAAACAAATGCAAAAGAGTGACCAGCTTGGTATGCAGCCAGCTAGCCATACAGGATGAAGTTGCTCTTTCTGGGAAAAACAACTATAACAATAAATTAATACAAGACAACCCAAGTCACACTGGTGGTAGTCCAAGAACCAATGAGATATTTTATGAGATACCATGATTATTACTCATCAATCACAAACAGTAGTCATTGAGAAATTCATGTCTTCTCAGTGTGAACAGGACAGCTATTATTAAGTCTGCCATTTATTCCACACTGAGGCACAAGCTAGTATCATCAACTGCAGAAGTGAAGAGCTCTTACCACGTCTCTCTCCTTAACACACACACATACAAACACGTTATCTTAGAAATACTGAAGTCAAGTTTGTTAACTTGTAAGAAAACAATGTGCTTACTGGGTATTTACCCTAAAGATACAAATGTAGTGATCCTCAGGGGCACATGCACCCAAATGTTTATAGCAGCAATGTCCACAATAGCCAAACTATGGAAAGAATATAGATGTCCATCAACAGATAAAGAAGATGTGATATATATATACAATGGAATACTATGCAGCCATCAAAAGAAATGAAATCTTGCTGTTTGCAACGACGTGGATGGAACTAGAGGGTATTATGCTAAGCAAAATAAGTCAATCAGAGAAAGACAATTATCATATGATCTCTCTGATATGAGGAATTTGAGGGGCAGGGCAGGGGGGCAGGGAGGGTAGGGAGGGAAAAATGAAACAAGATGGGATCGGGAAGGAGACAAACCATAGAGACTCTTAATCTCACGAAACAAAACAGACTGAGGGTTACTGGGGGGTGGGAAGGTAAGGATAGGGTGGATGGGTTATGGACATTGGGGAGGATTTGTGCTATGGTGAGTGCTGTGAAAGGTGTATGCCTGATGTCACAGACCTGTACCCCTGGGGCAAATAATAATAATAATAAAATTAAAAATTTAAAAAAAACCCAATGTGCTAAAAATACTTATTTTGGATACCAAAAATTTCCCTAGTTTAAAATATTTACCTTAACCTGTCATATTTTTAAAACAGAAAGAATAAAGGAAAAAAACTCCATAAAAGCCATTTGTTATACTACCCCTTAGAGATAAATATTGCTACTATTTTGATGTTTTCCTTTCTGTACTTTTCAATGCATATAAAAAAAGTCTCTTATCATTTCAAAATGGAGTTTACATGCCATATATGTTTTATATCCTTCTTTTTATAGAAAGGGACACTGTGAGCATTCTCCTATGTCCTTTCAATATTCTTTTAAGACACTATCGTATAGATAAGTTTTAATGGCTACATAGCAAGTATATTTATGTTATAACTTATTTGATCATTCCCCTATTTTGCAAAATTACCATTCCATAGTTTTTGTTATTACAAATAACATTGTGATGAAAACGTGCACATAGATATTTGTTAAGAGAATTACTGGGTAAAGGGGAATGAACATTTCTTGATGAAGTCTAACTGCTTTCCAGAAAAGTGTGGCAAGTTACACATGTGACAAGTTACACGACCAGCAGTATAAAAGAGTCATCAATAAAACATCACCAGCATCATATTTCTTAAAACCCAAGTTATATATTTTACAGACATGGTAAAATGTCACGACATAGAATAGAAATGTTTTGGGGGGCGCCTGGGTGGCTCAGTTGTTAAGCGTCTGCCTTCAGCTCGCATCGCATCAGGCTTCCTGCTCAGGAGGCCTGCTTCTCCCTCTCCCAATCCCCTGCTTGTGTTCCCTCTCTCGCTGTGTCTCTGTCAAAATTAAAAAAAAAAAAAAAATGTTTTGGGGAGGGGGGCACTTGGGTGTCTCAAGTCAGTTAAGCAGCTGCCTTCAGCTCAGGTCATGATTCCAGGGTCCTGGGATTGAGCCCCACATCAGGCTCCCTGCTCAGGGGAGAGCCTGCTTTTCCCTCTCCCACTGTCTGCCGCTCTGCCTGCTTATGCACTCTCTCTTTGTCAAAAAAATAAATAAAATCTTATGGGAGAAAAAAAAAGATGTTTTGGGATGCCTGTCTGGCTCAGTCAGTAGAGCATGCAACTCCTGATCTTGGGGTTGTGAGTTTGAACCCCACGTTGGGTGTAGAGATTACATAAAAATAAAATCTTAAAAAGAGATGTTTTAGTAAGTAACTTCTGATGTTGAATTCACATTAGTCTAATTTAGATAAAAATTTAAGTTTTACTTGAAAAATACAGAATATAAATTACTGGTACCTTAAACAGAAGGGATGACCAATAAAATATTTGTTGAAAGTTTGAACTAAATGTAAAACTAAACACTATCCTTTTAAAAAGTCAGGATATTTGAATTCTAAACCTCATGTGTCACTGTCTGCAACCCTAGGTAAATTTAAACATTCTTTCCTAACTCATTTTGCTTAATTTCTACAAAAGATAAAACAATAATATCTATTTCTACTTCACAGGGATGTCAGAAAAATAAAGAAGGAAATATAACACAATGCTTTAGAGACAAAAATCTCTAAAATCAAAATGTCTGGGTTCAATTCTTGGCTCTATTACTTATCACTGTGTGACCATGGGCAATTCATTAATTTGTCAGTTTTCTCAACTGTAAAACAGGGATGGTAACACTTAACTCATACAATTATTGTGGAGATTAAACGAGAAAATCCATGTTAAATCATTTAGAATCCTGCTTGATAAGCAATAAGTGCTCAATAAACATTCAATGATAATTATTTATATATGTAAAATTCACACATGGGTAAAGTAACTGGTTTTAAAAATTTATTTGGCAGATTGAACATTTAAATCTCAGGTATTCTGAATTTAAAATCAATACACTGGAACAATATAGAGCTATATACATTCTCCATAATTTTTAGAGCCTGAAATAATTATGAAACAAAGTTTGTCACAAATAAAATATAGCATCAACAAAATAACCTTTTTTTTTTTTTTTAAGAGAGGGAGAGAATCTTCAGCAGGCTCCTCACCCAGCACTGAGCCCAATGCCAGACTCGTTCTCACAACCCTGAGATCATGGCCCGAGACGAAATCAAGAATCTGACGCTTAACTGACTGAGCCACCCAGGAGTCCCCAAAATAACTTTCTTTTTAAAGAGATAATTCCTTCTGTGGTTCTTCACTTGACTGAATCCTTTTCACCCATCGAATCTTAGTTCAAATGTCCCTTCGTCAAATCACTCAAGTCCTCACTTACTTAAATTATCCTCTACTAGGCCATACAGTTTCACCCTCTAGTTACTTATTATCTGTCTCTTCCCACCATAATGTAAACTCCATGATGGAAGAGGCTTAACCTTTTCTGTCACCAAGAATATACTAAGTTCAGACACTCAATAAATATCTGACAAATGACCAACAAATTGATGGTATAACAGATGACTCGGCACTGAGAGAGTTGGCATAGAGGTTACAAAACTTCTTCAAAGATGACCCACTAGATTTGGGTTTCTCATTTTTATCATGAACTTCAGTTTAAAAATATGGTTTTTTTGTTTGTAAAATATGTTTTATGTCAAGATTAAGGAAGCACATATGTTCACATAACTAAAGGAAGTTTCAGACAAAAACACTATGCTTACTATATGTGATGAATTCTGAGATCTTTATTCGATTCTATTATATTCCTTTTCATTAAAAATAAATTACTGCAGGCCACTAAATTGCTTTTATATTACATTATTGTGTAAAAACTTAACACTGCTCAAGGTCAGAGGTTATTAAGCTCGTATCTGAAAGGAATCTTTAAACATATGTATGGAAAGGAAGAAATAAAAGTGACCACAGACAACATGATCACCTATGTAGAAAATATGAAAGAACTGGGAAAAAAAGAATCTCCTGGAACTAATAAGCAATTATAGCAAGGCTGTATGATATAAGGTTAATATACAAAAGACAACTGCTTTCCTATATACCAGCAGTGAACAAGTGGAATTTGAAATTAAGAACAAAATACTATTCACATTAATGAAATCTGACAAAATATGTGTAAGATCTATATGAATATAAAGAAATCAAAGAATAACTAAATAAATGAAGAGATATTCTATGTTAATCAGTAGGAACACTTAATTTGCACAGACACATTTGATAAAAGACTATATCCAAAATACATAAAGAAGTATTGAAACTCAACAATAAAAAAACAACCAACCTGATTAAAAAATGAACCAATGACCCTACAGATTGCAAATATGCATATGAAAAAATGCTCTACGTCATTTGTCATCAGGGAAATGTAAATTAAAACAATGAGATACCACTAAACACCTATTAGAATGGCCAAAATCTGGAATACTGACAACACTCAACGTTGAATGAAGGTGTGGAGTACCACAATTACTTTCACACACTACTGGTGGGAATACAAGATGGGACAGTGATTTTGGAAGATAGTTTGGCAATTTCTTACAAAAGTAAACATACTCTTACCATAAGATTTAGCAATCACACTCCCTGGTAATTACCCAAAGGAGTTAAAAACTTATGTCCGCACAAAAACCCACACATGGATGATTATAGCAGCTTTATGCATAATCACCAAAAACTGAAAGCAAACGAGATGTCCTTTAGTAGGTGAATGGATAAGCTGTGGTACATCCAGACAAGGGGATATTATTCAGCACTAAAAAGAAATTATCTTTCTAGCCATGAAAAACATGGAAGAACTTTAAATGCATAATACTAGGCAAAGGGAGACAATCAGAAAAGGCTATATACTTTATGATTCCAACTATATGACATGAGAAATATTATAGACACAGTAAAATTAGGTTGCAGGGCTTGGGAGTGGTGGAAGATGCAAGAGAAAATTCTTTAAAAATCCATAATGATGGATACATTTCATTACACATTTGTCCAAACTCACAGGATGTAAAACACCAAGAGGGAACCATAATGTAAGCTATGGACTTTGGGTGATTATGATGCGTCAATGTAGGTTTATCAGTTCTAACAAATGTATCACTCTGGTGTGGGATGTCATTAAGAGAAAAGGCCAAGCATGTGTAGGTGCAGAGTATATATGGGAAATCTCTGTACCTTCCCCTCTTCTGTGAACCTAAAAGTGCTCTGAAAAAAATAAAATCTTTATTAAAAAAAAAAGAGCATGCAGTTTTGTATATGTGAGTTTGATGGTAAGGCAGGATGTCATAGTTTTCAGATTCATGAAGAGTTTCCTGTGCCCTTAAATTTAAGGTCTTCTATTATCATATATATTCATTATTATTTGTGAAGCATTACGCAAAAATATGTATAAAAATGTGGGGTTTTTAAATTTTTATTTATTTATTTTTCAAGATTTTATTTATTTATTTTGACAGGGAGAAAGAGAGGGATCCAGCACAAGCAGGGTGAAGGCAGGCAGAGGGAGAGGAAGAAGCAGGCTCCCAGCTGAGCAGGGAGCCCAATGTGTGTCTCGATCCCAGAAGCCTGGGATCATGACCTGAGGCGAAGGCAACCGATTAACTGACTGAGCCATCCAGGTGCCTCTAAAAATATGCTTTAATATAGGGATGGCAGTATATGATAGAAAAGAACACTGATTCTATAGTCTGAGAAGGCTCAAGTTCAAATCCTGGATTCAATATTTACTAACTCTGCAACTTTGTACAAATTACCTTATCTATCAGCCTCAGTTTTCTTATCTGGAAAGTAGTTGAACATCTATTTCATGGGGTTAAGTAAAATAAAAATTATATAAAATATCTATGATAGAGCCTGCATTAAATGGTAGCTATTCAATAAATGGTAGGCATCATTATTATATTCTAATATTTCCAACAAAATTAATTTCCATAGCTAAAATACAATCTTAAACAAAGTAATTAAATTTGTAGTTAAATTACAAAATATAAATTAAGAAAAATAGATTATTCACGTGTATATAGAAATTATATTCCAAAATCTTACTTTCCACATAGCTAACACTGCTGTACAGGAATAATTACAATATGTTCTTCCAAGTATGAATTTATCAGCTCAATGAATGTACCAAGTTACCTACCCCCCTCACCCCCTGGTGCTGCCTCATATACAAAGTCTATGGAAAAATGATTTAGCAAGAACAAACTAATGGTTTCCAGACGGGAGGTGGGTAGGGGGATGGGTGAACTAGGTGATGGGGATTAAGGAGGGCACTTGTCATGATGAGTACCAGGTGATATATAGAATTGCTGAAACATTATATTGTGCACTTAAGCTAATATAACACTGTACATTAACTGAAATTAAAAACTTAAAAAAATGACTTAGCAGAAGTATAAATAAATTACTCCCCTCACCCCCGTGATTGCAATTAACAATCTATGGCTTTTTAACCAATGTTCCTCACATCACTTAGCTGCCTGTTGCAGAGTGGTGTGGCTGTGCTGGTATTCTGTTTATTCCCTGCTTTCAAAGCTGCATCTCTTCTTGCTTGCTCAAGCAGAACTCTTGCTCTTTCTTTAAGTTCTTCTTGCCTTGATAACATTCGATGCTTAAAACCAAAAATATAGCATTAGGAACTCAAAAAAGCCCCATATAACCTATATTTATAAATTAAACAATGGTTTTATTATCTGTCAGAATAACAGAGATCAGGAATAAGATTATAGTTTTATGAGATTACTTAAAGAAAATATTAAATGTGGACTAGAAACTGTAAAAAGTCTTGACACATAAAAATATATCTTTACTGCCTAAAACTGGATTACATTTAATTTCCATTTGTATTAGAATATATTCCCAGAGAATATAATGTCCACACGCATATTATATATTCTTCATATTTGCTAATCACAGTATAACCTGGGAAAGACATTTTAAAAAAATTATTTCTTATAGTTTTATAGGACTGATAACAAGGTATCTTCCAAATTTATATGCTGAAAGATATTAAACATTTGTGGCAATAATCCTTTAAGTCCTTGACAATTAACATTTATAAAAAATTCAAAACTATCATATTTTGTTTAAAAAAAAACTGGTTTTCTCTAATGTTCACTTACCTTACAACAAAACAGTTAACCACATCAGAATTGGAAGAGTATTTTTTAATTTGTAATCTTACAATATTTTTTTGGATAACAACAGGTAATGACCATCAATGGAAATCAGGTCTCAAATGATAACATTAATTCAAAGCACAAATATCCATAATGTTTATAGCTCAAATTCCTTTCTTCTTCCAAAAAGTAGCCAACTTCTGGCTTTAGACAGTTATTACTATTACTCTAATACTTAATTTCTTTTACTTTCCTGTCATTGTATAGTTTTGATTCAATTGTAAGTAGCACTCATGGTCAAGGAAGAGGTAATAAACAGTAAACACATCACTTTATTTGGTATAATCTGAAACTTAAAAAAATTATTACACTATTTTTAGGTGTCATTGAGATTTTTATGTTTTAATATAACTATTTTTAAACTCCTGCAATCTCAAGCAAGGAAAGATTTTTTTAAAATATGCAGTTCAGTGATTTTTACTATATTCACAAGGTTTTGAACCATCAACACTATCTAATACCAGAACATTTTCATCACCCAAGGTTTTAAGAGGATTAAACAAAAATTCTTCACTTAATAGATATAATTGAAATGTATAAGTGAAAATGATGGATTTTTTGTCATGTGGATAGGACACAATAGAATAGAATTGGTCATTCTCCTTACAAATCAACACTTTCTCTAAAACAGACCAGATTATTTGAAGGGAACACTGAATTTGCAGTCAAGACATCAGGCTACTAATCCTTCTTACACTAATAATAAGCAATGTAATACTGAACAAGTCACTTAAAAAGCTATACTGTATTTCATTGCATGACATGTAAACTTGGAGTAAGAAACACCTTAGTTCAATACTAAATATATCACCTAATTGTGAACCAGTTACTCAATCTCTCTACGCCTCAGTTTCCTCATTTGTAAAATGGGGATAAAACAGACCAACTCCTACAAGGATAAAGATTAAGTGAAATAGTATAACGTACTGAGCACTAGATAAATTAACTATTACTATATTTTTAAAAATATCTCAATTGCCTCATGTTTGAAATGAGAAGAGATCATCTTTAAAATCCCACTAGCTCTAAAATTGGTGATTAGAGTATATCATCTTTAAGATCCTACTGGCTCTAGGGATGCCTGGGTGGCTCAATCTGTTAAGTGTCTGCTTTTCGGTCATGATCCCAGGCTTCTGGGGTCAAGCCCTACATCAAGCTCCCTGCACAGCGGGGAATCTGCTTCTCCTTCTCCCTCTGCACCCAACTCCCCCCAGCTTGTGTTCTCTCTCTCTCTCAAATAAATAAATAAAATCTTTAAAAAAAAAAATCCTACTGCTTCTAAATTCCATGCATTAGTCTACAGACCTTTAGGGATTCCAATTAGTTACACAGACAGTAAAAGACTGCTTTGGTCTTAACAGCACACAGAAACAAACCTTTTCTGGTTATAAATGCGATTCATATTTATTACAAAAATTTTAGAAAATACATAAAAGTAAAAAGAAAAAGAAAAATAATCAGAGGCATCATGGTCCCTGATTTCAAACTATATCACAAAGCTACAGTAATCAAAAAAGTATGGTACTGGCATAAAAACAGACATATAGATCAAGAGAACATAACAGAGAGCACAGAAATAAATCCAAGCATATATGGTCAATTAATTTACAACAAAGGAGCCAAAAATATACAATGGGAAAACTGGACAGCCACATGCAAAAGAATGAAACCAGGTGCCTATCTTACACTATACACAAAAATTAACTCAAAATGGATTAAAGACTTGAACATAAAAATCTGAAACCATAAAACTCTTAGAAGAAAATACAGGTGGTAAGCTCCTCAACAATGGTCTTGGTGATGATTTTTTTGGATTTGACACCAAAAGCAAAGGCAACAAAGGCAAAAATAAACAAGTAGGACTGTATCAAACTAAAAACTAAAAAATCTCAAAAAAATTAAAAATAGAACTACCATATGATCCAGAAATTCCACTTTTGGGTATTTATCCAGAGAATGCAAAAAACTAACTCAAAAAAATGTTTGCATCCTATGTTCACTGCAATATTATTATTTTTTAAAAAAGATTTTATTTATTCATTTGAGAGAGAGAGAGAGAGCACAAGCAGGGGGAACGACAGAGGGAGAGGGAAAAGCAGGCTCCCTGCTGAGCACGGAGCCTGATGCATGGCTCAATCCCAAGATCCTGGGATCATGACCTGAGCCAAAAGCAGTCACTTAACCAACTAAGCTATCCAGGTACCCTATTATTATTATTATTTTTAAAGATTTATTTATTTGAGAGAGAAAGAGGACTTGCATGTGTGCACACTCCCGGTGCTCAAGTTGGGGAGAAGCAGAAGGAGAAAATCCCCAGGCAGATTTCCGGCTGAGTATGGTGCTCAACCCACAACCCATGAGATCATGACCTGAGCCAAAACCAAGAGTCGAACACCCAGCCGACTGAGCCACCCAGGTGCCCCCACTGCAGCATTATTTACAATAGCCAAGGTATAGAAACAACCTAAGTGCCCACTGATGTATGAGTGACTACATACACACCCACACCCACACCCACACACACCTACATTCAGTGGCATACTATTCAGCCATAAAAAAGAATGAAATCTTGTTATTTGTGACATGTGTGGATCTTAACAGCGTTATGCTAGGTGAAATAAGTCAGACAGACAAAGATGAATACCATATGATCTTACTTGTATGTGGAATCTAAAAACAAATTGACCCCCACCCACCCCAGCAAAACCCAAAAACCAAGCTCACAGATATAGAGACTGATTGGTAGTTGCCAGAGGTTGGGAGTAGGATGTGGACAAAATGGATGAAGGGAGTCAAGAGGCACACAATTCCAGTTATAAAATAAATAAGTTACAGGGATAACATACATGGCATGGTGACTATAGTCAGCCAGGGCATTGCAGTAGTACTGCATTGCATATATGAAAGTTGCTAAGGCAATAGATCTTAAATGTTCTGGTCACAAGAAAAATTTTTGTGACTACGTAAGGTGATAGTTAACTAGGCTTACTATGGTGGTCATTTCACAATGTATACAAACATCAAATATTTGTTATACACCTAAAACTAATATAATATTATATGTCAATTATATCTCAATAAAAAAGAATGATTTAAAAATAAAAAACAAAGATAATTAGCAATGCTGGCACCCAGAGATAATCACTATAGAATCATGCTTTTTAAACTTAATATTCTATTGGGAGAATATTCTCATGTAAGTATTTTAAAAATATCTTTAAACATAATTTTTTAAAATTTTACCTAGCATTCTATTAATACAGATCCATCATACTTTAACTTGCCTTATATTATTGGGCATTTATTTGTTTATAATTTTTCACTATCATTAATTTTTCACTATCATTAACAATGTTTTATAAACATCTTTGTTAAAAGGGTGCCTGGGTGGCTCAAGACAGTTAAGCTTCTGACTCTTGATTTAGGCTCAGGTCATGATCTCAGGGTCATTGAGCCCCACACTGGGCTTTTGTACAGGTATGGAACCTGCTTAAGATTCTCTCCCTCTCCCTCGTCCCCACCCCTGCTCTTTTTCTCTCTTAAAAATTTTTTTTTAAAGATTTTATCTATTTGACAGAGAGAGAGAGAGGTCACAAGTAGGTAGAGAGGCAGGCAGAGGGAGAGGGGGAAGCAGGCTTCCTGCTGAACAGAGAGCCCAATGCGGGGCTCCATCCAAGAACCCCAAGATCATGACCTGAGCCAAAGGCAGTGGCTTAACCCACTGAGCCACCCAGGTAACCCCCCCCATTTATTTTTATACATAAATTCTTGTATACAATTCTGATTATTCTAGGGGAAATAATTCCTGGAGGTAGAATCTAATGAGATAACATTTTTAAGGGACTTGATGTACATTGCTAAATTTCCCTTCAGTAAAGTTGACTACTTTACATCTGGGCTGATTATCTTTAGTGCTATTATGGTCAAAAATGAAGAGATATTATGAGTATATAGCTTAGGAACACAGACTTTGGAGTCAGAAAATGTTGGTTTTGAATATAAACTTTAACTTTTGAATTCAAACTTTAATACTTAAGTCATCTTAGGCAACTCTGTAAACTCCAGTCTACCCATATATTAAATAGAATTTAACCACTTACCTCATGGGTTATAAAGTTTAAGAGAGATATGTGTAAGATATATAAAGGTCATCATATGTATTAGCCACTCAAATGAGCAACATTATGACTTTAACGCTATACAGCCATATTAAATTATTAAATTTCCTCTAATTTAATGACATTAGTTACTAGACATACTATTATTTTATGAACAACTAAGAAAGAACAAACACTGTCAAACTCTAACATACTATCTATTATAAGTAGGATCTTGATTTCAGAGAAGTTAAAATATAAAAAGATGCATATCTTAGCACTGATGAAATACAGTGTGTAAAAGAAAAAGATTTTTTATTATTTAAATTTAGCTGCTAAAATTGCCCAATTTTAAAGACCTATGAAATATTGCAGTCACATTACAATTTTTTGTGTCAGGCAGTACTTCTGACAAAAAAACAAAAAACAACATACCTTTAAATTTACCCTAAACAAAATTCTGACCATTAAATCAATGATCGAATAAACAAACATATATGAAGCTATAAATAGATATGGCCTCTATTATCCCATGGATATACTATACATCATTTAAACCTCCTGAATAGCATCAAGGTGTGATAGAGTTTTAAAGCTAAAAAGATAATAATCTTAGAGATTATTTCGTTTAACATATGTGAAAAATCAGATTAAAAAAATTTAAATGGCTAGTTAACATGTCACACTGGTAATTATTAGCAGACCCAAGCTGAGAATCCAGGTGTACTGATTCCCAGTCTGGAGTATTTTTAATTTTTAAACATTAATCAATTTCTAGATTTAACTAAATATATTTACCTTAAAAATCTGGGTTATAGAAAAATCTGTCTTGGGTAATACTCAGGTTAGGCTCACCAAATTCTGCAGTTGTTAATCACTAGATGTTTCTTTCTCTCCTTTCTCTTTTCTTTTCTTTTCTTTTCTTTCTTTCTTTCCTTTCTTTCTTTCTTTCTTTCTTTCTTTCTCTCTTTCTTTCTTTCTCTTTCAAAGATTTTATTTATTCATTTGAGGGAGAGACAGAGAGAGAGCACAAGCTGGAGGGAAGGGTCAGAGGGAGAGGGAGAAGCAGGCTCCCTGCTGAGCGGGGAGCTGACAGGAGGCTTGATCCCAGGACAGATCCCAGGAATGATCCCAGGATCCTGGGATCATGACCCAAGCCTAAGGCAGATGCTTAACCAACTGTGCCACCCAGGCACCCTGCTAGATGTTTCTCAATTATCTGCTACGTATGCTGTATCTGATTGCTTGAAAGCTTTTTTGTACTAAAAGTTAAAGTACTTAGAACCTTTGATTTGAGATTTTTTATAAAGAACAGTGGCCTGCTTTGTTAGCTACTATATTTCTTTGACTCAAAGATGCACATGTTTTCTTAACACTTCTGAAAACTTAAAATTTATGGCATCTTACAATCTTTATTAGCCAGGTGGTAGTCAAGAGAGCTATCAATGCCTACATATGCATGTGTTTGATATTTCAGGTAGCAAGACCACAATTCCTTAATGTTTCAGTTAACAACCACTTGAGTAGTATTTAAAAATGGAATATAACTCCAGGTTATTGTCTGAAAATCTTATCTTGGGACCTTCTGATAAGTCAAGAAAATGCTATTATCAGTGAGTATTACTGAGAAGAAAACCCCAGAGACAACTGTAACGAAATCTGGTATAATTCAGAGGGTCTCAAATTATTTGGTCCAGAATCCCTACATGTGCTTAAAAATTACTGAGGATCTCAAAAAGCTTCTGTTTATGTGGGTTATATCTATTTATACTCATCATTTTGGAAATGAAAATGGAGAAATGTTGGAAATATTTATTTATTCATTCCTTTAGAAATAACTATAATGAGGTGCCTGGGTGGCTCAGTTGGTTAATCCTCTGCCTTCCCCTTAGGTCATGATCTCAGGGTCCTTGGATTGAGCCCTGTGTCTCACTCAGGCCTCAGCGGGGAGTATGCTTCTCCCTCTCCTTCTGCCTGCTGCTCTGCCTACTTGTGCTCTCTACCTCTCTCAAATAAATAAATAAAATCTTAAAAAAAAAAAAAGAAAAGCTGACATTACTCTTCAATCTTCAAATTCAGATTTATTTGTAGGCTTAAAATAGGATATCATAATCTTTAAATGAAGTACAGGTATAGGGTAGGTTTTTCTATAATGGTTAATTATACTTTAATCGTTTGTAGCATTTGAAAGTGCTCTATGAATACAAAAAAAACCCAATAATATTCAGAATAACTATTTACTAAATATAGGTATTCATCATTCTAACTCACTTACCTGGACTGTTTTTGTGGAATGATCTGCATGATTTAAAGTGATTCTATCAGTATCTGGATCAGACTCTGTCTGCCTCAGGGAAGTACGTTTTTTCTTTGTAAGGTCTGCATCTCTACTGTATGAGTATCCAAGTTTGGAAGTGGGAGATAAACTTGGTTTCTTGATCGGTGATTCAGGATCTGATCTTCGTTCTAAGGGTCTGGAATTCTCTAATTTTTCTTTCTCCAAGTTATTACTAATGTCTAAAGTCTGAAGCTTTTCTTCCTCTGTCTCCTCACAAATAAAGGGTGGAGACACATCCTTCTTCTTATCACTAACATATAAGTCACTTAATTCTAAAGTCTCAGCTTTCAGTAGTCTCTTCTTGCCTAACAAAACTTGTGCATGGGTTGAATCTGTAGTGTAACATATTCCAGGGTCATCAGATCCTGAAGTCCTTCCAGAACTCTGCTGGGACTTTTGGGGTTCTGTGTCACTTTTAGTCCTACGACAGTAAGGGGAAGCTGTGCTTGGACTAAGATGATCATCAGGAGTCTGATGTTCACTTTCTGACTCTCCAACCCCACTATCATTTACAAATACAGAGTCGTCTTGCGATAAGAAGTCGACTGCTCCGCTGGTAGGCTGCTGCAGTTCAGGCTCCCGTTTCAGATCACTAAGCTCTGCGTAGAATTTTTCCTGATCAACAGAACTGTTTGTATCTGTTTCATAGTTTCCAACTTTATATGTGCTCTTACTGCTGTTCTCCTCTATCTGGACAACATTCAGTTCTTGGCCACTGAAATGTGCCCTGATTTGATAGAGATAAGTCATAACAGTCAGTTTGTCAGGAATTGCTAATAAAACCATATCAGAAGGTTCCAACAACCGGGAAATTCCTATGCTGGCAAATCCATCATATGCCTTCAAAGAAAGGAAAAACAAAGATATATTGAATAGTTCAAACAATCCATGCATTTTAAAAACAGCAAAAGAATAGATATCTTTTAGACATGCTGTGGTGAACATTTCACAATATACTGAATCATTATGCTGTATATCTAGAATTAATATAATGTTAATTATACTTCAATAAAAAAGTTCTAAAAATAAAGTTTAGTTCCCATTTAAAAAAAAGCACAATTTTAATAGATTTTGTTGTTGTTGTTGTTGTTGTTGTTGTAGGGCATACTACGTTACTGACATAATTGATACAAAAACAGAACAAAAGTCCACATCATAAATTCGTAAAAGTAGGGTAGGTGCAAGAAAAAAAGTTTCTTAATTAATAACAATTGAAATGCTCTTTTCAAATAAAGAAAACAAGCAAAAATATGAATTAAAACAAAAAAAATCATAGAATCAATTTTTATAAGGAACAGAGGTATAAAGATAATAATCTGGAGTTTTTTCATTCCTATCAACTTCTCTTTAACATGTTCATATCACTGCAGTTATTTGTGAAGAAAAAGATAGCTACATATCCCCAAAGACCTAATCCTATCCTATTACCTGGTATAAAATACAAGTGCTATTTAAGCCTAGAAACGTAGAAACATTTTTTAAATGTCCAATTAAGACGGATTTTCATAATGAGAAGAGTGATGGCATTTTCATTTCATCCATTTTGGAAAGAATGAAATGTTTTAAGTAGTACAACTTAGTTGAGAATGTGAGGCTGCATTGTTTTATTTTTGTTAGCCTTTAAATGACTGTGGCACATCAGGTTTTTCTAGTTTTGAAGAATCAAAGCTGTTTCTCAATTTACAATTAATTATTATTACTATCCTGAACTAACCCTTTAAAACAGCACTGTGTTGCTAGGAAGCATTAAAAATATGGTTAAAGGTTTAGATATACCCTTGGAAAAAGTACGGACCCTCTAGTTGTAATCTCCCTTTGGAATATAAATGTCTGTCATTGTAACAACCTAGATGCAGTATCATAACTCAAAGTTCTTAAAAGAAAGGTTAGGAAATTATGTAACAATTTAGAAGGAATTACTCTTTTGCACTTACATGTTAAAGTGCATTTTTACCTTTGAATTTAATCCTTGTCTCATATTCTTCCTGTAGTTTAATAAATGTTGTGGAATAAGTAAGAAAGAAAATGAAAAATAAATTGCAATATTAAAACCTCTTCAATTTTCACAGCACTATGTTTCATAATATAGATACCTCAAAATATTTACTCAAGAGAATGGCTCAGTTGGTGTGCATGTTTAGGCCTGTTTGTTATTTTACATGTTTTAGGAAAATTAAAGTCATTTTCCTCCTCATGTGCCTTGACAACTTGATTGACAGACATCAATTGCAGACCATCATGAAAAGCACCACAGGCAGTATTCTAAACATTTCCCAATTATCTAAAACACTGACATACTGGTTAAGATCATATGTCACAGGTAAATACCTTTTTTATTCAGCATTTTTTACAGACCTGGGAAAATGATAAGCTTCCTTGTGGGGAATCTCCTGCTGATGTTTTTGCTTCATGTAGCAATTCATTTTATGCACACTAACTGCACTAAAAAAAACATTTAAAAACAAACCGGGTTTCTTGTAAGCGAGGTCAAGATTTTATGAAGGAATTTTTCCACAGGTTATTTCTTCTCCTGTGGTCAATCACCTGTCTTTTTAGCTGTTTGTGTGTGGAGAAAAAGAAGAGGTCTTTCAAAGAAAATTGTCTTACTCATTTCTAGATGTTATTTAATTGGTAAGGAGGAGTCATTGTCAGTTATGTTATGCATCTGCATGGAACTTAAGACACAGGCATTGTTTCTCATGCTGCTTTAAGTCCAATCAAGGGCAGATGGGGTTATCAGGAACTGTGTGAAGCCGGAAATACACCTGCAGGTAGCAACTGATACTCAATGTAGATATCAGGTAGGAAGTTGCAAAGTGATGAAAAGGAAAGACTGTATAACAATTATTTATTCAACTGTGCAATGAATAGGATCATCGAAATTAAAATCCTTTCAAAAAGCCATAATTATCTGCCCTGGAAAATCTAATTGAGAAAAAAATTTAATAGGGTATTCTTCTCTACACAGTAATACGTAAACCCAAGGCATGCTCATCATTATTAAGTTCCTGAAAAAATAATGTAAAGAACTGTGACCTAAGCCTAAGGCAAATCTCCATACTCTTAAAAATACATAGCCGGGTACAATCAACAATGTTTCCTTTTCAAAATTTCAAACAGTAATTTAAAAAGCTTCACTTTATAAAAATAATATTTATAAAAATAATGATTTATTTTGTAACACTTTAATTTGTTTAAATTAGCTTAGTATTTTATTCAAATGCAATGCAGGCATATAACTATCATATCTGAAGATATAATTTAATTGATGAAAAAACAGGCATTTTCACTTTGATAGGTACAAGCTCTCCGAAATTATACAAG
Organism: Ailurus styani; assembly: GCA_002007465.1. Lineage (NCBI taxonomy): Eukaryota > Metazoa > Chordata > Mammalia > Carnivora > Ailuridae > Ailurus > Ailurus styani. The sequence goes on along the minus strand of LNAC01000831.1, from coordinate 153,842 downwards.
AAATAATTCATGAGAATGACTTACTCTGTAGTATGCCCACCATAGATGTGATTTCTATAAAGAAAAGTATACTGATATTTTAGGATTACCTTTTTTGGTGGCATATTTCAATAAAAAAACTGACAGTTTTAAAATGTATTTCTCGGGGTGCCTGGGTGGTTCAGTTCATTAAAATGTATTTCTCTAGGCCAGCATCATGCATTTGTAAAGAAAAAGGGGTTTTTAATGACAATACAAATTTTGGGGTTCAGAGAGCAATAAAAGTAAAAAAAATTGTTGACTTAAATTCGCATCTGCTGGGGCCCTGGGTGGCTCAGTAGGTTAAGCCTCTGCCTTCGGCCCAGGTCATGATCTCAGGGTCCTGGAATCAAGCCCCGCAACGGGGCTCTCTGCTCAGCAGGGAGCCTGCTTCCCCTCTCCCTCTCCCTGCCTCTCTGCCTACTTGTGATCTCTCTCTCTGTCAAATAAATAAATAATATCTTGAAAAAAACGAGAAATAAATTTGCATCTGCTAATTGAACTTTTATCAAGATTCCCTTTACAGATTTTTTAAACACTGGTGGTTTTAATTATCTAATTTAAAGTAGAATGAAAACATTAGACTAGAGGTTATTAATCACTTTGTACCCTGAATTCTTTTGGTAATGAACCCCTTCTTAGAACAATGCTTTACGTCTATAAAACACATAGGATTACAGAAGAAACCAATTATATGAAACATAAAACTATGAAAAATATTAGTAAAACTGAATTTGAGAAACAGCAATACAAGTGCTTTTTATGAATGTATTAACAACTGTAATTTTGAAGAAGTGATTAGCTTAAAAGATAGTTGAAGATATTACAACTGCAATGTGATACCAAAATATCTAAGATTCTCAAGGTGATAAATAAAGTCTCAGGAATGGCTAATGTTATAGCGGTGAGTGGCCTAAATTCATATTTGAAGGAATACTAAATTTCACTTAAAGAATTAAGAAGATAAAACACATTTTCCCCCTAGTCATGTTCAAGAACCACCTGAATTCTATCCATACCTCCCAGATTAAGAACTCCTATTCTAAAACAACATATTTTACTAACTTTTCAGTTGAAGAATTCAATGCAACAAAAAACACATTGAGTACCTACTGTATGTTGAGTTAGTGCTTCTCTCCTTTCTCATGTCACAGTGCACATACCTGACTATAATACTGTACTGTGCACTGGGGTAAATAGGTAAGTTAGCCTGTGGCCATAGTCAGCTGACCCAAGGGCTTCTGGCAACTCAGCCCCACACAGCTACCCGGAAGGCTGAAAGGATCGATATCCCCAACTGGGAAGCTCTGACCTCAGTATGCTAATTAATTATATGGAAAAACTGTATAGTTTACCAGAAAATGAAAAAAAAAAAGAAAGAAAGAAAAAAAGAACTCTAATGTTCATATCTTTTTGCTTCTAGGAACATATCCATTCTTTCTTGTATACCGATTATGCTCCTGTCCTCATCCCTTCCCAACAGATTTTTCTAAACTCATAATCATTTATGGTATAACAGCTTTGGGTGCACTTTTTAAAAGATGAATCCTGACTAAAAGCAATATGCTTTAATAAATATTTAACAGTTAAGGAAGTCCATACACATATGAAAATCTGATGCCAGTCTGGCACTTGTGATCTTTAAAGGCTATGACAACTTAGAGTAAACCATGCATCCTATTTGAACTGCAGGAGGCAGACTACCTTCTGTGAGCTGCAGTTATGACCTCAGAAAACAACCTCAGTTTCCCCAAATTAACAAAAGCCACAGAGGAGCCAAATTTGAAACTATGTATTTTTTTCCTTGGCAATTCTTACCTTTTTGTTGTTCTCTTTAATATCTTGAGGATTCAGAGACTTGTAGTCACTGAGGGAGAAAATGGCACAGTAGGTACATACAGTATTTGATAAAAACAGCTGTTTTTAAAACAAACTGAATCTAAAAATTTTATATTCTATAATACCAAAGAATAACTAGCAATTTCACAGCAATTCAATCAACAAAACTAATAGTGTGGAAAATTAAGGAAATAAATAAATAAATAAATAAATAAATAAATAAATAAATAAAAACAGTGATTGCATGTTTCATTGCCTGAAGCTTTCCATCTAAAAGAGAAGTTAAGGCAGGGCACCAGAGACCAGTCTTGACAACCAAATTTACCATGAGGTAATCCCTTGTTGTCAATGTACAAAGAGCTACCGGCTTATTTGTCTCATCTCATTTTAACAGCCACACAATTTTCATAATAATTTGAAGTCAGTTTTTTGCATGAGATTAAGAGGAAAAAAATTCCTTTTTAAAGAGAAAAGATTGGTTCTAGGCATTCAGAAGGGGGAACTTTTCTTTCTGACATGATTTCTTTTCTCAAGAAGAAAAGGTGGGGTAATAAAGAAACATAAAATCAACTATTTCAGGACACATGTTAAGAAATGATGTTTTTTAAAAAAAAACTATTATTTACAAAATATTTCTACGGAATGGAAAATGTTCCTACTTACATTAAATCTGGTCTAAAGTGGTGTAATATTGCACAAAAAGATAAACCATTTCTCCAAGATGTAGTAAAATTGGTGATTTTCACTCCCCGATAGTTTTTTGTAACTTCTTTGCACCATACAAGCAATGACTGACTAGCATTTGGCTTTCGCCCCAAAACAGGACTTGGGATAGGACTTGGCTAGAAAAAAGGAAAAGAGAAAAATATTAAAATAATTTAATGGAAGATGAAAATTAACATTAATTGACCTAACTAGATCATTTAAACCCTTTGATGTCAGTTTAGGTCCTTCAAAACTGTCAATTCAAGACAACTGTAACCTCCAAGGAGACATGAATCTTAAGTTATTATCTTCAGTTTTAGCCTATGGCATTTGCCTGACAAGGATGCAGATATGCAAGATTTTAAACTCATACATAAGAACAAGCCAAGAGCTATACTGATGGAAACATTATATTAAAGTATTTAAATACTTAAGTCTGTATCTGTGTAACTCTTATACCCTAAGTAATTTTCCCCAAATATAATCATGTACAAATATAGTTCCTTTTTGACTAGATTAAAAATAATGTATTTTGAAGTCTAACTGTAGCAAAAATTGTTAGCAGTGGAAAGATCAAAATCCTAGTTTTTTTAAAATGCAGTGATAATGCATTTTAGATAGCACAATGATAATCATACTCAGACAGTTCTTATCTAAATTTAATGATGGCAAAACAGATCTAGAGTTATTAGCAGCAGTCAGGTATTGGTAGCAATAGTACACAACTGTATGTAATTTGGATTTGCTCAAAGTATCTTTTAATTATCACTGAGAGCTGACTTTTATAGGTCAGATAGGGGCATGGGTGTGTTAAATCTTAAGCATATTAATTGTTTTCCCCCTTGTTCATATATTTAAAACAGTGATAACAACAACAACAACAAAACCCCAAAGCTAATAAAGACTTTTATCTTAAACTTTTATTATTCTTAAAAACACGTTACTTTCTTTCACTGAATAAGTCACATTTTGTGATGGTAACTTAAGAGGCTAGTACAACTGAAAACCATTAAGAAAACTAAAACTACTAAATGTTTCTGGATTTTAAATTTTGCTATCAGTTGAAAGCGCTGACTATAACCATAAAATAGAGGCCCTCTAAAATAAGGTGAAAGGGGAATGATTATTTGCCCCTAATATCACTTAAGTTTAACAAGCAAACCATTCTTGTCACACAGCTTACTTAAGAAAGACCAATGATGCCCCCACTTGACAAAAACATGTTAGTGCCAAACAATTAAAATCATCAGCTCCACGTAATTGTGATTATGCTTCACTGCTCCTATGAAAAAACTCTAACACCAAAGATGTAATTTCTTATTTTTTTATCGTCAGATTAATCGTCAGATTAACAAACTGTTATATAAACAAACATGAATCTTGCAAAGTGCTGTTCTTTAAGTAATCACCTATACAAAGTAAATGTTGAAAACGTCACAGGCCATAAAATTCAATAAATTTGGATCAATTCTACTTAATATGAAGAAGTAGGTAAAAATGGAATTCCCAATGTAATAAGCTGTTTACTTTAAAATAAATAATAGACCTTTTAACCACAACAATTTGACATGTATAAAAATGAACTATGAAATATCTTTTAATTTAATGGTGACTTTCCACTGTGATTTTCAAATTGTTCTAGTCACTTAACTTGGAAGTGGAGTGGAGAATGGTCTATGGATGAGGTATGGGATCAATGAACTGGACACAAACACATTTTTTTCCTTAGACTTTCTATTATTTAAAGGATTGTCTTTAATAAAATGTCTTTCTTTATCAAGCTATATTACTAAGGCATTGATTCATTCTAAGTATGAATAATAAGTACATGAGCCAGATAATCTGCAACTATCATTACACTGATTCATTCCAATTATCGGTAGCACATAGACAGGTAATGTACAAAAGTCATTACCACCATCTAGAGTGGCTTTCTGTACTTAAGAAATAGGGAAAATATACCATGTCATTATGATTATGAATATACCCTTGTTTCTAAGAAGGCTCAATATGAAAAGCCTAGAAGAACTAAACTAAACTTTGGATTTACCCCAACATGAAACCCTTGAATTAAAAAGATCTTACAGGGATGCTTACTGCACTGCCAAAAGCAAAAGAAGTCATTTGTAATTGAAGAAACTTGATAAAAATACAAGGCCTATAAATGGTCATATTGGTTGCAGAGAAAGAAGACTGAAGTAGAACCATCGTACAATAAATCACCCGCTTCAGAACAGCTCATCTTTCATCTAATATTTTGCAGAGGGTTGTAAAGAAATAAGCAGTTAAATAATTTCAAAGCCTTTAGGATATTAATGAATATAATTGCTTGTTTCTTCCTACAGCTGGCTCCTGATGTGGCAGGTTACTTCTCTATGTCTCCGTTTCTTCATCTATAAAATGGGGATTGTAATGGTACTTATCTCATGGTGTCACTGTAGTAACAGGACTGCCTCCCCGTCCTTCCACCCATTATTGCTCTTTACCACTCTCTCATTACCACTCTCCCTTGATCACACTGAACTGTAGTAACCTCTTTGCTGCTCTTTAGAGACCCAAGACATGGTCCCACCTTAGCGCCTTTGTATGGATTGTTCCATTTGCCTGCTCTCCTGTCAGATATATGCATAGTTAACTCGAATGCAACCATCTTCATTATGCCTATTCTAACTATCCTATTTAATAATGCAACTCATCTCCATCATTCAACCTTAATGACACACTCCTGACTACTTTCCCTTGCTCTATTTTTTCCATACTACTTACCATCTTCTTAGGGTCTATGTATTTTTTTTTTGGTTATTACCAAAATATGCTTATTGGTCATGCTTACTGTTTATTACTTTGTCTATTCTCACCAAATAAAAGGGTTATGAAGATATGGATCTGAGTTTATTAACTTATCCCAAGCGTCCACAGATCCTGGCACATAGCAGGCACTCAATAAATACTGTTAAATAAATACCTGGCACAATGTACAGCACATAGAAACAACTCAGTAAATGTTAACGCATTTATTATTACTACAACCAACATACTACTAGCTTTTGAATTCCTATCTTTCAGGGTCTTTTGGAAACTTCAAAGGTCATGAATTTCTTCAAGATTAGTGAAAAATACTTTTGCAAACAAAGCTTTATCTAGAAGATAGTCCTGACACTTTACATGCAAAATGGGGCACTTGGAATTCTTGGCAATGTATCTGTTTCTATGGGTTTGGTGAACAATGTAGCTCTGAATGACTGTAATTTAGTGCTTTCCAAAGAAAGGAAGACACCAAAATCTGACCATTAATGGTAGAACCAAACCTTCAGATGTTGGAAGAACTCTTTAAAAGTTCTTTCTTCTATTTTGCAGTATGAGAAGGCATCCTTATTTAGCATACTGGGAAAATAAAGCACAGATATTACCGTTATCTTTTTTATGCACCAAGAGAGGAAATTTCTAAGAGCCATTCTAATTATAATTATGGGCAGACTGATCAGAATCTGACTGATTTTGATTAACTGATCTGCTTAACTAGGTAATCCTTCCAGTTCTCTCTCCATCAAGGTACTATATGGATGAAATTGTACAATCTCAGCTTAACCAAGAACTACAATTTGATGTCAACCGGAGCCAGTCTGAAGTGCTGACAGTAGAGAGGAAATAGGACTTAAAACTACTGTTTCACTTAGTTCTATTATCTAGTATAGATAATTTTAATGTATTGTTTCTGTTAACATAGCATTTTACATATTAAAGGTCGTAAGGCTACCTAGTTACTCTTGCTATCAATGCAATAGGATTGCTTTCAGAAAACCTAGTCAATAATTTTTTACAAAATTTCCTAACTTTTAATAGCTGCAAGAAATCTCAATTCCACTTTTTTCTGCTCTACCCTTCTCACTATAGTTGCTTTCTCTTTGCTCTTTCCCCTTCTTCCACTGATATAAGCACATATATTATATATTCCTCTAGGTATTGCTCTAAATAGTTTTCTCTTTCCACACTTTGAGCTGATTCACTCCCAGGATTTCAACTATCACTTCCATGCAGATGATTCCCAAATATACATTTATAGTTCAAACTATCTCAAGTTGACATTTCCAGCTGGCTGTCCTTCCTGCCATATAAAATTCAAACTCAATATGTTCAAAACCATAATTATAATCTTTCCTTACAACCTGCTTCATATTCACTATGTTTACAAATGGTACTGCTATTGTCCCAACCGTCTGGACTTTAAATCTCAGACTCTGCTTTGACCTCTCCCTTCCCCTATCATCCTTTATTAGTTAATCCATGGGAAATTTTGATCCTATTGTTGTAATCTATCTTCTTTTGCCTCGATATTGCAAAATCTTCCTAACAGGTCTTCCTTCTTCCAAATTCTCCCTTATCTGATTCATTGCCCCAGCAACAATCTTCTTAAAGCACAGGTCAAAGCCTCTCATGACTTATAAACATATAAAATGATGTCAAAATACTTCTGAGCAAAGAATCCCAAATGTTTTTTAATGTATCTACTCTCCAGGATGATTCATCATTCTCTAGAGTCACTATGCTTTCCTCCCTAGCCCCAGCTCCCCCACTTCCTGTCTCTGGATTATTGGTTGGAACTAAAACTAGAACTATGTAAATCCAGAGCAGTGAAATAAACACTAGGCATTGCTAAAATTGTAGGACATTTTAATCTCCCTACTGCTGATTCTGGGAGCCTTCGCCCAATTATTACAAATTTTTAAAAATTTATTTGAGAGAGAAAGAGAAAGACAGAAAAAGAGAGAGAAAGAGAGAGCACACACAAGTAGGGAAAGGGGCAGCAGAGGGCATCTTCAGACTCCCTGCTGAGCCAGGATACAGTGCAGGGCTTGATCTCATGACCCAGCAGATTATGAACTGAGCTAAAACCAAGAGTTAGACGTTCAACCGACTGAGCCAGTTGTTTTTGAAAACTGAGGAATCTGTGCATAAATCTTAATATTTGGTGAGCCCAAAACAACAACAGTGGTGAAAATAAGAATATTTGTATCTGTATTATTTATTTTTTCAAAGTATTTTCATTTAAATAATTTCATTTTATTCACATAGTAAAATTGAGTTATGCTATTTTACTACTTAGACAATTAGATTATTCTATAATTAAAATAATACTAGGAGGAACTTCTGCAGGTAACTCATTAGAATGAATATGAAAATTTAAGGAAATCGCTGGATACAAAAAAACAGTGTACAAAACCAAATGCATTCCTATACATCAACAAAAGCAGTTAGAAATTTAAATTTTTAAGACCATTCATGATGGCACAAAAAAACAAGTACTAAGGAATCTACAAATAATGCACATGAGTGTTATTAAAAAACTATCAAACTTTACTGTGAGAAAATAAAGGAGTCTTAAAGAGAGGGAGAAATATACCATATCCATGGATTAGAAGACACAACTGTAAAGGTAACAATTATTTCCAGAAAGGGTTAACTAAAAGACCTAAGCCCTTCATGAGGGAATGACCTCAAGTTTACCTTCTAGCAATGTTCCCACGGAAATATACTGGATTAGATCAATGTGAAAGGTCAAGTTTGTTACCAGGCAACATTATTTATTGTAAAAATGACCCTTGCTTGGTGGACTGCATCTAGACTTGGAAGCTTGTCAATAAACTATAAATGGCCCCAGATTCCCTGTGTAATTCTTGTAATCAAATGTCCCTTGAGAGATCTAATAGTTATACGTACAGGCTATTACAAGAGTGTGTATCTTATAAACCATAGTGGTCCACACTTCTTACAACTGAACAGTTCATGGGGAGCTAAATTATGGAACTGCAGACCTGATGTCATAATGATAACATACTGTATTTCCTGTCCTCGTATAAAGCTAAGTAACCTAGTGTCAAATTATTTTACACACACATACAAAGGGCTTATAATCAGAATGAAAATCTGCTCTATCACATTAGTATTCAGAGAACTGCACAAGGCACTACTACACACTTCTCTCCAGAAAGGCTAAAACTTTTAATTAAAATGAAATTAAAATTTTATTTATTTTTTAAAACGATTATTTATTTATTTATTTGACACACACACACACACACACAGAGAGAGAGAGAGAGAGAGAGAGAGAGAGAGATCACAAGTAGGCAGAGAGGCAGGCAGAGAGGGGAGGAAGCAGGCTCCCTGCTGAGCAGGAAGCCCGATGCAGGGGTCCATCCCGGGACCCTGAGATCATGACCTGAGCCGAAGGCAGAGGCATTTTCACTGAGCCACCCAGGCGACCCTGAAATTAAAATTTTAATGAAATTAAAAATACCAAGTGTTGACAAGGATGTGGAGCAAAGGGAGCTTATACAGAGCTGATGGGAAAATTCTGGCATCATCTATCATGGTAAATCTGAAGATGTACATATGCTATGACCCATCAATCCTAGGTTTGAAACATACAGAAAGTCATGCTTACACAAGATAGAATACATGTTCAAAAGTGTTCACAGCAGCAGTTTACAATTTCCCAGATCTGAAAACAATCCAAATGTTCATCAACAATAGAATAGATTTTAAAATTGTGGTCTATTCTGACAGTGAAATACTTCACACACACATAGAGAAAGAGAGGCAGAGACAGGGAGAGAGGAAGGGAAGGAGGGAGGGAGGGAGAACGATTGAGAGAAATACAAAACACATTTAATCCTAAAGCATACTACTGAACAAAAGAAAACAGGTACAAAATCATATATATATACCATATGATTCCATTTATATAAAATGAAAAACCAGGCAAACCTAAACTACATTGTTTAAGGATTTGTACTTAAAACTTCTGGAGTGATTTCAAAGATCTTTTGGTGTTTACACAGATGTTCACTTAAAATAATTTTCTTAAACTATGTACTATGTTTTATATAGTCTTCTGTGTATGTTTCACATTCATTTCTGTTTTATAGCAAAAAAGTTTAAGAAGAATATTGGAATTGCTGGTATTAAAATGATGAAGTAAAGATGGTGGTTTTCCCATTCAATCTGAAACTCACCTAAAGGTACAAGGATAATGAGAAACAAAAGTAAACCTTTTTTCATCCTGAAGTAGGAGACATAATGTAACCCTAACCTGCAATATATGGAGATGTTTCAACAATAAATCAATAACCAAGTTCCCAAATTACCAGAAGAATCACATATAAATAAAAGAAGACAGAACTCATACAGTGCAAAAAATTTAAAAGTACATAATTATAAATAGGATATCAGAACCAAAATCAAATATATCTAATATTTATGTATGCTAGAGAAGGTAGAAATAGGCCCACATACAATAGCAGTAGAAAAAAGGATGAACGTAAGGACTTGTGAAAAAAGACTGGTGGTAATATTAACAAGTGTTACTCTTCTTATATGTGTAACCAAATATGACAACATTTGAAAGATCTTCATGACTCGAGGAATCAGTATTTTCCAATGAGCAATGCATGATGTTACAAAACCGTGCATCAACAAAATATCCATTTCAAAATGCAAGATAACCCAAGGTATGATTTCACACTCCACACGGCAAATTAAAAATTTATCACTTGTGAGTTTTTGTGTACTATCAAGGAAGACAATTCACAATTATTTAAAAAGTCCATTAAAATTATTTGTACTCTTCCAATTATAAAATATGTGAGTGAGGTCAGATTTTCTCATACTTCAACCAAATAGCATATTTACAACAGATTAAATACCAAAACTATCTTCTACAAAGCCAGGCATTAAAGTACGGCAAAAATTTCATTTTTTTTTACTAAATTGTTTTTGCTTTGGTAAATAAAGTCATTTTTCATAAAAATGTCATTTATGTAAAATACATGTAATGATTTATTATTTTAAATGAATTAATATATTTTTAAGTTTTCTCAATTTTTAGTTTCTAATATTATAAATATCAATAGGTATAACTCACATAAAAACTCTCTGGGTCCTGAATACCTTAATCTTTTTAAAGATTTATTTATTTGAAAGAGAGAATAAGAGAGGGCGAGAGTGAGAGCGAGAGGGGGAGGGAGGCAGAGAGAGTGCAAGCACACAAGCTAGGGGAGGGGCAGAGGGAGAAGCAGACTCCCTGCTGAGCAAGGAGCCTGATGTGGGACTCCATCCGATTCCAGGACCCTGGCATCACAACCTGAGCCAAATACAGACACTTAACTGTGAGCCACTCAGGTGCTTCTTTATTTTTTTTATTTTTTATTTTTTTGAGATTGAGAGAAAATGAGTGTGAGTGGGGGCAGGGAGGGTCAGAAGGAGACTCTTAAGCAGGCTCCATAGCATGGAGCCAACAAGGGGCTCAGTCTCATGACCCTGAGATCACCACTTGAGTCAAAAATCAAGAGTCGGTTGTTCAACCGACTGAACCACCCAGGCACCCCACAAAACATTTTTATTATGGTGAAATACACATAATTCAGTATTTACCATCTTAACCATTTTTAAATGCACAGTTCAGGGTATTGAGTATATTCTTACTGTTGTGCAACCATCACCATTGTCCATCTCCAGAACACTTCTCACCTTGCAGAACTGAAACTCTATATCCATTGAACAATAATTCCCTACTTCCCCTCTCCCACAGTCCCGAGCAATGACAATTCTACTTTCTGTCTCTATGATTCTGACTACTCTAGGTACCTTATATAAGTAGAATCATACATATTTATCATTTTGTGACTGGCTTATTTCACTTAGCACAACATCCTCAAGGTCATCCTTGTGATATATGTCCGAATCTCCTTCCTTTTTAAAACTAAACAAAGATCCTGCTTTCAAGTCTTTAGAGTATACATCCGGAAGTGAAATCGCTAATTATATAGTAATTCTATTTTAAACTTTTTGAGGAATATCTATAGTGTTTTCCATAGCGTTTGCACCATTTACAGTCCCACCAACAGTGCACGGGCATCTCAATTTCTCCACATCTTCACCAACACTTGTCATTTTCGTTTTCTTCCTTTCTTTCCTTTCCTTTTTCCCCCCTTCAATAGTAGCCATCCTAATGAATGTGAAGTGGTATCTCACTGTGGTTTTGATTTGCATTTCTCTAATGATTAGTGATTTTGAGCACCTTTTCATGTGTTTATTGGTGATTCCTATATTTTCTTTGGTGAAATGTTTATTAAAGTCCTTTGTTCATCTCAAATGTTGTTGAGTTTTAGGAGTTCTCTATATATTCTGAATATCAGGCCCTGATCAGATATATAACTTGGAAATATCTTCTCATATTATGTAGGTTGCATTTCCACTCTGTTGATTGTGTCCTTTCATGAGTCCTTTCATGCTTATTATAAGTTTTAAATATTCATGAAGTCCAATTTGTCTATTTTTTCCTTGTTACTTGTGCCTTTGGTATTATATCCAAGAATTCACTCTCAAATCCAAACTTGTGAAGCTTCTACCCTATATTCTCTTCTAAGAGTTTTATAGTTTTAGCTTATACATTCAGGTCTTTGGTCCATTTTGAATTAATTTTGTATAGGGTTCTGGTAAGGACTTAATTCCATTATTTTGCAAGTAGATACTCAGTTTTTGCAGAACCATTTGTTGAAAAGACTGTACTGTCTCCACTGAATGGACTTGGCACCCTTGTTAAAAATCATTTGACCATATATGGAAGGGTTTATATCTGGGTTCTCTATTCTATCCCATTGTTCTATATGTCTGTCTTTTAAGTCAGCACCACATTATTTTGATTACTGTAGCTTTGTAGTTAAGTTTTGAAATCAAGAAGTTGTGAGCCCGCCAAAATTATTCTTTTTCAAGATTGTTTGGCTATGTGGCGTACCCTGAGATTCCATATGAATTTTAGAGTGGATTTTTCTATTTTTGCAAAAAATTTTTTTAGGATTTTGATGGGGATTGCATTAAATCTGTAGATCATTTGGGGTAGTACTGACATCTTAACAATATTAAGTCTTCCAGTTCATAAATATAGGATGTCTTTCCATTTACTCGTGTCTTCTTTAATTTTTTCAAAAGTATCTTATTTATTTATTTATTTGACACAGAGAGAGCTAGCGTGAGTGAGAGCATAAGCAGGCATTGCAGCAGGCAGAGGAAGAGGGAGAAGCAGGCTCCCCGCTGAGCAGGAAGCCTTATGTGGGGCTCCAGGATCACGACCTGAACAGAAGGTAGACGCTTAACTCACTGAAGCCACCCAGGCACACCATCGTGTCTTCTTTAATTTATTTCATCATTGTTTCTGACTTTTCAGTGTACAAGTCTTTCACTTCCTTACTTCCTAAGTATTTTATTCTTTTTGATACTACTGTAAATGGAATTGTTTTCTTAACTTCCTTTTCATATTGGTCATTGTTAGTGATAAAAATGCAACTTATATTTGTGTTCACTCTGTAATCTTTGCTGAGTTTATTTATTCTAGCAATATTTTTTGTGTGGAATCTTTGAGGTTTTCAATCATCTATGCAGAGGGATAATTTTACTTCTTCCAGTCCAGTTTGGAGCCTTTTGTTTCTTTTTCTTGCTTAACTGCTCTAACGAGTACTTCCAGTATTAAACTGAATAGAAATGCAGAGAGTAGGCATCCTTGCTTTGTTCCTGGTATTAGAGCAAACGCTTTCAATCTTTCACCATTGAGGATATCAACTGTGAGTTTTTCATATATGGCTTTTATTACCTTGAGGTAGCTCCCATGTATTCCTAGTTTGTTGCGTGTTTTATCATAAAAGGTTGTTGAATGCTATTATATACTTTTTCTGCATTTATTAAGACAATCATACTATATCTATCTTTCATTACATTAATGTGGTGTTGATTGATTTTCATATGTTGAACCAACTCCACATTCCAGGAATAAATCCCTCTTGGTCACAATGTGCAATTCTTTTAATATGCTGCTGAATTCAGTTTGCTAGTATGTTGTTGAGGATTTGTACATCAATGTTTAAAAGAAATACTAGTCAGTAGTTTCTTTTTCTTTTAGTGTCTTTGTCTGGCTTTGTTATTAAGGCAATGCTAGCCTTAAGAATGAGTTAGGAAGTGTTCACTCCTCTTCAGTTTTGGGGAAAACTTTGAGGATAATTTGTGTATGATATTATAATCATGGATATATGTCATTATACATTTGCTAAACTGATAGAATGTACAACACCAAAAGTGAACCCTAAGATAAACTGGAAGTGGGGAGATGTTGGTCAAAGGATACAAAGTTTTATGTAGTATGAATAAGATCTAGTGAGCTAATGTACAAGAAGGCAGCTATAGTTAAATATTGTGTTGTATACGCAAAATTTGCTAAGAGAATAGCTCCTAAGTGTTTTCACCACACATAAAGAAGTGGTAACTAGAGGCACCCGGGTGACTCAGTCAGTTAAGCATCTGACCCTTAATTTCAGCTCAGGTCATGATCTCAGTGTCATGAAATTGAGCCCCACATTGGGCTCTGCACTTAATGGGGAATCTGCTTGGGATTCTCTCTCTCCCCCCCCCCACTCATGCACACACTTTCTCTCCCTCTCTCTCTCAAATAAATAAATCTTAAAAAAAGAGAAGAAGTTGTGACTAATGTGAGGTGATAGATGACATTCTTGGTAACAGATGTACCATATGCTGAATGATGTTGATAATGGGAGAGGTTATGAATGTGTGGAGGCAGAGGATATGTAAGAAATCTCTACTTTCCTCCACATTTTTTTGTAAAGCTAACACTCCTAGAAAAAAATAAGTCTTTGAAAAAAGATAGAGATAACTGATGAGACCAAAAGTTAGTTCTTGGAAAGATCAACAAAATTGATGAACCATTAGATAGATGGACTGAGACAAAAAGAGGAAAGACTCAAATTACTACAGTCAAAAATAAAGGTGAGGACGTTATTACCAATTCTACAGAAATAAAAAGAATTATGAGATAATACTATGAACATCTATACACCAATATATTGGATAACCTAGAGGAAATGGAAAAATTCTTAGAAACATAAAACTTACCAAAACTGAATCATGAAGAAACACGAAACCTGAACACACCTATGATCTTTCATGGATCATGCTTTTGGTGTGTATCTTAAGAAGGCATCACCATACCCAAGGACATCTAGGCTTTCTTCTATGTTATCTTGGAGTTTAACAGTTTTGTATTTTATATTTAGGTCTATGATCCATTTTGAATTAATTTTTGTAATGGGTATAAGGTCTATGTCTATATCCATATTTTACATGTGGATGCCTAGTTGTTCTAGCACCATTTGTTCTACTGTTTTTCTATTCTCTATTTCATTTATCTTTGCTTTTATTTTTATCATTTCTTTCCTTCTGCTAGCTTTGGGTTTAATCTGTTCTTTTCCTAGTTCCTTAAGTTGTAAAGTTAAGTTGTTGAACTGAGATCTTTCTTTTTAAAATTTTAATGATATATTTAACCAAATACATTAAAAATATTGCCATTCCAATATGTAATTAGTGCTTTAAATTATTATTATTATTAGACATTTTTCTATTTTTGGTTTGGACTAAGTCTTAAAAACTCACTATGCAGGGGCACCTGGGTGGCTCAGTCAGTTAAGAATCCAACTCTTGATCTCAGCTCAGATCTCAATCTCAGGGTCATGAGTTCAAGTCCCATGATAGGCTCCAAGATGGGCAAGGAGCCTACGAAAAAAAAAAAAAGCCTGCTATGCAAAATTCAGTATGCATTTGGCACTTATAATACATCTCAATTCAGACAGGTGCTGAATGGTTATGTGTATCTGATGGCTACTGTATGATGGGAAAGTACAGTTATAGACTGCTTTTGTTTATTTTTTTATCAATAAAAATTTTATATATTTAAGGTTTATGTGATGTTTCATATGCATACACACTGTGAAATAATTGCTTTAGCCAAGACACTTTAGTGGTTTCCATATTTTGACTACTGTAAATAATACATCAATGAACAATGAAGTGTGGATATCTCTTTGAGATACTGATTTCATTTCCTTTAGATACATACCCAGAAGTGGGATTACTGGACGATATGGTAGTTCCACTTTTAATTTTTGAGGAACCACTATACTTTTTCCATAATGGCATGTCAATTTAAGTTCCCACCAATAGTATAGAAGGGTTCCCTTTTCTCCACAGCCTTGTTAACACTTATCATTTTTTGTCTTTGTGATAATAGCCATCCTAGCAAGTGTTAAGTGATATCTTACTGTGGTTTTGATTTGTACTTCCTGATGATTAGTGGAGTTGAGCACCTTTTCATATTCCTGTTGGCCATTTGTATAAGACATAAAAAAATGTCTTTGGAAAAATATCTGTTCAGGATCTTTGTTTATTTTTTAATTGGGTTGTTATTTATTTTTTGCCATTGAACTGTATGAGTCCCTTATGTATTTTAGATATTAATCCCTTATGAGACATGTGATTTGCAAATATTTTAGCTTATTCTGTAGGTTGCTTTTTCATTTTTTTTCATTGTTTCCTTTCCTATGCAGAAGCTTTATGGTTTGATGTAATCCTTTTTTTTTTTTTTGGTTTTGTTGCCTTTGCTTTTGATGTCATATCCAAAATATTATTGCAAGACTGATGTCAAGAAATTTCTCCCCTAAGTTTTCTTCTAAGAGTTTTACAGTTGTATGTTAAAATCTTAAATCCATTTTGTGTTGATTTTTGTGTATGGTATAAGGGTCTAATTTTTATTCTTTTGCATGTGAATACTTTTTAAAGCATATTTTATTGAGGAGATTATTCTTTTTCTATTGTGTATTATTGGTGCTTTTGTAGAAGACCAGACGAATGCATATGTGTGGGTTGAATTCTGGGCTTTCTCTGATATTCCTTTGGTCTACATGTCTGTTTTTATGCCAGTACCATACTGGTTTGGTTTTGATTACCAAAGCTATGTAATATAACTGGAAATCAAAAAGGGCGATACCTCCAATAATGTTCCTCTTTCCCAAGACTGCTTTGACCATTTGGACTCTTCTGTGGTTCCATACGAATTTTAGGATACTTTTTCCTATTTATGTGAAAAATGCCATTGGAATTTTAATAAACATTGCATTGAATCTGTAGATCACTTTGGATAGTATGGATATATTTTTTTAAGATTTTATTTATTGGGCGCCTGGGTGGCTCAGTGGGTTAAAGCCTCTGCTTTCGGCTCAGGTCATGATCTCAGCGTCCTGGGATCGAGGCCCGCATCGGGCTCTCTGCTCAGCAGGGAGCCTGCTTCCTCCTCTCCCTGTCTCTCTGCCTGCCTCTCTGCCTACTTGTAATCTCTCTCTCTGAGTCAAATAAATAAATAAAATCTTTAAAAAAAAAAAAAAAGATTTTATTTATTTATTTGACAGAGAGCACAAGTAGGGGGAGCAGCAGGCAGAGGGAGAGGGAGAAGCAGGCTAGGGAGCCTGATATGGGGCTTAATCCTGGAACCGTGTGATCATGACCTGAACTAAAGGCAGACGTTTAACCAACTGAGTAACCCAGGTGCCCCGATGGTATGGATATTTCAACAATACTAATTTTTCTAATTCATGAACACAGGATATCTGTTTGTGTCTTCAATTTACTTCACCATGTTTTGTCATTTTTTAAAAAGATTTTATTTATTTATTTGACACAGAGAGAGAGATCAGATCACAAGCAGGCAGAGAGGCAGGCAGAGAGATAGGAGGAAGCAGGCTCCCCGCTGAGCAGGGAGCCTGATGTGGGCCTCGATCCCAGGACCCTGAGACCATGACCTGAGCCGAAGGCAGAGGCTTTTAACCCACTGAGTCAGCCAGGTGCCCTGTTTTGTCATTTTTAGTGTACAGATCTTTCACCTCCTTTGTTAAATTTTTTCCTAATTTTTTTGATGTTATAAATAGAATTTTTTTCTTGATTTCCTTTTCATATAGTTCATTATTAAGGTAAAGATACACTACTGATTTTTTTAAAAGATTATTTATTATTTGACAGAGAGAGAGTACAAGCAGGGGGTGCAGCAGGGAGAGGGAGAAACAGGCTCCCGCTGAGCAGAGAGCCTGACGTGGGGCTCGATCCCCCAGGACACTGGGATCATTACCTGAGCTGAAGGCAGATGCTTAACTGACTGAACCACCTAGGCGCCCCAACATTACTGATTTTTGTGTGTTGATTTTGTAACCTGTATCCAACTTTCCTGAATTTATTATTAATTCTAACAGTTTTTTTTTTAGCGAAGGCTTTAGAGTTTTCCACATATAGGATCATGTCATCTGCCAACAGATAATTTTACTTCTTCTTCCTTTCAGATTGGGTTGCCTTTTGTTTACTTTTCTTGCCTGACAACTCTAAGACTTCTAGTATTATACTGAACAGAAGTGGTGACAGTGGGCATCCTTGCCTTTACCAGATACTAGAGGAAGAGTGTTCAGTTTTTCCCTATTGATTATGATATTAGCTATGGGATTTTCATAAACAGCCTTTATTGTATTACAGTGAGTTTCTTTGTATCTATTTTGTTGAGAGTTTTTAATCACAAATGAATGGTGAACTTTGTCAAATACTTTTTATGCATTTACTGAAATGATCATGTGGTTTTTATCTTTCATTCTGTTTATGTGGAGTAACATTGATTGTATGTGTATGCTGGGTCATCCTTGCATCACAAGAATAAATTACAGTTGTTCATGGTGTATAATCTTTTTTGATGCACCATTTGTTTGCTAGTACTTTATACAGGACTTTCGTATGATAAAATTGAACAGAAATATTGGCCTGTACTTCTCTTTTCTTATGGTGTCTTTGACTTTGGTATCAGTGATGCTGGCTGTATCAAATGAGTTTGGAAGCATTCCCTCTTCTTCAATTTTTTGGAAGGTTTAAGAATTGGTATTAATTCTTTGAATGTTTGGTAGAATTCACCTGTGTAGCCATCTGTTCCTGGACTTTTTCTTTTTTTGGGAGCTTTTTGATTACTTCTTTAATTTCCCTATTTGTTATTAGCCTATTCCTTCTTTGTTTTGTTTTGGTAGGTTTTATGTTTCAAGGAATTTCTCCATTTACAGTGAAGTATTTAAATCCCTTTCTCATTTCCTTCTATGCATATTCTGCAGCTATTTTCTTTGTTTACTATTTAACATCCTAAAGTTGTAACATCCTAAATTTTTACCAGTTTAACTTTAGTGACATATAAAGACTTTTCCCCTTTTACAACTCTATCCACACTGCTCTCAGTTGTCCCAGAATTATATCTTTATATACATATACATATTACATGCTTTATGTATAAAGCATAACTAATAATTTTTTAATTCATTAGTCTCTTAAATTAGATAGGAAACAAAATCTGGAGTTATAAACCAAAGTAATAATAATACTACCTTTTAGACTAATAACTTTTAAAAACTGAATTAATCGCTTAAGTCATGTAAAAAACAAAAAGTGGAGTTACAAACCCTTATAATACTAATACCTTTTAAAATGAACTGTGTACTTACCTTTACTGAGATCTTTATTTGTTTATAGAGATTCGAGTTACTATCGCATGTCCTTTCATTTCAAACTGCAGGACTTTTGGGGCGCCTGGGTGGCTCAGTCAGTTAAGCATCTGCCTTTAGCTCAGGTCATGAACCCAGGGTCCTGGTATCAAGGCCTGTGTAGAGCTCCCCGCTAGGGAGTCTTCTTCTCCCTCTCTCTCTGCCCCTTCCCCTGCTTGTGCGCTCGCTCTCTCTCGCTCTCTCTCTCTCAAATACATAAAATCTCTTTAAAAACTTTACAAACTTCAGGACTTTCTTGAGCATTTCTTGTAGGACACGTCTAGTGGTAATGAATTCTTCAGCTTTTGTTTATCTGAGGACATCTTAATCTGTCCCTCACTTTTGAAGGACAGTTTTCCCAAGTCTAAGATTTTTGACTGACAGCATTTTTCTTTTAGCACTTTAAATATACTGGCTGCTGCATTGTGTCCTCCAAAGTTTCTGATGACAAATCTTACAATTTTACTGAGGATCCTTTGCATATGATGAGTTGCTTTTCTCTTGCTGATTTTAAGATTCTTTGTCTTTGGCATTCAACAATTTGCTTATAATGTGTCTCAGTGTGAATGTCTTTGAGTTCTTCATATTGGAATAGTTAATCTTGTTCATCATATCTTTCATCAAATTTGGGAAGTTTTCAAGTATTATTTCTTCAAACAATCTTTCTTACCCTTTCTCTCTCTCTCTCTCCTTCTAGTACTCCCATAATGTGTATATTGGTTCACATGACAGTGTTCCACTCCATAAGTCCTTTAGGCTCTGATCATTTTTCTACCTTTCTGTTACTTAGATTCTATAATTTCAATTTTGCTGTGTTTGAGTTCATTGATTCTTCTGCCTGTTGAAGCCTGCTTTTTTTCCTACTCTACCCTATTTTCAGAATCCTCTATCTTCTCAAACTTTTAAGGACATAAAAGGGTTCTAAGACAAAAAAATAAAAACAAAAATTTCCAAATCACTGGTGTAAACAGTGTAGAAATGTAGGTATAGGAATTGCTATATTTTTAAATGATCAATCAACATCAGCTTCGAGTGTATCAAAGAAAATAAACATAAGAAGACTAACTGGTGGCTTAAGTTTAAATTCTAGACCCAAACTAAAGACCTGATTATAGAAAGATTCACTTTATCATGTCATTATTGAAGAGTAAAAAGGTTGAAGAGATGAAGGACACCATGCAATATAGGAATGTTTGCAGGATGTATTAATATTTATGGTGTTTCCTTATGGGGACATGCCTAGTCACTGATGAAATTAAATACATTGTAATAGTAAGTTAAGTTTGCCAGAAACATAAAAGAAAGTGTATATGATTCCATGCCTATAAAAATGATAATTAAATATGAAAAAATCCATTCTATAACAGAGTATTTGGACTATATAAATGTCCCCATTTGGCCAGCAGTCCTTACAACAACTATTTCCTTAAAACTTACTACTGTAAGTATAAATCAAATACTGGTATGGAGTTAGTGAAATTTCAAGCACAATGATTAATATGTAGACAGTAACATCAAAAAGAGAACAGTTGATTAAAAAAACCAACAGAACAAAATATATTGTTACCAGAGTGCTAGTAAACACTCCTCTGTACATCTTTTCTGCTCCTACACATCTTTCCAGGCTGTCCAAGAGTGAAAAGTCCTGACTACTTTTTATCAGATCACTCTTCACAGGTAAGCAATCAGCCCTTAAGATTGAGGTACCATCTCCCTCTGGGATAAAGAGCAGACTTGTTTAATGATAGCTATAAATGTAGTGTATTCCCCAAGCTCAATGTTCTTCAGATGTGATGCAATCACACTGTGTGTGCAGCTTCCATTTGACCCTTCATCTTACCCTTATGGGACTTAGTAGCAAAAGGAACCAACCAAAATATGCTGATACTCTTTTTTTTTTTCCAGTAGACTCTACCCCCAATATGGGGCCTGAACACATGACCCCAAGATCAAGAGTCACATGTTCTAATGACTGAACCAGCCAGGCACCTCAAAAACATGCTGATACTCTTGCTGTGAGTAATAAAGCCCTTTGTCTCTGACTCAGGAGTCATGTCTTCTTCTAGCATCCGTGAAACAATAAAAGGTATTTTGATTACCTTGCAAGTAGGGTACAATTCCCACACCTGATGCATTTTATTCACTCTGTCTTTTGGAAAGCTTATTTATGATAACACACATGCAAAACACATGTGTAAATCCTACCAATACAGACTGAACTTATAAAATAATCACACATTGTCACAAGTCAGTTAAACAGAAGTAAAAGAATTATTAAAAATTTGACTGTCTTTAACTTGCAAAGTAGTTCCTTAGCAGATTTTCTTTTGAAGAATTACAGGAAAGATTGTAAACCCTAATAGTATATGATTTTACAATGACTCCTCTGTAAAATCTTTTGCATCAGTGAATTTCTAAAAAAGTTTGCAGAAATTTTTAGAATTACTACAAACAAAAAACCACAAATATTTCAAATTACTAGGTTACAATACAGGAACTACGATATCCTTAAAAAGAAGATGGGCAAGTCAGGAGTGTCAGACTATAAAGCAAAGAAAAAACAGAAAAAGAAACTTAAGGCAGAATAACTGGTAAGGTACAGTATTCTCATATTCTAAATTTGAGTTTCCAACGTATACCTATTTATTTTACAAACTACTCTTTCCAATCAACATGCAACCCATTCATAGAAGATGTGAGGTAGGCCAACCTTAGCTTATTAGGAAAGCTCCTAATCATTTCTATTTTAGCCATTTTGTTGTACTGTGCAATTTTATGAGGAAGGATATTCTTACGGTTTTTCAGTGATATCACCTGCATCTTATATAACCTAACCTAACAAGTATTGATCCAGAGTATAGAGAAGAGAAGCTGCAGGTAGATGTAGCTTTTAAAGGATACTAACAAAATCATGCAAATTTTATCCATATTTCTTTTTACAAAAATTTTTTTTCTGTAAGCAAATGAAAATAAGCTTAATTCTCCGCAAATGTACTATAACTAAACCATATACAGACTGCCATAATGGCTAAGTTATGTTCATAACTATACATAGCAAAAAAAGGGACACAGCATTGTTAAGAGCATATAGATTTTGGAATCAGACGGATGTGGGACAGAGTCCTAAATCTATCACATGATAGATTAAAGATACATAAATAATACAGCTGCTAACTCTTTTTCTATTTCATGGACATATATTTTCCATACCTATCATTTTTCTTTTCAATGTCAGTGATCTTAATTTTATTTTTTTATAGTATAGCTTCCTTTTATGGTATCTTTTGCTTCTTTTGGTTTAGAAAGTTACTTCGTCTCCAGAAATCTGGTAAATATTAATTTTTCTTCTTTCAAAAACAATTTCATGTTTTAATGCTTTCTTCCACCTAGAATATATTTTTGGTAAATGGTGTGAATTAAGGTTCTGAATTATTATCTTAACATAATTTCCTGAACTGTATTTCTTTGTTCCGTAATGCTTCCTTTACAGTACATTATTACATAGGTGTATATATGGGTCTTAATGAGATCGTGTTCATTTCTGGGCTAGATATCCTGCTTCAGTGTCCCACCTACTGTTTTTAACCAGTATACTGCTATTTTTTTTAAAGATTTTATTTATTTATTTGGCACAGAGAGAGAGAGATCACAAGTAGGTGGAGAGGCAGGCAGAGGGAGAGGGGAAGCAGGCTCCCTGTTGAGCAGAGAGCCCAATGTGGGGTTTGATCTCAGGACCCCGAGACCATGACCCGAGCCAAAGGCAGAGGCTTAACCCACTGAGCCACCCAGACGCCCCATATATTGCTATTTTAAAATATGCTTTATTTAATATCTTAAAAGGATAATCAAACCTCATTAACCATCATTTTTTAATGTTTTAAAAAACTATTCTTAAACATTTAATTTTTCCTAAATAAATTTTTAATCATTTGATACCATCCTAAGAAATATCCTGTTTCAATGTTTATAGCAGCATTATCAATAATAGCCAAACTATGGAAAATGCCCAAATGTGCATCAATTGATGAATGGATAAAGAAGATGTGGTATACATATACAATGGACTATTACTCAGGGGCGCCTGGGTGGTTCAGTGGGTTAAAGCCTCTGCCTTCAGCTCAGGTCATGATCTCAGGGTCCTGGGATTGAGCCTCGCATCGGGCTCTCTGCTCAGTGGGGAGCCTGCTTCCTCCTCTCTGTCTGCCCGCCTCTCTGCTACTTGTGATCTCTCTCTCTGTGTCAAATAAATAAATAAAATCTTTTAAAAAAAAAGGACTATTACTCAGCCATCAAAAAGAATGAAATCTTGCCATTTGCAACAACATGGATGGAGCTAGAGTATATTATGCTAAGCAAAATAAGTCAGTCAGAGAAAGACAAATACCATATGATTTCACTCACATGTTGAATTTAAGAACAAAGTAGATGAATATAGAGGAAGGGAAGAAAAAAACAGGAGGAAGCAAACCATAAGAGACTCTTTTTTTTTTTTTTAAAGATTTTATTTATTTATTTCACAGAGGGAGAGATCACAAGGAGGCAGAGAGGCAGGCAGAGAGAGAGAGAGAGGGAAGCAGGCTCCCCGCCGAGCGAAGAGCCGGATGTGGGCCTCGATCCCAGGACCCTGAGATCATGACCTGAGCCGAAAGCAGAGGCTTTAACCCACTGAGCCACCCAGGCGCCCCCATAAGAGACTCTTAACTACAGAGAACAATCTGAGGGTTGATGGAGGTGAGGTGGGAGGGGAACGGGTAAACAAGCGATGGGTACTAAGGGGGCTTGTGTTGTGCTGAGCACTGGATGTTATACGTAAGTGATGAATCACTAAATTCTATTTCTGAAACCAATATTATACTGTATGTTAACTAACTAGAATTTAAATAAAGATTTTAAAAGAGAAATATCCTGTTTACATTTTGATTATGGTTACATAAATTCTGTTAAGTATCTAGAGAAGATGGACAGATACCTTCACAATACTTAATATTACCATTAAAATACAATGTAATAGGTAAAATGCCAAGAAGGGCTCAGAGAGATGCAATCTTATTCAGTAGATCATCTTCTGCTTTTTTTTTTAAACAACTATTAGAATAAGTAGAAAACCAAAACCATATAAAATGACATGCATGTTATTTAACATTCAGAACAAATCTACTGTCCTATAACTGCTAAATATTATCTTTTTAAAAGATTTATTTATTTGAGAGAGAGCGAGAGAGAGATGGGAAGGAGGGACAGAAGGAGAGAATCTGAAGCAGACTCCCTACTAAGCATGGAGCCTGACGCAGGGCTCAATCTCAGGACCCCAAGATCAGGACCTGATCCAAAGAGTCAGACACTTAACTGACTGAGCCACTCAGACACCCTTAACTGCTAAATAATATTGAATGTATTTTAACTTAAGTGTTAGATATGTTAACACTTAGTAAAATTAAATGGCAGATATTCACATTTATGAAATAATTTAATTACAGATTCCCTCTTCTGGTAAATATTTAAAATACAACCTAAATTTCAACAATCCATTTTTAAAAGTCTCCAATAAAAATCTGCATATAAAGCAAGACACAATTATGCCAATTACAAAAATAAATTATAAAAGAGAAATACTGTTTTATAGTAAGGCCAATGTGAATTTTTAAAAATCTACTTACATATAGAACATAAATAAAAGAGAAATTCTGATCTAAGAATGTTAATCATGGGGAAAGTATATTTGTAGATATTTCTCTAAGATATATATATTCAATTTATTAATAACTCAAAAGAATATAACAAAGTACATATTAATATCAAAGGACAATACTTACACTGTCTTATTCAGCTTTTCTGCAAGTTTTGGCCTTTATTGAACAAGAGTAAATCGTATTCAATTACAGATGTAATCTTGAATGAGTTAGCAATATAATATTGATTTTATGATATTGGGATGCTGACTTGGGTTCTCCTCAACTTAAAATTTCTAAAATATTTTTAAAGGGCAGATTTAATAAGGCACAATTTACATACATAATCCACCCTCTGAAGGTGCACAGTTTGATGAATTTTACAAATTATACAGTCATGTACAAATACATTTCTCATTACCTTACCCAGTTCTCTCTGGGAGCTTATTCCCACCCTTTCCCTGACTCCATTTCAGACCTTTTGCTCACGGAATATGTAGGTTATAAAAGCAAATAAAAATGGTTTGTTTAATGCATTTCCCAACACTGATAATTTGGGGGAGATTACATATTTCTTTTTTTTTAATATTTTATTTATTTGACACACAGAGAGAGATCACAAGTAGGCAGAGAGGCAGGCAGAGAAAGAGGAGGAAGAAGGCTCCCTGCTGAGCAAGGAGCCAGATGTGAGGCTCAATCCCAGGACCCTGAAATCATGACCTGAGCCGAAGGCAGAGGCTTTAACCCACTGAGCCACCCAGGCGCCCCACGATTACATATTTCAAAATAAAGCCTAAACTGATATAGTGCAAGTTAATTCAGTATAATATTTGGTTTTATTTTCATAGATCACATTAATATATTTTTGCAGGAAACATTAGACAGATTAAAGAACTAATAGACTGGATTCATAGAATTCTTTTTTCTAAAAATACTTATATATACTGCTGGCTCCAAGATCAAAATTCTTATCAACAAAATAGAAAGAATAAACTGTCTGAAGATTTCCATAAAGACAATTATAATCTTTAAATGGTAGGCTTTTCAAGTGATTTGAATATGAGCTTTTTACTGTTTTGAGTATACTAAGGGCTTAAATTTTTTCATTATCATTTGGTTCTATAATTCCAGAAATAATGATTCACTTAAAAGCTGTATGTTTAACAGAGAGATTTAAAATGCTTCAGCTACTATTTTCAATCTAAACAGGCAACCTGCCTTGATTTAAAAGATTTGACACTTTCTAGGAAGTGTCATATTGCCCAAATTAGCTTATTATTAGGAGCTTTGTTGTTATAAAAAGAAGATAAAAACACGCAACAAAAATCCATCCCATCTTTCTTTTTTAGTTCTGTAATTATCATGAGCAATTTGATTTATTTGCCATTGAATTCATTTACCTAGGAAAATCATACACAATGTTCAGGCTACAAATTAAGAACTGGGTGGTTATGCTTTACTATACGACAAGTAAAAGCTTGTAAAGAAAAGTACAGGCATAAAAGCACTGGAGTGTTTTTAATGAAACACATTTACCCGCCTTGGGTAAAAAGTAAAAGTAGCTCATAGCTGCAAAACTTTGTATTAATGCTTAGTGTGGCACACTACTTAATTGAAAGATTCTTAATTAAACATGCCCCACCAAAAAACCTCACCAAATTGCATTTGCCACCAAATGACTAACAAGTACACAACAGTTGGAAACTGTCAAAATATTTTACAGCTCAATTGTAATTACCAACCAAGTCTAAGCATGCCCTGAGTGGGCGTTAACTACATCTTGGGGGATGCAAAACATTAAGCAGCAGTCAATTTTTTGTGGTTTCTAATTTAAAGCTGCTAAAGAATTCCAACGCTTTTGCGGCCTTTGGTGAATAATCAGCAAAACATCAATATAAGATAAAATAATTTACCATTTCGTAGGCTGACTAGTGAGAAGGGCCTTTGAAAAGATCATCTGGCTTATTCCTTACCATTATAATTGAATATATTGATTATTTGGTTATTTGCCTTTGAAAATATATTAAGTGATCTTAAGACGTTAAATGTTTTCTGTCACCCTTATCACAATGGATGTAGCCAAAAGTAACTGGGAAGGTGTGATTATGAAGAAATGTCAATATGGAAGTACAGCTGGTGAGTTTCCAGAGGGGAAAATGCAGACATCGTTTGCCATTTGAAGTAGGACAGCATCCAGCCACTCTTCACTCCTCCCCAGAAAGTATACCAAGGAGTGGAATACAGCTTCGGGCTCTATGACCATCCAAATTTGGTATCTCTTACCAATAGAAAAGAACTGGGTTAATTACTACTGACCATAAGCACTGGTGGAATACTACCTTTCACTAGGTATCATATTCACTCACTATTCTTACTATCAGATAGGGACAAAACAGAAAGCAGAATTTACCATGCGTTATATAAGCATTGCTTTTCTTAGTTCCCTAACTATATTTTTCCAGAGAAGTATTAGTCAGGGGAATGTTCAAAAAGCAGATGCATAATGTACTCAGAACATTCCAGTGTTGCAAATTTAAAATGGAATTATATTATTTAATTTAAAATATACTTTAAAATGTATTATGGTGGGGCGCCTGGGTGGCTCAGTGGGTTAAAGCCTCTGCCTTCGGCTCAGGTCATGATCTCAGGGTCATGGGATCAAGGCCCACATCGGGCTCTCTGCTCCACAGAGAGCCTGCTTCCTCCTCTCTCTCTGCCTACCTCTCTGACTACTTGTGATCTCTCTCTCTCTCTCTCTCTGTCAAATAAATAAATAAAATCTTAAAAAAAATAAAAATAAAAAAAATAAATAAAATGTATTATGGTTACATAAAAAGGCTCAATTATATCTGATTTATCTTAAGCAGAAAGATGGGCACACCGGTGTTAATTATAAATAATCCTTTTACCTTTTTATATGACTGAAAAATTCCATTGAAAATCAGAAGGAAAAAGATCTCGTAGTAGCCATACAAGCTATCAACTATTTAAATATCATTATTCAACAAATGCATCCCAATTAAATCATAATGTGGGTTAATAAGGAAAAGGTTTAAGGAATTAAATAAATTTAAGGTTCTGTATGGTTCTCAAAAGAACCATAATCACTAAGCCATTATGACTACAACTAAATGGAATGTTCAAACAGAACTGGAAATGCTGATTACTGCCATGTAGTCAGAGTAGCTGAATGGTCACCTGTTGACAGTGAGGAAATAAAATTTTAATTTTAAAAAATATTTTATTTACTTATTTGAGAGAGAGTGCGTGCCGCATAAGCACGGATGGGGGAGGGGCAAAGGGAGAGGGAGGAGTAGGCTCTCTGTGGAGCAGGGAGCCCAATGCAAGGCTTGATCCTGAGACTCCAGGATCATGACCCGAGGCAAAGGCATACGCTTAATGGACTGAGCCACCCAGGCACCCCTTAACAATTTTTTTTTAAGATTCATTTATTTTAGAGAGAGAGTGTGCACACAAGCAGGGGGAGGGGCAGAGAGAGAGGGATAGAAAGACTCTCAAGCAGACTCCCCACTGAGCGTGACTTGGGGCTTCATCCCATGACCCTGGGATCATGACCTGAGCAGAAATCAAGAGTTGGATGCTTAACCAACTAAGCCACCCAGGTGTTCCAATAATCTACAAAGTTTGTGGAAGAAATAAATGTATATTACAGTAATATTATGTGGGCTATTCGTCTCCAACTTTTTATCGCATGCCAATATCAGAAAATCAGTAGAAACATTCTCATAGGTATCCATTTATTTACATATTATATACACATGCTACTGTGTATTATAAAACACATGCCACAAATGGAAATTTAAAAAGAAGAAATAAAAAAGAAATTAACAATTATTTTATTTACTTAACAATGGTATAAAACTGATTTTTCTCTCATATAAAAGAACAATGTGATAGAAAAGGCTTAAATATTTTTTTAAATTGGTTTAACAATTTGAATAAAGGTCTAGTTCTAAAATGTATACATTGATACTTGTTTGAATGGCTGTCATAGCTAAAAAAGATATATCACAAAGATACATTAATCTAAATGCAAAAAGTACATCATTGGCTGTACTCAGGATACTCATTTTTCAATGCCATCTACCAATTATGCAAAGGATCTCTGTTGATATTCACTTGGTTTCTATTTCTTTCTTTTTTTTTTTTCTCAGTTCTAAGCTGAGAAAGCTCAATTTCCTAAGCTCAATTAGGTACTGTTAAAACCCCACTAATTATTTTTTATTTGGACTTTTAAACAGTTTAGAAAATTCTGTTTTCAGCTTCTGAATGTATACTGATATGAGAGTTTACATAGGTGGCACAGGTATTGTTGTTAACAACAAAATAACAAGAAAATATTTCTGTAGCCAACAGTATGGGCTGGCTAAAAACACCGATACATTCTCATGCCTGCTTCTTGTAAGGAAATCAGGACAAGTTTGGTACTCATTTTTTCCTAACTTACCTTGTAGTAAAGGACAGCCATGTGACAAAGTCTGGCCAATGTAACAGGAATGAAAGTTTATGATTTCTTGACAAAAAGGGGTAGATGTCGGCACCTGGGTGGCTCAGTGGGTTAAAGCCTCTGCTTTCGGCTCAGGTCATGATCTCAGCATCCTGGGATCGAGGCCCGCATAGGGCTCTCTGCTCAGCAGGGAGCCTGCTTCCTCCTCTCCCTGTCTTTCTGCCTGCCTCTCTGCCTACTTGTAATCTCTCTCTCTGTGTCAAATAAATAAAATCTTAAAAAAAAAAAAGGGATAGATGTAAAGCTTCCTCTTATATTTGTACTCTCCCTTCCATAGGATACCTTCGACCCTCTACCTGATGCATGAGCTTCTAATAATGTAGATACACAGGCTAAGTGAAGGTGCCCATGTTAACCTGCATATTAAATATTAGTAAAGCTTAATTTCTTTCTTAATTTTAGACTAAAGCATGTAGATACAAGTTTGAATATATTTTTCCCACACCCAATGAACTCTCCTGAGCACTTCTTGGAGGTCACACATCTCACTTTGGAAGTCATTATTTAAATAATCCAAAGGGCTAGATATGCTCAATAAAACTACTTGCAACAATGCCATGACTTATAATTATCCACCTTTCAGAGACAAGCTTCAGACAGGTTAAGGGACCTGCCCCAAAACAAATAATATATGAACAGGATGAATAGAAATGATTTTTTAATGGAGAATATTAACTGGAGAGTATTTTTACAGAAGAAAAATGTTTTTATTCCATTTGCCAAACTGTACTAAAGACACATACATTTTTAAAAACATGCATAATTTATTTTTTTTTTTAAAAGATTTTATTTATTTATTTGACACACAGAGAGAGAGATTACAAGTAGGCAGAGAGACAGGCAGAGAGACAGGGAGAGGAGGAAGCAGGCTCCCCGCTGAGCAGAGAGCCCGATGCGGGCCTCGATCCCAGGACGCTGAGATCATGACCTGAGCTGAAAGCAGAGGTTTTAACCCACTGAGCCACCCAGGCGCCCAAAACATGCATACATTTAAACTACACAAAGAATATGCCAATTGTTTGAAGAAGAAATAATAGTTAAAGTCACATTATATATGAAAATTTCCAAGAGTTAACAATGCTCCATGTTTATATACTGTGCTTCATTATACTGAATTTGATATGCAACAATTTCAGAAAGATCTATTTTAGTTGCTATACCTGTTTATTAAAAAATTAACAAAACTGTGGCCCTTGATACCAATCCTAATAGGTCAGTAAGTCATCAACAAATGTTTATAATACTCATTCCATTCCTCTTATGAAAGATACCAAGGATATAAACGTTAAGACTGGTCCTTGGCACTGAAGAATTCATAACTGAGTAGGGAGGCATAAATAACTATCATGACATAATATGATGAGGGTGATACAACAGGATCCCACACAGTCCCATGGGATCACATAGTACAAAGTGATATCAACAAATACCTCACAAGTATCACTTGAGCTAGACCTCTGAAGGATAAGCCGGTTTTCCCATAAAGCTTTGCAAAAATAGAGAAAATGTGAAACTTCTAATGTCTACCCAAATGGATGTACGATTTAATTTGGATCATTTTCCAAGGTAAGACCAGGAACAAAGACAGTTCTGAGGCTCCTAAAAGTCTCAGGCTTGGGACTAAAGTCAGAGGCCAAACATAGATACAAAGATGGCAGAGAGTAGCAGTTCTTCAACTTTTTGGTTGCAGGACTTCTTTACACTTCTGGAAATTGCTGGGGACTCCCAAAGAGCTTTTGTTTATCTGGATATACCTACTGGTATTTACCATATTAGAAATTAAAACAGAAAATTAAAAATACTTCTTTTTAAAATTTTATGTTAATATACCTCTATTAAAACAATTACATTTTCCAAAGAAAAGTAGCAAGAAGAGTGACACTGTTTTACATTTTTGCAAATCTCTTTAATGTCTAGCTTAATAGATGATAGCTGGGGGATGCCTGGGAGGTGCAGTAGGTTCAGTGTCTGACTTCTGATTTTGGATCAAGTCATCATCTCAGGGTTGTGACATTAAGCCCCGACTCACGTTCCGTGCTGGGTGTGGAGTCTGCTTAAGATTCTCTCTCTCCCTCTTCTCCTCTTCCCAAACCCCTCCCCCCACCCACACTCTCTCAAATAAATAAATCTTAAAGAAAAAAAAAGAAGATTGCTAGATTCTCATGCCTGCTGTTTTCAATCTGTTGTAATGTGTTGTTTTGGTTGAAGTAATGAAAATCTAGCACACAGACACACAGTTGAAAAGGCACTTTAAAAGCCTTTTCAGACAATTATGGATATTCTTCTTTGATACTATACCAAAACTCACAAGTGGTGGTTTCCCTTAAGATTAGTTGCTATGTAGAATCTGAAACCACACTGATGAACTTTACAAACTGATAATGGTAAAATCCATTGATCATTTTGCACTCTGAAAAAGAATTTTTATCTATGCATAATTTTGAAACATTATCCACTGGTCACTTGGAAAACAGATTCCCTGACAATGTCACCATGTTTCATTATATAATATTGAAAATAACACTTCTTAATATTATCACCTATCTTTTCAGAAAAATTTTTCATGTACTGGGAAGATCTCAAGCTCCAAGCGACAGAAATGAGTCTTTCAAAATTCCAATTTTTGTTTGAAAGCTCTAGTTTTATCACTGGCAACAAATACTGTCAGTTGTTTCCCTTGAAGTGACAGGATCATTTTGTTCCTGTTTTGAGAAAATATGTACCAAATAACCAAGTCTAAATAACCAATTTGTCAGTCATTCTTTCCAGTAAAAATGGTGTTCCCTGACACAGACACCTAACCAAGATTACAACCCAAACAACAGAGCAAGTCCTTCCTTTTGAGATGATGGTGGTACTTTGATGAGCAGGAAAAGTGTTTTATGCATACTTTCTAACACAGACTATTACAAGACTGTGTACTCCAAGATCAAGATTTAATAAAATGATTAATTTTTACTGCTTCATAAAGACATTCTTAAGTAAACCTGCTTTTGTTTTGCTTTTAACTGAGTCTGCATGGGCATGAATACAATGACTTCTACTAACAATTTGGTGCCACTGCCTTGATTTATATGTTGGTGTGAGAGGGTTTTATCCATTATTTCTTTTGCCCAATCTGTGCAAATATCAACATGGTGAAAAAAGCAAATAATGTTTTAGTATTATTATGAAAACGTCCTTTACTTCATAAACCCGATGAACTATCTCATGGACCTCCAGAGACTACACTTTGAGAAGAGACAGGAAGAGGATTAGCATCAAGGCAGAGGTTTATTCATTTATTCCACTATGGTATTTATTTTGCTAAGGGTGCTAACCCTGGGCCTAGGAAGTAGGATCATCTTGGTGATGAAACAGTCCCTGCTATCTAACAGAGGCAGACCCAGGGACTGAAACTAATAGAAATTAAGAGTAGGAATTCCTTACAAGATATATTTTTTACATATTCAAATTAGAAGTTTGGATAGTTGTGGTTTTATACTATTACATAATAAATACTAC
Source organism: Ailurus styani (assembly GCA_002007465.1). Classification (NCBI taxonomy): domain Eukaryota; kingdom Metazoa; phylum Chordata; class Mammalia; order Carnivora; family Ailuridae; genus Ailurus; species Ailurus styani. Next base: position 121,131 of record LNAC01000831.1, on the reverse strand, counting down.
CAGAAATCAATGGCAGTTTAATGTCTACTGATAACTTTTAATGGTTTTTTACTGGAAATCTTCAAAGACCCTAATTTTAGTATTGAAGTCAAATCTTTAAGGGTTCCAAGAAATTAGATGGTGGTACAGTACAGCAAATGCATAATGCATACCCAATTAATAGACGTCAAATAGTACTAAAAAATGATTTGCCTTGCTGGCTCCTTTTCTATTTTATTGTTTACAAATCAGCAAATAAGCAGGCTCAGGAGTACTATGGAACCTGTGTGCCTGGCTTTCAGTGGGGAAGAGGCTCCTACTGCTGTGTGGCAATCTCTTTTCCTTCAGAAACACTATGGGCAGGTACTGAAGAGAATGAACACTCCCTTTAAGTGTTAATTATTCCATTCCTGTATAATTGTGGCCAGCTTCTTAGTAACAAATAAAATCAGTGCTCTGCCCAGACAAGAAGGAAAACAAACAAAACAATACACCGGCTTTAATGGGACCCTTGAAAACTATCTCCAAAAGTTAATGTAACATCATATAACTCAGAAAGTAGAGATGATTCTGTCCTCCAACTCCTTTAATATAATATATGCTATAACAGTGGTTTTCAAACATTCACAGCTTCAATCTCACCAAACACATTATTAAAGAATCTAGGTGTCAGAGAGAATAAAACAATTTTAAAATCCTCATATCTTGTTCCAGAAAATACATTTATGTATGTTTCATCTTTGACACAACTTTAAGAAAGTTAAAAAAGTGCCTTCATTGAAAAATCTTCATAAATTTTAGTAGACTATCAACCTCTCTTCCACAATACATATATATGTTAGATATCTCAGTTCAAAAGTACTTTGGAAACAAAGACAAATCTGTCAATGACAAGAATCATGAACTTTTTTCTTTTTTAATCCTCACTAATCCTCCACACCTCTACCCTGAGGATTTGAAAGTTGCTAAGGAAGAGAGGAAAGGTTAAAAAAGAACTCCAAGAAAATGGCCTAATGTCTTTTGGGGGTATCAGATTCTAAGATAAATGAATTAAGAACAACAATAGTAGTAGCAACTATGAATTTATGAATAGTAGAATTTACTATGTTCAAGGCACTATTCTGAGTACTTTACATATATTACCATATTTAATCCTCACAATAGCTCTATGAGATAAGCATTATTATCCCTATTTTATAGATGAGAACATTAAGAGAAAGCTTAAATAACTTGTTCTACTTCTTAAGAGGTATAGTCTACGGACTTGGCAGTGTGATTCCAGACCAAATATATGACTCACGGGGCACCTGGAACACTTGGATGACACAATCAATTAAGCTTCTGACTTTGGCCCAGGTCATAATCTCAGGGTCCTGGGATCAAACCCCAGGTTGGGCTCCCTACTCAGCAGGGAGTCTGTTTGTCCCTCCGTCGCTACCCCTGGTCATGCTCTCTCACTCTCCTGCTCTCTCTTAAATAAATAAAATCTTAAAAAAAAAAAAAAAGAACATATGACTCACTTTGTGCTAGGATCTCAGGGTACCAAGGATCTAAGGATTTCAGTACCCTGAAAATAGTCTTAATAACATCCATTCTGGTTTTTGGTATTATCATTTATAAAACAAACAAAAAAATGAAAGAGGAGCGAATTAAGATTCATTTATTCAACTAAAAAGCATTAAGTACTTACTAAGTTCAAGGCAATATGCATCACTGAGAAGTTGTCTAACCCATGTAAAGTCTATTTTCCCAGTTAATATCTCACAAAAAGACCCTGCAGCTATTTTAGCTTGCAACTTAAAACCTGGCATGCCTTTTAAGAATGAAAGAGATGAAACCAAGCCAAAGAAGTTTAATTACTTGTCCCACAAGGAAATTTAAGGTAAACTGGTCAAAACCCCTCCATTATTCTAATTTTATCAAAGCTGTCACAAAGAACTATGTGGTGAATTTTTTATTCAAGAAAAATTTACTGAACATCCATTACATGTTAGGAATGGCGATACAATGGCAGACAAAACAAGTTCCATTCTTATGGAGTTTACACTTGCCACAAAGGAAGAACTTAACAAGGGGTTTAAAATTTTTATTTAAAAATATGACCTTAATGGTTTAAGTCACAAAAACATCATTAAAAACATTTTCCTAGCTAGATTTTCACAGAAGCTTTATCCAACGTTCCAAAGGTACATTCAAGATACATTTAAAATCAAACTCAATGGGATTAAAATTTAAGTAAATTAATTAGTTTTCCTACAGTACGGTACAAACTTTGTAATCTGAGTTATAGGTACAGAGTAATTATTCACTACTTGGCACAGGTTTAACATATTAAGTCAGTCTTTTCAAGCATCTATAGTTTCATTCCACTTCCAATATACAAGTAATCCTCTTCTAAATTAGTACTTTTCAAATATGTTAGCCATCAGAATCACTTGGAATAATGGGAGAGTCAGGAGGCACCTGACTTGAAAATTCTGATTCAGTAGGTAAGAGGTGCGTCCCAGCTGATTCTGATCCAGCTAGGCAACAATAGATTCTCATCCACAGTTAATTCTCACCAGTTTACATTTCCATCTTCTGGTCTCAAACATATTTTTCTTTTCGTGCTCAGAGAAGCAATTTTGCCATGGCATAAAACCTTAGAATTTCTTATGGTATAAACCTCAGAATGTCTCCGCAGTTTCTAGTATTAAATAAGTCTTCCAGTAAACTCTGACCTGGCTCAGGTACCCTAAAGATTCTGCTCACAAGAATTTACTGGGTATTTCCTCTGATCTGGGCCAATAGCACCAGGTTCAACTCTTTTGAGTTAAATATTTAATTTAGACATATATGTGTATGCATTTACAAAAATTTGTTGATACTACTACGTGCCACATTGTTCTCAGCACTTGAGACATCAGTGAAATACTAAGTGAATATAATGAATGAATTTCTGCCAAGGCAGAATACACATTTTTTCAAGTACATACAAAATACATACAAAGACAGTTAACATTCTGGGCCATACAAAAAAGTTTCAATAAATTTAAAAGCCTTAAATCCCATGTAGTGTGCTCTCTAACCACAACAGAATTAAGTTAGACATCAAAAAAAGAAAAAGGGGCGCCTGGGTGGCTCAGTGGGTTAAAGCCTCTGCCTTTGGCTCAGGTCATGATCTCAGGGTCCTGGGATCGAGCCTCGCATCGGGCTCTCTGCTCGGCAGGCAGCCGGCTTCCCCCTCTCCTTCTCTGCCTCTCTGCCTACTTGTGATCTCTCTCTCTCTCTGTGTCAAATAAATAAATAAAATCTTTAAAAAAGAAAGAAAGAAAGATATTTAGAAAAATCCCAAGTATTTGGAACTAAATAATTCCTAAATAGCCCATGGTTAAAAAAAGAAAGAAAGAAAAGAAAGAGGGATGCCTGGGTGGCTCAGTCATTAAGCATCTGCCTTCAGCTCAGGTCATGATCCCAGGGTTCTGAGATCGAGCCCCACATTGGGCTCCATGCTCAGTGGGAAGCCTCCTTCTCCCTCTCCTACTCCCCCTGCTGATGTTCCCTCTCTCGCTGTGTCTCTCTGTCAAATAATTAATAAAATCTTAAAAAAAAAAAAGAAAAAAAAATCAAAAGAAACTAGAAAGTATTCTGAACTGAATGAAAATAACACATGTCAAAATTTGTGGGATGCAGCTAAAAAAGTAATCCTTACAGATAAATATATAGCACTAATGACCTATATTAGAAAAGAACAAAAGTTTCAAATCAATTACTTAAGCTTCCACCTTAAGAAACTAAGAAGAAAGAGTAATAAAGATCAGAGTGGAAATCAATGAAATAGAAAATAAAACAAAAAACAACAGGGAAAATCAACAGAACTTTAGCCAGACTCATCGGGGGAGGGGGGGAAGACAAAAGTTACCGATATCAGAAGTTAGAGAGGTTAATATAGCTATAGTTTCTATAGATATTAACAAGATAGGAAAGTAAAGTTATGAACAATTTTATGCTAAAAAAAATCAAGATGAAATGGACAGATTCCTTGAAAGATACAAGCTACCACAGCTCTCTCAAGAAGAAAGAGATTATCTGAATAGCTCTGTACCAAAGAAATTTAACTTGTACCAAAAAAATTCATCCCAAAGAAAACCCCAGATATACATGGCTTTATTAATTAATTCTCCCAAACATTTAAGGAAGAAATCATCTCAATTCTACACAAACTCTTACAGAAAATAGAAAAGGAAGTAATAATTTCTCAACTTATTCTAGAATCCAAGCATTACCTCGATTCCAAAATCACATGAAGACACTACAGGAGAGAAAAAAAAAAAAACCCTCCAGATCAATATCCCTCATGAAAATGGATGTAAAAAATTTTAACAAAATTTAACAAATCAAATCCAATTATATATTAAAAGATAATTCACTTTGACCAAGTGAGGTTTATTCCCAGGAATGCATGGTTGACTTAATGAAAGTAAGGAAAGTTCTGGTACTTTGGAATAAACAAAATACATTATTGATGTCTTTTCAAAGCAATGCTGAGCCCCCCCCCCCAGTGATTATCTGAACATCTAGATATATGAGCCTTTGTCTTACACCAAGTTACTTTGCAACAAACAACAGGGTTTCTCAACCTTGGCACTTTTGACATTTGGGGTTGGATACTCCTCTGTAGTGGGGAGGCATTACAGGAGTATCTCTGGTCTCTCTGGACCCGATGCCAGTAACATCACTCCACCCAGTGTGATAACTAAAAACCATCTATAGGCATTGCCAAATGTTTCCTGGGGGACAAAATGATCCCCAGTTGAGGTTAATCTCTAGAGAGATTAAAGTTAACTTTTAGGAAATCAACAGCAATGCAAACAATTCTTATCTATATATAGGCATACTGCATTTTATTGTATTTTGCTTTACCGAACTTTGCAGATAAAATTGCATTTTTTTTTTACAACTGAAGGTCTGTGGCAACCCTGCACTGAGCAAGTCACTGGTGCCATTTTTCCAACAGCATTTACTTATTCTGTGTCTCTGTGTCACACTTTGGTAATTCCTGCAATATTTCAAACTTTTTCAGTATTATACTTGTTACGGTGATCTGTGTTTTGGGGTGCCACAAAGCACACCCACAGAAGATGGTAAACCTAATCAACAGATGTGTCGTATTCTGACTGCTCCACTGACTAGCTGTTCCTTCATCTCTCTCCCTCTCCCCAGGTTTCCCTATTCCCTGAGACACAATACTATTGAAATTAGGCCAAATTAATAACCCCATAATGGCCTCAAATAAAAGAAAGAGTTGCATGTCTCTCACTTTAAACCAAAAGCTAGAAATGATTAAGCATAGTGAGGAAGGGATGTTGAAAGCCAAGGTAGGTCAAAAGCCAGGACTTTTGCCAAACAGCCTAACTTGAAGGAAATGAAAAGCGCTACTCCAGCAAAACACATGAATGATAATAAAGCAAAACAGCCTTATTGCTGATATGGAGAAAGTCTTGGTGGTCTGGATAATAGATCAAATCAGGCACAACATTCTCTTAAGCAAAAGCCTAATCCAAAGCAAGACCCTAACTTTCTTCAGTTCTGTGAAGGCTCAGAGAGTTTAGGAAGCTACAGAAGAAAAGTCTGAAGCTCTGGCTCATGCGTTTAAGGAAAGAAGCTGTCTCTATAACATAAAAGTGCAAGGTGAAGCAGCAAGGGCTCATGTAGAAGCTGCAGCAAGTTCTCCAGAAGATCTAGTTAAGATCATTAATGAAGATGGCTACATTAAACAACAAATTTTCTATGTAGATGAAACACCCTTCTATTGGAAGAAGGTGCCATCTCGGACCTTCATAGTAAGAGAATGCCTGACTTCAAAGCTTCAAAGGACAGACGCTCTTGTTAGGGTTTAAAGCAGCTGGTGACTTTAAGCTGAAGTAATGCTTGTTTGCTATCCTGAAAATCCTAGGACCCTTAAGAATTATGTTAAATCTATTCTGTCTGTGTGCTATAAATGGAAGCCTTGTTGACAGCATAACTGTTTACAACATGGTTTACTGAATATTTTAAGCCCACTATTGATACTTACTGCTCAGAAGATATGATTCCTTTCTAAATGTTACTGCTCAATGACAATGTACCTAATCACCCAAGAGCTCTGATGGAGATACAAAACGAGACTCATGTTGATTTCATACCTGCTAACATAACATCCATTCTGCAGCCCATGGGTTGAATCATTTAGGCTTTCATTCTTATTTAAGACATACATTTTGTAAGGCTCTAACTGCCACAGACAGTGAGTCCTCTAATGAATTTGGGAAAAGTAAACTGAAAACCTTCTGGAAAGCATTCATCATTCTAGATGCAATTAACATTCCTGACTCATGGGAAGAGGTCAAAATATCAACATAAACAGGAGTTTAGAAGAAGTTAATTCCAACCCTTATGGATGACTTTGAGGAGTTCAAGATTTCAGTGGAGGAAATAACTGCAGATGTGATGCAAACATCAAAAGAACTAGAAGTGGAGCCTAAACATGTGACTGAATTGCTGCAATCTCATAATAAAATTTGAATGGATGAGGCGTGGCTTCTTGTGGATGAGCAAAAGAAATGGCTTCTTGAGATGGCATCTATTCCAGGTGAAGATGCTGTGAATGATTGTTGAAATGACAATGAAAGATTTAGAACATTACAAAACTTAAGTCAATAAAGCAGCAGCAGTGTTTGAGAGGATGAACCTCCAATTTTGAAAGAAGTTCCATTGTAGATAAAATGCTATCAAATGGCATCACGTGCTACTGAGAAATCGTTTGTGAAAGGAAAAGCCCATGGATGCAGCAAACTTCACTGTTGTCTCATTTTAAGAAATTGCCACAAGCACACCAACCTTCAGCAACTAGCACCCTTATCAGTCAGCAGCCAACAAGACTGAGGCAAGAATCTCCACCAGCAAAAAGAACTGGCTTGCTGAAAGTTCAGGTGCTTAACATATTTTAGCAATAAAGTATTTTTTAACTACGGTTTGTACATTTTTTTAGACACAGTGTTACTGCACACTTAATAGACCACATATAGTGTAAACATAACTTTTATATGCTCTGGGAAACCAAAAAATTCATCTGATGTGCTTTATTGTGATATTCACTTTACTGTGGTGACCTGGAACCAAATCCACAATGTATCTGAGTAGGCCTATACATGCAAATAAATTCAACCTGATGAACTCCAAACAAAAAGTCAGTTTTACATCCATCTGTATGTAAATCCACTTCAATATTTCTAATCCATATGTACATTAGTTCTTAGGATTTTCATTTGATCAGATTGTAACATCTTTTTGATTCCTCATTTAAAAATTGGCCTAAAAAGCCTTTAACACATGCTCATATTATATTTATATGAGTCATGATTTTATCTTTTATGAAAATTATCTTTTTAAAACCACTTTACTGAGGCATGACTGACATATAAAAGCTGTACATTTTTAATATATACAACTTAATGAATTGAAATTATCCTTTAACTCACTTGAAAATCAATTAGTGTATATCATAGTATTAAAGAATAAAAAAGAAAAATAGCAAGTGATCATCTCTATGGATGCAGAAAAGCATCTGACAAAATCCAAAATCTATTCTTCATAAAAATTCTTACAAATTAGGAATAGAGGAAAGGTCCCCAATCTGATAAAGAACATCAGAGAAAACCTAGTATTAAATTTAATGGTGAAAGACCCACTATTCTTTCCCACTAAAATAGGAATAAGACAAGGAATTCCAGTCTTAACACTTCTATCAAACTTTGAACTGGAGGTTCAAGCCAGTGCAATAAGGCAAGAAAATAAAAGTAATCCATATAGGAAAGGAAGAAAAATGATTTTTACTTATATAACATTTAAGTATAAAATACTATGTAAATTAGAAAAGTGACACTATAGTAAGTTTAACAAATGTGCAGAATAAAATGTCAATATAAAAAATCAACTGTTGGGGTGCCTGGGTGCCTCAGTGGGTTAAAGCCTCTGCCGTTGGCTCAGGTCACGATCTCAGGGTCCTGGGATCAAGCCCTGCATCGGGCTCCCTGCTCAGCAGGGAGCCTGCTTCCTCCCCTCTCTGGATGCCGCTCTGCCTACTTGTGATCTCTCTCTCTGTGTCAAATAAATAACTAAAGTCTTAAAAAAAATCAACTGTATGTCTATATACTACCAAGAAATAATTGGAAATTTTAAAAATTACTGACAGCCTCTTCCAGGAAGACAAAGTAGATGGACTTCCCCTAGTCTTCCCTCTAAGTACAAACTAAAAACTCTGGACATTATATCAAACAAACATAAAGAGACTCTGAAAAGTGGGGAAAAGGGAAACTGTCTAGGGACTTCAGGACTGACAGAATAACACAATGAGTTCCCTGTGCTTTTTGCTTTATGTATCCCAGATTGAAGCTAAAGAAGCTGGTAAATCTGAAAAGCCAACGGGCAAAGATAAAAGTCCCAACAAAAGCCTGCCCTCTCTTGCCACAGAACAGAAAAAGGGCAGCCTAGCAAGATGGAAAACATTCAGATGATGACCACAACCTCCAGCCAACACCAAAGAAAAAAACTGTGGCCCTACTCCTACCCATAAAGGCAAAGGCAGATTAGGGAGCCTAGACTCCCACCACTGCCAGGTGTTAATATGAGCTCACCACAGTGTCCACATAGAGAGCCTGGACTTCCACCTTCATCTGGCAATAGTGGGGTACTCCTTCCCTTTCATGCTGGGGTTGCTTCATTTTTTATTTTAGCCATTCTCATAGGTGTGTGATGATACATCATTGTGGCTTTAGTTTGTATTCTCAGAGGGTTACTGATGCTGAGCATCTTTTCATGAGTTTGACATCTGTATATTCTTTTCAGCAGGATGCCTAGTAATGTATTTTGCCCATCTGCTGACTGGAGTATTCAATTTTTTAATGTTGAGTTTTGAAAGTCAGATATTAGTTTGTTATGTGCCCAGCTCTGTTCCCCTAAAATTGGTATGTTGAAGCCCTAACACCCAGTACCTCAGAATGTGACTGCATAACGACCTTTAAAGAGGTTTCTGTGGTTAAATGAGGTCATATGGGGGATCCCTAATCAAATGTGACTCATGTCCTTATAAGAAGAAATTTAGATACACAAAGAGACACCATACATATACAAACACAGAAGAATGATCATGAGGACACAGCAAGAAGGCAGCCATCTCCTCAAACCCAGGAGAGAAGCCTCAGAAGAAACTAAATCTGCAAATACTTTGTTCTTGCCTTCCAGCCTTCAGAACTGTGAGAAAACAAATTTCTGTTGTTTTAGCCACCCAGCCTGTGGTATTTTATTATGGCAGCTGTAGGAGGCTAATATACTAGTTGTCTTATTCTGTTCAAGCTATTACAACAAAGTACCATAGACTGTATGGCATATGGACAACAGAAATTTATTTCTCACAGTTCTAAAGGCCAGAAGTTCAAGATCAGGTTTACGTCTTCCTTTTTGATTAGGATGTCTTTTATTTCTCTTTCTTGCCTAACTGCTCTGGTTAGGATTTCTAGGACTGAATAGACTGAATAGACATGGCAAAGTGGCTATCATTGTGTTGTTCTTTATCTTAGGAGAAAAAGCTTTCAATTTTTCACCGCCGAGTATGTTAGCTGTGGGCTCTTCATATTTGTATAGGCTTTATTTATCACAGTCTACTGGTGGTTGTGGCTACAAAAAAGGAACTCTAGTTATCCTTGTGGTGGTGGAAATGTTTTGTATTTTGACTGTATCAATGTCAGTATCTTGGTTGTGGTACTGTACTACAGTTTTGTTAAGATGTTACTATTGGGGGAAACTGGATAAAATGTGTATGAGATTCTCTGTACTATTTCTTAAAACTGCATATGAATCTATAATTAACTCAAAGTAAAAAGTTTAACTTAAAAAATTACCATTTGCAATGGCTTTAAAAATATGAAACACTTGGGCATAAACTGGACTAAACATATGTAATACTTGCACACTGAAAACTATAAAACACTGCTAGGAGAAGTTAAAGAAGACCCAAATAAATGGAGAGATATGCTGTATTTATGAATTTAAGGACTCAGTATTGATAAATTGTTAATTCTCCCCAAACTGAATTACAGATTCAGTGTAATCCCAACCAGAAACTGAAAAGCTGATTATAAAATGTGCATATATGAAAATGCAAAGAGTAGAATAGCCAAGACAATTTTGAAATAGAATAAAGTTGGAAGACTTAGACTTCGTGACTTTGTGACTTAGGATAAAGCAACACTAATCAAGACAGGATAATATTGTATAAAGGCAGACAGACTACTGGAACATAATAGTCTGGGAAACTGACCTACATATACACAGTTTATTTTCAACACAAGTGTAAAGACAATTCGGAGAAGAAAGGATAGTCTTTGCAACAAGTGATGCTGGGACAGCTGGATATCCATATGCTAAAAAAGAAAAAGCAACAACCAAAAAAATAAAGACAAAAAAAATCTCTGATTCATACCTTGCACCATATAAACTATAAAACATCTAATGAAAACATAGGAGGAAACTTTTGAAATCTTGGTTTGGACAAAGATTTCTTACATATAACATCAAGAGCAAGATCTTATGAATTTAAAATATCTTGTACTTACCTACTTGTCTCTATCTGTATGTCACCACTCTGGTCTCAACCAATCATGTTTTGTCCAGACTACTTTTTCTGTTTCCATTCCCTCGTACTTCTACCCCTGCCCTGTCCAATCATCTTCACAAAAATGAGAGTGATCTTTTCAAAGATATTTCTGATCAGATCATTTCCCTGCTTAAAACTCTTCAATAGATTCCCATGTTCCTTGGGAGAACACGGTCTTTGGATGCTTGGTCCTCTCTAGATCTCAGCTTCCTGTTGTGTTATTCATTCCCCTTAATCATTCTGCTCTAGCCACACCTGCCTATCAGTTCCTCTAATATGTTAAACTCCTCTAGCATGGCAACCATTGTTCTTTCAACATAAACTGCTCCCTCTTCCCTTCTTCACTATCCAACTGACTAACCCATACTCACCTTCCAGATCACACTATAAATGTCACTTCTAAAGAGAGGCCTCATACGGCCTCCAATCCTAAATTTACACCTCAAGGCCTTTACACTTGCTATTTCCTCTGCCAAGGGAAGCTCTTTCCCCAAATCTTTATATGGCTTATTCCTTGACATTTCACCTTCTCAAAAAGAACTTCCATGACCACTTAATTAAAATACCAATCCTCCTATCACTTTTTTTTAAAAAATATTTTATTTATTTATTTGAGAGAGAGAGAGAACACAAGTGGGAGTAGGGACAAAGGGAAAGGGAGAAAAAGACTCCCCAATGAGCAGGGAGATAGATTCGGGGCTGAATTCCAGGACTCCAGTATCATGACCTGAGCCCAAGACATCTGTTAAGACATCTCATTAACTGACTGAGTCACCCAGGTGCCCCATCTCCTATCACTATTTAACCTCTTACCTTGTTTTATTTTCTTATCAAATATGAAATTCTATTCTTTAATTACTTATTTATTTGTAATCATCCTACCTTTCTAGAATGTGGGCTCCCCAAGGACAGAGCTTTGTGTTGTTCACTACTCTATCCTTATTGCATGACATACAGTAGGAGTCCAGGAATCTGGACTTATATGACATGTATGAATTCCGGAGCTCAGTCTTACACGGAAGAGAGATACACAATGAATATCTGTAATACAAAATACAGGTATGGGAAATGAATGAGAAGTATAAAAAATGGAGTGATGGTCTCTACTTTGGTGACCCAGGAGAGATCCTCACAAAGAAGAAAGCACTTGAGTTAGCAATTAAGAGATACAGTATTGGAAGCTCTAGGTAGAGGGCCTACATGTGCAGTCATAAAGGAACAGAAGAGAAGGTATGTGAAGGGAACTGCAAATATCTGAGAAAGACCTTTGCACAGGGTTCATGTGAGGCACTGCTCATAATATTTCACTTGCTTGAACTATTCCTCTGCCATTTCTATGTCTCAATTCAACCAAACCAGTAAGATATAAATTCAAAAGCCATTTCCTCCACAAAACCTTTCCTTGTGTTTCCTTTCTCCCAAATTCCATACCACATTACATATATCACAAGTCCCTATGGCAATTTACCCTCTTTATTCCATTTTATGGCTATTTGATTACTGTACATGTATTATTTCCCTTACATTGTCTTAAGTCTAAATAGCAAAAAGAAACAAAAAAATCAGAATATTAAATGATTACTTTTAAGATTTGGTAGTAGTGGTAGTAGGAAAAAGATATATATTATCAAATTTTAAATGATCACTTCTAAATCACAGATTGGGAATGGAAATCTATTTGAAAACTTTGTACTAGACGAAGAAACTATGGATGAATTTTTCTCCTTTGAAGGAGTGGACCTATTGATTCAACATATTTAGATTTTTCTTCCTTATCCCAAATTTTTAATCACTTAATTAAATCACTTATTAATATTGCTATTACTATCCTCTTATATTCATTCCTTCATGTATTTTTAAAACTAGAACTATAGGCATTATGAGAGTTAACTATTACACAGATTCATACAGGCAGAAATTTATTCTAAGAATACTACATTAAGTTTTAGCAGTTTAAGTATTTTATACACAATGTTCCTTTAAGACTTAGCATATAATCTTAATAAACCAAACAGATAAAACCATTTCATTGTTTATTTTTCCTCATAAACTTTCCCACTAAGCTTTCTAAAGAACTTTCAGTTATTAATAGTTGAAGCATAAAATTATCTCTTTGTTTTAAATGCTTCTTTATTCATTTTGTTTCTTTTTTTTACAGCTTAAAGATTATTCATTATCATAAACTACAATAGCTCACTTAGGGACTTACATTATCAGGAACCAGAAAACATTGTTGCCAAAACAGTCAGTTCTTGCAGGATGTACATTTAATATAAAATAGACACCAAGGATTAGATTTTGTTTAAAATTAAATAATCTGAAAAGAGAATCTATATGACAAACTAATATTCTTTTAAAAATAAACCAACTCCATTGTTATAAGAACAAAGCAAACTAAGATGAAACAAAGGGATTTATATGCAATGATTATTTTTAAACGTTTCACATATACTACAAATACAATTATCTTAGAATCTTTTGTTACTTTATGTTGAAAACTAACGGAATAATTTGTGTGCAACATTCATAGTTTTATATTGTTATAGCCCAAAATGGAACAAATAAGACGACAGAAAGAACAGCCTTCACAAATACCCATAGTATTACCTGCAGTTTTCCTAACCACATATATTTTCCATCCATATTTCGAAAGTAAGTGTATGTATGTATATATTTTTTCAAACTATATCTTTGTAATACAAAAGGAAAAAAGTTTTACAGTTTAAATTATAAGATAATTTCTTCCCAATTATGAAAGACCTTGAAGAAGTATTTTGGACTATTTTTACTCCTTTTCTAAATTTTTAGTATTTTGTAAACTTATTTTTTACTTTCCCTTTCCTTTTCCTTTCCCCCCACTAGAGATACTCCCTTTAAGTAACAGTGCATCAACAATCCTCCCACGTTCAAAGTCGGCTACATCTGTTGCTCTTTTCTACTGTTGAAAATTCCTGCCTTAATCCTATTTGACTTTATTTATGCAAAGGTCATCCTGAATTCAACAAATGGAGAAGTGATGGCAAAGCACGCTGTTGAACATAGCTGAGAAAACTCCTTGTGCAACATGTAACTAATGTGCTCACATTGTCTCATAAGTACCTGATATATACCACGAAGGCCTCCAATCTAGAAGCCTCCAATCTCAAAATGTGTTATATTCATTATTATATTTGCTAAACATTGTAACAATTATAATAATGATCCTAATTTTTGGTAGTATGCTGCTGTTTCTTTTTTCCTAAACCAACTGAATGTGCATATTACTAATTGTGCCTATCTTCAACAGCATGAATTAACTCAGAGGATCTACTCTAACCCTATAATCACCATTAGTGTTTGGCAAATGTCACTTTACTTCTTCCTCCATAGAATGGCATCTCTAATTCTTTAATTTTCAAAATCTGCCAATAATACAAATTATTGTATTCAGCTTAAAAAATAAGTTCCCAATTCCAATAAGCAGCAAAATAGATGGGTTTCATTAATGCCTCAAAACTTTCAACAGACACTGATTATGAACTACGACTATAATACATTATGCCACTGGCCTTTTCCTCTATGCTAAATATAGCTCAAATCTATAATTTGCTGCCACCCTTATATATCTGACCAAAACTAGGAGACATTAACAGGAAGATTAAAGTAAGCACTAAAATAAACTTGACTAAAAGATTTATGAGGTGAAGATAATTATTTTTAATATGCTCATAATTCACCATGACTAAAATATGGGAACACTTACTCACACATGCTTATGTCCAAGTTAAAAAAGATGACTGCCAAGTTAAGAAAAACCAAGCTCAATTAGCTTCAAGCAATCAAGGAAAAGGCTACTGTTAAACTTATGGCTTAATAAGGAAAAGAAATCTTGTCTATAATATCCTATGCTGTTGGCCTTAAATGAGATATTTAGTATAAGAGAAAACTGAATGTAAGATTTTAAAAAATTACTTAGCTACTTACATAAAAATTTAAACTGCTGTTAATGATACCTTGCCACAGTTTCATAATACAACATACTCAAATACAAAAGATAAATTTCCAAGAAGAGATTTTAATGCACAGCTTTGCACTGACAGCAAAATGTAAGAGTGTAAATATAACCAAACTTAAGATTATTTGCCATCAAGCTCATAAAATACAGTTTCTCAAATTCTGACAGACAAAACTCTAAATAAAATTCAAAGGGATATAAAAATAAAATACAAAAAGTCACCATTTTTAAGATAGCACCATTTTTTCTAAAAAAAACAAAATCAAAAAAGCCTGTGCGTAACTTAGTTTTATTCATTGAATTATATTTTCTCAACAATGAAACTTTAGGCTAAATACTTAGCCTTCATTTTCTATTTGTCTGATATTGGTAATGACTTTTTTTCTTTTCCTTCAAAGATTTATTTATTCATTTTTATAGAGAGAATACATGTGGTGGGGAGGAGCAGAGGGAGAGAGAAACTCAAGCAGATTCCACACTGAGTGCAGATCCCGATGGGGGACTCAATTTCAGGACCCTGAGATCATGACCTGAGTCAAAATCACTTAACCAACTGAGCCACCCCGGAGCCCTGGTAGTGAATAACCAGACTACAAATTCTCTGTTCTCTAGCTTTTTAGTCCAGTAGTTAATGCAGTAGTAAATTTAGTCCAGTAGTAATTTTAGTCCAGTAGTAAATTTATTTACAAATTTCTATTTGCATGAGATGTGGCATACTTATACTAGATAGGATGTGATATAATGAATGGCCTGGGCTTTGCCTTAGTTTCCTTATTTTTAAAATGGGGAAAACAGCACCTACCCTACCTACTTCATGGTTCTGCAGAGATAATAAAATAAATTATGTATATTTAACTGTTCTGGAGACTATAAAACACTTTATAAATGTAAGGAATTATTATTGTGCAAACTTCTGTCAACTGATCGATAGGTGCTATTTCTTTGATGTAAGTCTAGTTCATATGGAAATAGACTGAAATAAAACAAAGTAAAATGTTGTATGTCAAAGAGTCTTAAACTTCTTCACTCCACAATTATCTTAATCCTAGCAGGTGGGGACCACCATCTTCTTCAAGATTCTTCCAGATGATTTCACCATGGAACTTCAGTATGAATAAATGTAAAATATTTATGACAGAAAAAAAGCGAGTATCCTATCTCCAAGCTTGATGTTACTTGATTTAGAAATAGTCTTCAAATCCATATCCAAA
This sequence comes from Ailurus styani, assembly GCA_002007465.1. Classification (NCBI taxonomy): domain Eukaryota; kingdom Metazoa; phylum Chordata; class Mammalia; order Carnivora; family Ailuridae; genus Ailurus; species Ailurus styani. The sequence goes on along the minus strand of LNAC01000831.1, from coordinate 105,275 downwards.
AAACTCTAGCAAGGTTGTGTGCTTTCATATCCTGCCTGAGAGATCACACACTGAATCTGGACAGAAAGGTTTCTCACTCTCAATTAAGGAACAGGCAGATAGGAGATACTAAAAAATTACAAAGTGTTTATGTGGCCTATTTCCCTAGAGACTATTGGAGCCAGCTTTATTTTCTCCACATGGGACTTGACAATGGCCCTTTTCTAAAGATGTTCCTATCTCAAGGCCCCAAGGCTCAGTCCTCCATGTCCCTGTTCTCTGTTATCCTGGAGCAGAGGCAACTACTTGGCTCCTGAGTTCATGATTGAAATATCTTCTGTGTAAAGTTCACAATTAATGAGTTTTCCACTGGAAGCCTCAATAGGCTAGCACTTCCTAATCACTCTGAGCTCAGACATCCTTGAAGGAGGATGAAGGGTCATTTTCTTAGAGTTTGCATTTTTACATCTTAAACAGTTGTTCGTTTGTTTTTTTTTAAATATCTTATTTATTTGACAGAGAGAGAGAGATCACAGGTAGGTTGAGAGGCAGGCAGAGAGACAGAAGGAGGCAAGCTCCCTGCTGAGCATGGAGCCCGATGCGGGCCTCGATCCCAGGACCCTGAGATCATGACCTGAGCTGAAGGCAGAGGCTTTAACCCACTGAGCCACCCAGGCACCCTCTTAAACAGCTTTTAATTTTAATGCCGTATTTCACAAAATCTACAACTTTGCTACTCCCTTGAAAATGCAAGACCAGGGGCCCTGTGTGGCTCAATGGTTAAGCATCTGCCTTCCACTCAGGTCACGATCCCAGGATCTTGGGATTGAGCATCGCATCCGGCTCCCTGCTCACCGGGAGGCCTGCTTTTCCCACTCCCACTCCCCCTGCTGTGTTCCCTCTCTTCTCTGTCTCTCTCTCTCTGCCAAGTAAATAAATAAAATCTTTAAAAAAAAAAAGAAGAAGAAGAAAAGGCAAGACCAGTTTCGTTGTTAATCCTGCTATCTATGTGTATGTGCATGTTTCAGATGGAAGAAGGAAGAAAGGATAGAAGGGGGAGCTAAAACTATCTAAAACTGAATTCATTTCCTTAAATACAAACTTCTTATTCTTGTACTCTCTCTACTGAAGGCAGAACCCAGATTGCTTGCTTTCCTTCTTTCTTCCCTTCCTCCCTCCTTCCTTCCTTCGTTCCTTCCTTCCATTCATTCAACAGTTCATCAACCTGCCCAACAAATATTTATTGAGCACCTACTACATGCTAATAAGCACCCATGCTAGGTTCTAAGGACACAGAAGTGAAGAAGTCCATGATCTCATGGAGCTCATAGAGTAGTCAGGGGGAAAAAAATGATAAACTAATAAAGTATACAGGTAAGAAGATAGTAATTAAGAAAAGGGGGGGTGGTTTATATAGGGTAGTCAGGGAAGGCCTCTTTATTTAAAGAAGTGACACTGAAAAGAGATCTGAATGAAATGAGGAAATGAGCCATGAGAAAATCTGGGAAATAATGTTCCAGAGAGAGTGAAAAACAAATATAAAGATCCTGAGGCTATAATGAACTGGCCATGCTTGAGGACCAGACCAGCATGACTCTAATAACAGAATAAAAAAGGCACTGGTGGGGTGGTAGGAAAGGAAGTTGGAGACAAAGACAAAAACCAGATGAGATAGGGCCTTAAAGGCCATGGTCATTTTATTCTTAAGGGAGGCCATTGGTGCATTGTGAACAAGGCAGTGACATAATCTGATTTATGATTTTAGAAGATCATCCTAGTGAGACTTCTAGTACCAAAAAATACTCTGGAGAATTTTACACTGCAAAATAACCAGATCCTGCATAAAATATAAATTTTCATTGAATTGCTGGGCACAAAACATTATTTCATATAAAGGAAAACCTGAAGAGTGAAAACTGAGCTCTTGTGAAAGACACAGGCTTTCTGAGGGCAGAAAATGTTTTTCAGTATATCTCTCCATGTGTTATCTTTTACAGTAATAAACAGTTTTTAAACTGATACACTCCTACAACCAAAAAACTCCATGCTTAGGAGTTCTTTTAACACAGTGGTTTCTAATCCTCACTAACCTTTAAAATCATGTGGACAATTAAAAAAACAAAACAACACTAATGTCCAACTCCACTTCTAAAGATTCTAATGTAGAATGTACGGTGTAATGTAGGCTCCAAGCACTGATATTTTTTTAAGTTTCCCAGCTAACACTGAGTACCATTACCCCAAGAAAACCCTTATATCAAGAGAGATAAAAAAGTTTCATAGCAGTATCTTTCCTAAAGACTGAAATGTGGGGGGAAATTCTTATCTCTATCATGAGGAGAAAGGATGAATCATTGTAGCTCCATGAACTAGATTTATACAGCAATGAAAATGAATAAACTACTATATAACAACAACAAGCACAAGTCTTAGGAACATAATATTGAGTAAATAGAGAAGTCTACTAAAAGGATAATGCATTTGAGCAAAGCTTGTAAAATCAAATCAAACAATATATGTTTAGGTATACAGGATAATGCCATTTTTGTAAAGCTTGAAATAAACACTGTTTAGGGGTTCAGATTTATAAAAGAATGGTTAGCAGTTGTGTGTTTGAGAGGAAAAGTAAAGCACAGGCAGAAAAATAGGGCAAAAGCATTACCAGCAGACTTGACATTACTGGCAATGTTTTAGTTCTTAACACTGGATGGTATTCACTTTGTTGTTAGGATCCATAACTTACCTATGTATTTCACATATTATTTTGCATAAATCAAATATGAAATAACAATTTTTATAAGATTTCCACTGTGGGGGCTCTTGGGGGCTCAGTTGGTTGAGCCTCGACTCTTGGTTCTCGGCTGAGATCAGGATCTCAGGGGCATGAGATGGAGCACTGCATTAAGCTCTGCAACTCAGCAGGGAGTCGGATTGAGATTCTCTCCCTCTCCCTCTGACCCTCGCCTATGTGCGCGTGCATTCTCTCTCTGATAAATAAATAGATCTTTAAAAAAGATTTCTACCATGTAGAAAACAGACTTTGGATAGGGTATATAAGTAGAAACAGAGAGATGTTGGGAGGCCACTGAAGGCGTCCAGGAAAGAACTGACAGAGGACTATGCCCCAGTGGTAGTGGGGAGATGGAGAGAAGGAATCAGATTTAGAATATATTCTGAAGAGCAGAACTTCTAGGACATACTGATGGGGCATAAAGTCTGCATTGTGCAATACAGTAACCACTAGTCATATAAGGGGATTTATTTTTTATTTTCTTTTTTTTTTAAGGTTTTATTTATTTGACAGAGAGAGAGACAGCAAGAGAGGGAAGGAACACAGGCAGGGGGAGTGGGAGAGAGAGAAGCAGGCTTTCCGCAGAGCAGGGAGCATGATGTGGTGCTCGATCCCAGGACCCTGGGATGGTGACCTAAGCGGAAGGCAGATGCTTAACGACTGAGCCACCCAGGTGCCCCACATAAGGGGATTTACATTATTTAAAATTAAATGAAATTTAAAAATTAGTTCTTTATAGTCATGCTAGCTGCATTTTTTAAGTGCACATGTAACTAGTGGCTAGCACATTAGTACAGATATAGAACATGTCCACCACATAAAGTTCTGTTTAGGGCGCCTGGGTGGCTCAGTGGGTTAAAGCCTCTGCCCTCGGCTCAGGTCATGATCTCAGGGTCCTGGGATCGAGGCCCATATCGGGCTCTCTGCTCGGCAGAGAGCTTGCTTCCTCCTCTCTCTCTGCCTGTCTGCTACTTGTAATCTTTTTCTGTCAAAATAAATAAATAAAATCTTTAAAAAAAATAAAGTTCTGTTTAATAGATGGTGAAAATTAAAGTTCTGTTTAATAGGAAAAGGAGGAGAAAAAATGGGCTCCTAACTTTTCTGCCTGAGCAACTGGCAGTGCTACTTACTGAGAGATGAGGAAAATGAGGGGAATAGTAAGTCTGGGAGGAAAATGAAGAGTTCAATTTTGCACAAGGAGAGATACTAAGCAGACAACAAATCAGGGAAAACTTAGAGATACATCTGAGATATATTACTATATAGATAGTATTTTAAATTGCAGGATTAGATTTAATTGGAAAATGGTATATACCCTTTAGAAGGCCTTTCAAAATTAGAAACACATTTATTCTTTGACTCACTTCAGATAATTTACCTAACATATTTTAAAGTAATCTGTAGTCATTCATTGCAGCATTGCTTATAATAAACAAAAGACTGGAAATAACACATTGGAATAGAGATGTAAGACAGAATGAGGAAGTTCTCCAGCTACTAAAATGAAAAGATTCCCTGGATATACTATTAAATGAAAACAGCAAAATTAAGGGGCGGAACAGTGTTTATAGTATGTTACCTTTGGGGCAAGAAAAGGAAGAATAAAAATAAATATTTAGTTTTGCTGTTATCCATGTAAAAACCATTGGAAGAAAACACAAAAAACTAATAGAAATGGTCATCTCTAGAAAGCTGGGGTGGAAGGGGTATAATATGGTAAACTAGGACAGGGGTGGTACCAAGACTTCCCAATACACATCTTTTTAATATTATTTTGATTTTTGAACCATGTTAGTATATTATCTGGCTAAAACAATTCTATTAACATTTTTTAAAAGGAAAGAGTAGTCAGCTACATTAAATGCTGCAGAAGGGATCAATAAGAACTAAAATTGACCCCTGGATTTGGCAAGCTGGAGTTGACCTTAACTAAGGAGGTTTCAAAGAACAGAAGTACAAAGAAAAGCCTGTTTGAAGAAGACTGAAAAAACTGATGATGAATACAGACAACTTTTTCAGTAGAAGGCAGAGAAATGGGAAAGTAATTGAAGGGACATATGGTATGTAGAAAGTTTTGTTTCTTTTTGAGATGGGCTATGTTGTAGATTATTTCTAAGCTAAATGAGGTGATCAGATACACAGTAAGATACTGATGCAATAAGGAGAGGGGTAAAATCAAGATCAAAGCCCTTGACTAGACCAGAGGGATGGGTCTAAGACTCATGGTGATGGGTGGTCTTTGGAAAAAGCAGGAACAGTTCATTAAAGCAACAAGTAAGGCAGAATGTGAGGTTACAAATCATGTCACCCTTCTCTTAACACACACAAACACCCATACATTCTAGCTTTAATAGGCTTCTACTACACATGGGTTTAATGTGAAAATCATTCCCACAGTCCATGAGATCCTTCATGACCTGAGCAGTACCTATCTCTCCAAACTTGTATAACATCACTCTCTCCTTATTCACTACATTCCGGTTACATGGGCCTTGTTTCAGTTCTTTACACATAACAAGTTATTTCTTGCTTGAGGGCCTTTGTATATGCTGTCTAAAATTCTTCTCTCCTACTGTTCTTATTGTTGTCTTCTTATCTTTTAATAGGTCTATCATTCTCTCTTACAGTAAGTACCCTGTTCTTTTTCTCCAAAGTGTTTGCCATGATTTTTATGTACATACTTCTGGGTTCACTTTGTAGTACCTCTGGAAGGCAGAAACCATGTCTATTATTATACGTCCTATCTAACGTTATGCCTGGCACACTGTGGATACTCGATAAATATATTTATCATAAATTATCTTTTAATTGTGGTAAAAAAAGATAATATTAAACCTACCAAGCTTAACCATTTTTTAAAAGACTTTAATTATTTATTTGAGAGAAAGAGAGAGAGCATGGGGCGGGGGGAGCAGAAGGTGAAGCAGGCTCTCTGCTGAGCAGGGAGCCCAACGTGGGGCTCGATGCCCGGGGGCTGAGATCATGATATGAGCCAAAGGCAGACACTTAACTGACTGAGCTTAACTGACTGAGCCACCCAGGTGCCTTCAAGCTTAACCATTTTTAAATATACAGTTCAGTAATCGGTAATTATTTCCTGAATGAGTGAAATGAGCAATCCAACCAGTTCCCTAAGCTAGAAACTACTAAATCATCCTTCTTATTCTTCCCTTTTCTTCCTCAGATCCTATTCTTTAGTCTTGTCAATTTTAACTTTACAGTTTCATTCATCCTTTCATTCCATCTTCACAGCTTTGCTCAATGGTTCAGACCCTCATGATTTCTGGCCTGGCTATCATAAAAGTCTCCTATGTATATTCTCATCTGAAGGTTCTTTGGTCTCTATTCTTTACATACTGTCTTCAAAGTTCTCATTTTACTGAAATCTGGTCATGTCTTTCCTTTATGGAATAGAAACTAAGGTGTGCATGGTTGAACCTGGAAATCAAATGAGTGAGCAATGGTTCTGCTTACAATCCTGAAGCTAAAATCTACCAAGGGAGGTCACTGGGGCCTCAGATAAAAATGTGAAAAGCCCCCGTGAATAGCAGAAGCTGAAGACAGGGAAGGTAGTGGGGAGAAGGCAATGAAGATGAAATGTTAAGAGAAGCTGCTCCAGAAATGCTATTAATTCTGCTATAAGGATGGCTTTTTTGCTCAGGGACTCACTGCTTCTGTAACCACTACTATTATCATTACAATTATTATTGTTAAGATAGACGCTACACACAGTAAAACTTACCCTTTCAAAGTGCAGTTCTCTAAGTTTGCCATTTCTCTAAGACAAATGCATACAGCTGTGCAACCTCCACCACAACTGTATATAGCATCATTCCATCACCCCTCAATAAAAGCTTGACTTCAGAGTACCTGGTTTCAAAGGATTGCTACTAATATCCTAATGTCTACACAATAAAGTTCACATTTCTACCAATCATGTCTCAAAAATATTATTTATTTATTTATCTGAGAAAGAGAAAGAGAGCACAGGAGCTGGAGGGAGAAGGAGAAGGAGAGATAATCTGAAGCAGACTCCTCACTGAGCAGAGCCCAATGCGGGGCTCAATCTCAGGACCATGACATCATGACCTGAGCCCAAACCAAGAGTTGGCCGCTAAACCGAATGAGCCACCTAGGCACCCCCTGATCCCATTTTTATGTCCAGATACCCTACCCTACCCACCTATTCCACTTATAATCACACCAGTAGTGCTCATGGTTTCTTGAACTAGGCACTTTCATACTTCAATGCTTCTGTCCATCTGTTTCTTTGGAAATGCCATTCTCCTTTCTTTGCTCATTTAGTGAACTCCATTGTCCTTTAACCACTCAGGTCAGTTGTGATCTCTGCTGTCCAACTCACCACCACTACAATACACACACACACACACACACACACACACACACACACTTTTCCAGGTCCTAATCTCTAATGAGGAGTATCTAGAGAAGAAGATAGTGAGGTATATATATATATATATATATATATATATATATATATAATACTCTCATTAATGCTCTATAGTACTCTAGCCTGTCTCCATTAAAGCCCTAAGTATACCGTATCATACTTTTTATGTGCCTGTCATATTTGGTAAGTTGTGAAGTTGTAGAAGATAAAGACTTTCTCTTGGTCATGTTTTTCCTCCTAGTTCACAATAGAGAACCTTGCATAGAGTCAGGGCTACATAATGAATGTATGAAGTAACACATGAGGACAGGCATGTCCCCAGATATCTTTAAAGATGTCCTATTTAAGTGGACACTGCCTTCCCCCAACTACCCCCATCACAAACTTTGAAAGCCATTCCCATAGAATGCTTTCTTAGAAAAAGAAATATAATTATCCATTTTTTCCTGTTTCACCCAATTTTGAGTTGGTTTATTTCTCATTTAAGGAAAATCAATCATCATTACCATTAATAAGTATTTACTGGAAATACAGTACTTATTGTCTTGGCAAATTTTAAGGTAAGTACCTCATTTTAGTAGGAGAAATAATTTATTTTTACTCCCTATTCAGACTATATTAAGAGTGGCAATGAGTATTGCCAAACTGCTTCCTATAGCGTTCCACATGACTAGTATCTCTAACCGTTGTCAAAAGAGGTTAACTCCTAAGAAGTTTTCAGATTCTATTTTATAGCACTTTAGCATCTCATACCCTTTAAAAACATTATACAAATGTACACACATAAAAGTATTTTTTACAATGAAAATATTCAGGTTACTAATGTTTTATATAATAAAGAGAATTTTATCAAAGCACTCAAAGCAAATTTTATTTTAAACTACATACTACATATATTCAATTTTTAAAAGAGCATTTGGCAAGCCATATGCTATTCAATTAGTTTTTCCTTCTTTGTATACTCTAAAGTCTCTGACACCTCAGAAAGCTATGAATTAGGCTAAGATTACTTTTATTGCCTCCTTCAGAGTAAATAAATGTTTGACTTCAGAGTCATATTATGATGGTACTTCTATTGAAAAATATCACTTAGAAATTTCCATGGAAGTCTTTTTATTTTTCAATTTTTTAACTTTAATTCCAGTATAATTAACATACAGTGTTATATTAGTTTCAGGTGTACAATATAGTGATTCACACTTCTGTATAACACTCAGTGCTCATCATGACAAGTGCACTCCTTAATCCCCATCCCCTATTTCACCCATTCCCCCACCCATCACCCCTCTAGTAACCATCAGTATGTTCTCTATAGTTAAAAAATCTGTTTCTTGGTTTGTGTGTGTCTCTCTCTCTCCCTCTCTCTCTCTTTTTGCTCATTTGTTTTGTTTTTTAAATTCCACAAACGAGCAAAATCACATGGTATTTGTCTTTCTCTGACTGATTCACTTCACTTAGCATTATACTCTCTAGCTCTATCCATGTCATTTCAAATTGCAAGATTTCATTCTCTTTTGTTTTTGTTTTTTATTTTTTAGGTGGGAGGGACAAAAGGAGAGGGAGAGAGAGAAACTTACACAGGCTCCATGCCCAGTCCAGAGCCCAACACAGGACTCAATCTCAGGACCCTGAGATCATGACATGAGTTGAAATCAATTCATGGACGCTTAACTGACTGAGCCACCCACGTGCCCCAAAATTGCATTCTTTTTTTTTAATGGATGAATAATATTCCTCCGTGTGTGTGTGTGTGTGTGTGTGTGTGTGTGTGTGTGTGTGTGCGTGTGACCTCTTCTTTATCCATTCATCTATCAGTGGACACTTGGACTGCTTCCATAATTTAGCTATTGTAAATAATGCTGCTATAAACATAAGGGTGCATGTATCCCTTTGAATTAGTGTTTTTGTATTTTGGGGGTAAATACCTAGTAATGGGATTACTGGATCATAGGGTAGTTCAATTTTTAACTTTTTGAGAAACCTTTCTACTGTCTTTCACAATAGTTGCACCAGTTTGCATTCCCACCAACCATGCAAGAGGGTTCCTTTTTCTCCATATCCTCACCAACACTTGTTTCTTGTGTCTTTTATTATAGCCATCCATGAATGTCTTTTTATTGCCAATGTTTATCAAAGTTATGATGGTTACCCATGGAAATTATAAAGTGCACATGTGTCTTAGTATTTTCTTTTTTTTTAAGATTTATTTATTTATTTGAGAGAGATCGAGAAAGAGAGAGAGAGAGAGCATAAGTGGATAAGGGAGAGAGAACCCCAAGCAGACTCCAAGCTGAGTGTGGAGGCTAATTGGCAGCTGGATTCCATGACCCCAAGATCACAATCCAGCCAAAACCAAGAGTCAGACACCCAATTGATTACATCACCCAGGCACCTATGTCTGAGTTACTATTTTCAAAATGAAGAAACATATGTGTATCGTCTTTGGTTATGTATACTCTAAAGTCTCATCATTCAAATATTATTAATAAAGAATTGGTTATATTTTGGGCATGGTATATTCATTTACATTAAGTAAATATTTTGAATAATTTTTCTTTCTAAAAATGTTAAAGGCACTCTACAGGAGACTTTTTTCCTAGGGAAAAAAGCAAACAAGTAAAATAATTTCTATATTAAAATATTTTTAGTCAATTCTAAATTTGTGGGGATTTTATTAGCTGATACAAGAATAACTTATTTGTATAACTGCTATACAATGTACATTTTTGTTAGGTAAAATAAAGATATTAACAAGTTCTAAAGAAATGTATATAAGGGCAACAATATGTAACAGAACAAACTTCTTTACATTGTGTGTAAATCTGAAGTACACATTACTAACATATTTAACTCATGAAAGTCAGGCCAAATGAAGACCTCTACTTAATAATTCAAGTTATTCTGATTACATGAAAGAATAAATTGTTTTTCTATTAAAAAATGAACTCTGTTACTTATACTAATCGCTCCATTAGATGAACCTTTTCTGTTTTGCTTACTTATGGAGTTTTACTATAAGAAGTGTGGAAAGAGAAGAAAGAAAAGAAAAAGGAAAAAAGCCCTGCTATGTTAAAACCTGTCTTCCAAAGCTAGCTAAGATACAGCTAAGAGTTAAACAGGTAAACACTAAAGAGTTTCCACTCCAATGGCATCTTGTGGTGGTGGTGCAGAAAGAGTTTTAGCATTTTTATTCAAATTATTACAGCAAATTACTACACCTTAGAATTAGAAATTATGATATAGTGCAGAAAAACAATTATCTCTTGAGCTTCACAAGGCATTCTAGGTATGAGAATGGTCTCAAACTGAGGAATTTAGTACTAGAACATAAATACATTCTACTAGAAAGTAACACCACAAACTTATTTATTAAAGTATCAAGAACTTTGTAAGTTTACGTTCAAAAGAATAATTTATTCACAAAGTATTTGTGATTATTGGCTTTGCTTCTCAATAAGATCATTATTAAAAAGGTTTATCTAGTTTTAAAAGTCATCTTTCTGCAGCACTATGCTCAAAAATATTATAAGTTTTCTTTTTTTTTTTTAAGGTCAGAAAAATTTCTGGGTTATAAACTTAGGACCTAAAGAAATGATCTAACTACATGCAGGTTTGCAAAGAAAATGTTCATACACACTTATGAAAATGGCACTAATGGAACCAATATATAGTGCATACATAAATCCTTAGATTACAACTCATAATCCAGATATTAAAGAGTTTACATGTCCCACAGTAGTTTGGCCTTCTGCACATAAGCCACTTAAAGAACATCATTACCATTAAAAGTATGTCCTAACCTCTTGCTTAAATGCCATGGAAACAGACAGTAAAGAAATATTAAGCCATTTTACAATATCTAGTTGCTCCATTAACTCAACTGTACCCTGACTGTTTCGGAGACTCTTCTCCAAGTTCAAACATGTCAAGCTTGTTCTTCAAGCCATTCAAGTTAGGACTTATATTAAAAAACAGTGCCAAGGGAGAAGTTTAAGTAAACATAAAACTTTCATAGAAATGATTACAGGAGTTCAAATTGACTGTAAATATTCTCCTCATCAACATGTCAAGTAGTAAAACCAAAATATTTCATTGGATTTATAGTTTTTTTCTGTGTATAATTTCTTCTTTGACCTATATGTTACTTGAAAATGTATACAGTAATTTTCAAATATATGGGTTTGTTCTAGTTATTGTTTCATTATTCATTTCAAGAGTAACTGCACTATGCGCAGAAAACATCATACCAACCCCCTGAAATTTGCTGAAAACTTACTTTAGAGCCTAAGATATAGTCACTGTAAAGAAATGAATTCTTTATTTGTATAGTGTAGTATTTTATGAGGTCAAAATTGTTAATTGAGTCTTTAAATCTTACTGATTTTTGAGTCAGCCTATTCCATTAATTATAGAGAGGTACTATAATTATTCATTATGACATGGATTATCTGCTTCTTTTTGTAGTTCTTTCAAAGTTACCTTTGTGTATTTTGAGGATATGTTATTGGGTGGATGCAAATTCAAAAGTTTTTCCTCCTGGTGAACTGAATGATGAGATGATCAGCTTTTGTATCTAGTAATACATTCAACCTTAAAACCTATTATATTCAATATTAATATGGCAACATTGGTTTTCTTTTGGTTAATGTTTTCATGGTAAATCGTTTTTCAGTCTTTTAATTTCAAACTTTCATATATCTATTTTTAGATGTGTATACTTGGATTTTTTTAAAATCCAGACTGATAATCTTTGTTTTTAACTGGAACATTTAGTTCATTTAGATTTAATTACTAGAGTTTCAATCTATCATATTATTCTAACTTTTCTATTTGTTCCAATCACTTTGTGTTTATTTTTCTCTCCTTTTACTGAATTATTATTCCTAAAAATCTTTCCTCCATTCACTCTTCTAGTTTAGAAGTTAAACATTATGTTTCTATATCCTTTTAGTAGTAATCCTAAAAATTATAACATGCTTCCTTAACTAATCAATGTCTAAAGAGCAATCAATATTTTTATCCTTCTTCTCAATAACATAAGGAACTTAGAACACATCAGTGTACTCCTTCTCACTCCCAGCTTATATATTATTGCTCTCATTTATTATAATTCTGTCTTTTATTTCAGCCCATCATGATATTATTGTTTTTATATTGTCAGTTTGTCCTTAAATTTATCCACCCATTTGCTATTGTGTGATCTTTCTTTGTATCTTGAATTCCTGACCTTCTAATGAATATTTTCCTTCTGCCTAAGTTACATGTTTTAGAATTTCCTCTAGTGAGGCTCTGTTGGTAAACAAACTTGGTTGTCTGGAAACATCTTTATTTTTGTCCTCATTCTTGAAATATTTTCACTGGACATACAATTCTAAGCTGGCAGTTATTTTCTTTCATCATGTCAGAGATATCATTGAACTATCTCTGGCTTCTATTATTGCTGTTGAGAAATCAACACTGTTCCTTTAAAGGTATTTTGGTTTCTTCCCACTCTGGGGCTTATTTAAACATTTCTTCTATTTCTCTACCTAACTACCCATATCTGCCTATCAGTCAGTCAATCATTTTCTGAAGTTTCACTGCAAGGTCTCCAGGTTTGGATTTATTTCTTTTATCCTGAGTGGGATTTTTGCTAGGCTTCTTGAATCAGCAGATTGTATCTTTCACCAGTTTTAAAAAGTTCTCAGCCATTATATCTCTTCAAATATAGTCTCTGCTCTACTCTTTCTTTTCCTTCTCAGAGTGTAGTTAGAATTATACTACATCTTTCTCAATCCTCTAGGAGTTTTTTTTTGTTTTGTTTTGTGTTTATTTTTTATAATGGAAAATTTTAAAGGTAGAACAAATATTATAATGAACCCTCATATAACCACTACCCAGCTTCAAAAGTTATCAACATTTTTTTTCAATTTTGCTTTGTCATTCTCTTAAAATACCAGTCCCCTACACACACATTTTTCTTCTAGAGTATCTTAAAGCAAATCCCAGAATTCTATCATTTCAACAGTAATAATCCAGTATGTATCTCCAAAAGATAAGTAAATTCAAGATCTGTAATTTCTCCTCTTCTCCACTTTGACCAAGCTATTCATTTGTTAAATTAACTGGGTCATCTGTCCTGGAAGATTTCCCACATTCTCTGTTTTGGCTGACTGCATCTTCATGGTGTCATTTCACATATTCCTCTACATACGCACCTCCACCCCATATTTCTTGATAGTTATTACAATCAGTGGCTTGATTAGATCTCAGTTTAATTCTTTGGCAAGAATAGTTTAAAGGTGGTTCTATATATTTGCTATTGCAATCTAACAGGAGGCATAAAATGACTGTCATACTCTTAAGAAAATTGAGGTTAATCACTACAGTTGAATATTGCCAGCCTGATCCATTCATCCATTATAAAACCTTTCCTCAAAGGTTTTAGCAGCCATGCTTATTGTTGCTAGAACCATTATTTCCTTAGTGATTAAGAAATGGTGAATTTTCTAATGATATCATTCCTTCTATATTTCATTCCTAGAATTCTATAGAGGAAGAACTTTCCCTCATCAACTATTATCTTGAAATACAGTTCATAAAGGAAAGGCAGGATAAATACTTGACTCTTTTTCATTATTTATCAATATATACAATGAGTTGGTGACCTAGCAACCTCCATCAACTATTTGGACATTATCATTATAATTTCATAAATTTTTATATATCTGGTATGTTTCCATCTACAGATATTAATTCTTTTTTAATTAGGCTAACATGCTCCATTGTCTCCAGCAATTAATGTTACAAAAGCGTCTGATGGTAAAATCTTTCCTTTGTAGGTAACCTGCCTTTGACATTCAAAAGTACTATTAAGATATGTCTAGTTTGGGTCTCATTCCATTCATCTTGCCTGGTACTTGTGAGTTCTTTTAATCTAAAGACTCAAGTCTTTCTTTATTAGTTCACATAAATTCTCTTTGATAAATTATTTTCTTCATCTGTTCTCATCTTTACATCTCCTTTAATAAATGTAGCAAATTTCCTAACTCTAGCCTTTATTTTACTCTCTCCCCTAGTTTTAATTTCTTCACTTTTTACCTTGAATTCTACAGAGAATTTTTTGTCTTCTTATTAATTTGATGTTCTACAATAAACTATCAGCTATATATAATCTAAAATTTTTTTAAATTCTGTCTTTTCATTTCCAAGAGCTCTTTCCTATTCTCAAACTATTACTTTCACCATCTTGGGGTAAAAATTTCAAACCTACAGAAAAGTTGCAAATATAGTACAATAAAAACCCATATATATTCTTTATCTGGATTCACCCATAATTAACGTTTTACCTCAGATCATTATTTTTGGTGACTACTTGCTTATTTCATTTATTAATGGACTGTCCAGTTGAATCACACTAAAAATATTAATAAAAAAACTAATATTAAGTGTTAAAAAACTTTTGTTTTTGTGGTAAGTTTGTTTTATGGGAGGTCATTTGTTCTGATAACTAAAACTGGTCCCCCCCTTTCACCAATTTTTTGGTGAAAGGCACTCATTTTCAGGTTCATGTGTGACACTGAGAGCGAGTATCTCCTTAATAATGAGGCAACTACTGCCAAAATTTAAGGAGACACTAACTTTTGAGTTTAAACAAGTGCAAGTTTGCACTTACACAACCTCAAGAGTTAATGGTGTCTTAATTTTACATCCTAGTTGCCTCTCTTGCTTCACGCAAGTCCTAGCCCTGCTGTGCACTCTGCTGTGGTTCTTTTCATTTTCTGTTTCTGTTTCTTACTATTACAGAGTAAAGTCTATCCAGTACTTTCAGCTGAGAAAGGCTCTGTCATACTTTGTATGAATCTGTTCAAACACTATAGATATGTTCCTCTTCATGCAGTAAAGGCTAAGTAATTGGTGCTTCCTTCACATTTTTCAACAATGTACTCTAAAGTGATCCTGCCAATATACATCAATAACACTCACTTTGCCATCTGTTGCTAACTGCTTAGCCTTTAAAGAGCATTTAGCAAATCAGCCAGATTTGTAAATCATTTTTTATCACCAAAGTACACACATAATTTATTTACCTTATTCATATTCTTTTCTTATATGGGAACACTTTTGTCTCCATAAGGAAAAAATGGCAATTCAATCCTCAGCTGGAAAACTGTGACAGACACTTTAATTCAGTTACTCCAGAATATATTGATATAAAAGAATAACTTCTCAAAATCACATTTAATTATTATTTAGAATTTGTTTCAAAAGTCAGGCATTCTGTTCATGGTGTTCATTTGCTTTTATTTTTATTTTTTTAAGATTTATTTATTTATTTGAAAGGGAGAGAAAAAGAGAGAGAGAAAGAGAGGGGGTTGGGGGAGAGAGAAAGAATCTTCAAGCAGAATCCCTGCTGAGTGTGGGGAGCCTAAGGCAGGGCTCAATCCTTGGACACCCCAAGATCATGACCTGAGCCAAAATCAAGAGCTGGCTGCTTAACCAACTGAGCCAATCAGGCACCCCTGTTCGTTTACCTTTAAACAGAATTTAGCATTTTTATCTTTCCCATTAAATACAGTCAGAAAAATCAAGAGGCAAATTCTTAGAGATGTTCTCAATTCTATGGTTGCTCATTTTTCCAGTTTGCGAAGGCCTTTAAGTGGGTTACAGCTACTGCACATTTGTCCGTCAAATTTGCCTCATCTGTTCACCATGACTGGGACTAGAATGAGGCAAGGCAGCACCTTAGGGCACAAGACTCAAGGAGGCATTCACTCTTAGGGTGGTACAGATGTAAAATCTGCCCTTACCCCAACAGGAGACATGTGCCAACTTAAATTTTGTGTCTTACAAGCCTCTCTTGCTTCACTCTGGTCCAGGCCCAGCAGTACCTATGTCCAAATATATTTTAGAATTGATATTGTGGGTGCCAAAAAAGGAAGAATGTTTCTCAGTATCCTCGTCAGTAATTTTATGCCCTGAAAATTACCATATCTTTCCAGACATCATTATATAAATGTAGTGAGCTGATTTTGAAGGAAATACTATTTAACTTTTGCTAGCTTGGGTTTCTTGTTTGTCTGTGGGTTTTGTTTTTGTTTTTGCATTCTATTGTAGTACTTACTATTCCTAGACTTCTTCATGCTCAGTTGCAAAATATTCTGCTGATTTTCCTTTGAAGCCCATGATTGGTCTGCAAATGTCATTTAAAAATAACTGTTTCAAGCAGTTATTACTCAGATATTCTCATAGAACAGATACCAAGATTTGGGCTCATTTGCATCTCCACTATAAAACTCACGTTTTAATAGCTTTCTATAGCACAGCCTGCCAACTGTTCCCTAATATTCATTCTACTCTTCCTTCTTAGTTCTAGAACCCTTGATTTTTAGCTGGGTAATACAACTCTCCAGAATAAAGATTTATTTTCTAATGTCCCTTGCCAGAGGTAGGTGTGAGTGGTTTTTGTCCTTTTCTTGTTTACTGGAATGGGGCGTTTTGGCTGTGGTTCAAAGATGACTATCTTGGAAGTCTATGCCAATGATAGTGGGTCAGCAAAACAGAAGACTGGGTCCCTGATGGCTTTGTGAGGTCATTGTACCGGCAATGGACCTTTTCAACATTTTCAAAGACAGAAATAAACTCTTCTTTTCTTTTTTTCTTTTTTTAAGATTTTATTTATTTATTTGACACAGAGATTACAAGTAGGCAGAGAGACAAGCAGAGAGAGGAGAAAGCAGGCTCCCTGTGGAGCAGAGAGCCCGATGCGGGCCTCGATCCCAGGACCCTGAGATCATGACCTGAGCTGAAGGCAGAGGCTTTAACCCACTGAGCCACCCAGGCGCCCTAAACTTTTCTTTTATTTAAACTGGCATTTGAGGGGTGCCTGGCCGGCTCGTCAATGGTACATCCAACTCCTGATCTCAGGGTTGTGAGATCAAGCCCACGCTGGGTGTCGAGATTGTTTAAAAGTAAAATCATAAAAAAAAAAAAAACCAAAACCCAAAAACTGGAATTTGAGGCTTTCTATTGCCCACAGATAATTCTAATTCCACCTGAAACCCCATTAACCAGAGACTCATTTGATTAATAAGATCTTAAAAAAATAACAATTCTGGAAGGCTCCACAGACATATTAAGAAAAAGCAGTTGATTCAATGTAATCTTTTCTTAACCTTTAGCTAAAATCAGCCACACTGAAAGAAGGGTAGCTTTGTAGGGTGAGATAGGAAATTCCAGAACATAAACTATTTTGCAGGGAGAAAACAGGTTGGACAAAATTATCATTAAAAAGGTAAAGGTAGATTGAAGACATTCCAGAGAGAGAAGCAGATAAAACTGTCACTGATTCCTGAGGTCCAGTTGTATTCTCTGCCTAGGGTTCTGTAAAATCTCCTTGGGGCTTTAAAACAAGTTATCTTTTTGCTTATGTAAAAATAAAAAAAAAAATCAACCAAATGGCTTGTTTCTTTAGTTATAACCAAGAGTACTAACCAATAGAACAGGTGATAGATACGAGAGTGTGCCATTTAGGGCGCCTGGGCACCTGGGTAGCTCAATGGGTTAAAGCCTCTGCCTTTGGCTCAGGTCATGATCTCAGGGTCCTGGGATCGAGCCCCGCACCAGGCTCCCTGCTCAGCGGAGAGCCTGGTTCCTCCTCTCTCTCTGCCTGCCTCTCTGCCTATTTGTGATCTCTCTCTGTGTCAAATAAATAAATAAATCTTTAAAAAAAAGAGTGTGCCATTTAGTCAGTGTTATTGAAGAACAACTTATTCTGGTTAAGTAAGGTATTTAAGTAAGTAAAAATTTTATAGGTAACTTAACCATTGCCTACACCCCATTGTCACTGAATGCAGTCTGACATTTTATTTTACAAAATAATTGTGTATTTATCATTGCATTCAATTAAATTCTGATCACTGTGCTTTTTATTTTTTTTCTTGGAAAGTTTGAGACATTTTCAAGTACATGTGAGGATATTAACACTTCAATTGTGGGCTCATTGTTTTTTTAGAATGAATGGCCTATAGGCATCATCCTGCAGTTTTGTACAGATAGAAATGGAAGTAATGAACTTTTTAGGAGGCCTTTATGTGCAAAAGCTAAAAAGGGTGTCTGCCTTGTGGTTTGAATTTGCTGCTGGGACCAATCAAGAGAACTGCTGTACATAATTTTGACTTTGGTTCACCCTGGGCTTCCCACAGTTACTGCAATCTATACTCAAGTTCAAAAACTTAAAAATGTAAAGCTTAGGACTTTGCCAGAACTTTCTAGAAAGAAGTAACAATATAAGTGGAGGCCTGAGTTATTTAGCTGGGCCTTGAGATATATGGGGTTTTCACTTTTGGAGATGGAACAAGTGGACAGTAGTATCACTGTCAACCACTGGAGCTTCACCAACCAGGATCTTTGAGGGAGCCCTTCTCCACTTGACCAGACTCATTTCATCATCAAATGTGCAGTGGGGCTCTTCTCTATGCTATCACAAAAATGTAAGTTTATTTTAATTCTTTCTTGTCATTGAATTTGGCTATTCATATATTCTGATTTTTATGGAATTGGGTATATAATATTTAATAATATACTTTAGCAGATACATCCAGCCACAATGCTGTTTATGTTCCTAAACTTGCTCTCATAATTTGAATTGCATTTTATACTAAGTTGCATGAATTATATCTAGGAATTCAGAGTTATATACTTATTAACTTATTAGTAAATGATAGTCAGCCACCACTGAGCCTAACTTATCACTTCATTTTATTGGATGGTTGTATATATTTAATGTCAGGTTACTTCTCTATACCCTGGCCTTTTTTCCTAAGTTGTCTTTAAAACTATTACGGTTTGGGGGCACCTGGGAGGCTCAGTCGGTTAAGTATCTACCTTTGTCTCAGGTCATGATCCCAGGGTCCTGGGACTGAGCCCCAAGTCGGGCTCCCTGCTCAGCGGGGAGCCTGTTTCTCCCTCTCCCTCTGCCCCTCCACCTGCTCATGCTCTCTCTCAAATAAATAAAATCTTAAAAAAAAAAGTATTATGGTTTTAAAACCTTACAAATACAGAAATCAATGGTCTGAAGTGTGGAGTTTACATAGGTTTATGACACTGAAGGATCCTTAGCTGCTTTCGGGGTAGTTTGAAATTTTTTTACAATATAAGTACACGCGTATTATCACTTTGTTTAAATTCTGATCTTAGGTTGCTTTTCACAAAATAAGTAGTTTCAGGTGACAAGTGGGGAAATTACTCATCTGGCTGAGCACATGTCATTTTATGACACTGAATGCTCTTCGGCTTCTGCAGTCAAGTTATCACTGAGTGCAGTCTGGCATTTTGTTACATCAAACAACTGTGTGATATCCTTTCATTTTTCGACTAAAATGTGAATGTGGCTTTTCCCAAAAGCTTCATTTGAACTATTATCTCCTGTCAATTTACAAATAAGGAAAGTAACGCCAGGAGCATACCTTAAAAGCATTAAAACTTTTTAATAATCTTAATGGAAATATTTTGATGTAAAATACACTTTCCTGCTCCCCTAAATAGAATATAGTATACAATACACGATAAGACTTTTTCATATTTACTCAAGGTTACCAAAATGGTCAATTATTTTACTCAGCTTTAATACTGCAAAGTCTTCAGGAACTACTAGGAAATAGACACATACATAAATATATATACATACACACATGCCTATTGGATGCGTCCCATACTACTATGCTTTTTCAGCTGCCATTTATCATTTTTATTGTCAGTGCGCTATTGATTCTAATCTTCCTTATCTCATACATAATTGTGTCATTAGCAGTTTCCAATTTTTTTGGTTTGGCAATGGTCCATTTTTTAAAATGAAATCTTACATAAATTGCAACATACAAACTGAATGAATATGGATTTCTGCTGTGGAAGTGGAACGGGGAGCCGGTGTCCTGCTGCTAAGCCTCTATACCTGGTCTTCAGAGCAGAACACTGAGATACCTGATGAAACCCCAGGCCACCATCAAATAGTTCAATACCATTTGTCAAACCTAAGAGTGACTTCCTCTATTCTGAAGGATAAACTTTTTTAGAAAATGTTATCTTGTACCTTGTACAGAAGGCAACAATAAACACATCCATGATCTCATTACTCAGTAACTTCAATGAGTATAACAAACAAAAATGGAAGTAAAAGATGAGTAAGGTTCAAAAGTTCAAACAATATAGAAAGGTAAAAAAGGAAGAAAAATGCCTTCCTCAGTCTTGTGCATACCCTCAGTCTTGTGCAAAAAAAATGCCTTCCTCAGTCTTGTGCATACCCAGTCTTGTGCATAACCTCAGTCTTGTGCAAAACCCTTCCCCTCAAAGGTAACCACTATTAAGTTACTTAAAATTCTTTCTATAATATATATGAATGTGGAGGTCTATGTGTGTATGAATATATGTATGAATAAAGCTTTTTAAAATAACTTTATACATATGGAAGCTATTATACAATATTACACATTTTATTTTTTTCTTAACAATGTATCAGCAATCGTTTCTAAAATTAATTTTTCACAGTTGTATTTCACATAATTGAGTTAACTCCCAGGTCAACAGAATGTGCTACTGTGGATATGACTGACTGTGTTTCTACTGTCTGTGTCTAAGTGTAATAAGAAGAGAAGCATGGTGCCCCTCCTACAAACATCATTTATTCCACGATACGTCTGTAGCAGAACACTATCCTCAAAACAACGTAGAAAACAGTTATGTTATACATCACTATAACAGATATGAATCACCAGATAGGTATAACAATGTTTCAATAGAATAATGTATTTAGAGTTCCAACTTGGAACTGGAAATACCTCTTTAGAGATAGAATGGCACAGTGGGAAAAGGATGGGTTTTAGACTCAAAGGACCTGAATATTAATGCGGGCATTGTCACTACTAGTTTTATCATTTTGAGCAAGTTACTTAACTAAGGTTCACTTTTTCATATATAAAAAGAAGATAATGGTATGTATTTCTCAGGTTGTTCTATGGATCAGATGCATACAATAGGCACTGTTAAACTCCTTTGCATTCCCCTACAGAGATTAGGATTACTTGATTAGCTTCAAACTCCTAATGGACTACAGGAGAGGATGGGGAGGGAGTAGACAATGGAGTAGACATTTGGGAGACAAGGGATAGGTTTAGGCATTCTTGTACCCTAATTATTGTCTTTTTTTTTTTTTCTCATGGGTATACAGGAATTGGCCATCTCCTTTGCTTTAATTTCTACCATTTGCTGCTTTCATTTAAAGTTGCAACCCTACTCCCACCTTTTAGAAGATGAAATTTATCCTAGTTTCTCCCCCTAGCATTACAGGGTTAAAAAATACCTGATATAAAAATAAACACCTGAAGACTGACTTCTAAAATAGCAGAGTGAAAAACCTCAGGGAAATCACTCTCTCCAGAACAATGAAAATACAGGCAAACAGACAATTTCAGGACTCTGGTATTTAACAAAAACTGAAGAATTAACTGAAAAATCCAAGAGAAATTACTGAACTTCAGTTCCCTTGAGAAAAACAGCAGCCCAGGCACCTGAGGTGGAGCATGGCCCAGATATTACACAATTAATGAAAATACTAGTTCCAATCCTATCTCTACTGGCTAAGGGACTTCTGACTTTTACTTTATCCCACTGAGTTGAAGTTCACCTTATTTTTCCCTTAACTACCTGTGAGAATTAAATAATGTAATATGAACAAAATACCCATGAGTTGATGGGCAAAAGTTACTTACCTAAAAAAACTTGCTAAATCCAACATTTCTACCTTAAACACACAAGATATCATACCATTTGCAACCAAATCATGTAAAAGCTTTAGACTTGTTCCAACAATGTGTCTTACCTTTCCATGTAATTATTATGCATTAAAACTTCTAAAAATACTGGCAATAAGGCCAAAACTTTAACTTGACATAAATCAAAATGACAAAATTGAAATTGTTCAATAAAGCATTTCTCTGCACTGGGCCCTAATCTTTCCAGTATGTTTCTCAATGGATGATTTCTATTCCTTCCTTTATATCAGTGCAAGCTGTCCTTCACACCTAGCTGCTTTAGAGTATCCTTTCTCTAAAGCACAATCGCTACAATTATAATGTCTTTCTTCCTCTATTTCAAAACAGCATTTAAAAAATCTTAACTCAAACTATGCAATCATACTGTTCTATAAATTTACAGGCTCCCAACAATATACACAGTGTTGCAGTATAAGCGATTTACTTGGATTTTACTTTTAGATCATCAGATAACAAAAAATGACTTTTCTCAATTTGAGTTAAATTGCATGGGGGAGAAAAATCAAATATAATACATGTTTTTTACTAAGAATAAACTCCTACCTTAGGAGAAGTGGAAAGATCTCTTCCTGCAGAAATAACGGTGTTTTCATCTACACCTCCTGTCTTTGGTGAGATGGCTGGTGGGGCTGGAGCTTTTCTTTTCACTCTCCTTTCAGTTTCCAGTTCTTGAATTGGAGTTACCAAATTATTTGGAGGAAGAGTTGGTTTTGGTTCATAAAAAGGATTAGATCTAAATGAAAGAAGACTTATTGTTAAATGTTTACTCTAAAAATAGTTTATTACTAACTAAAATAATAAAAAATAAAATTTTATAAAACTAAAAAATACTGAAAATGATAAGGAGAAACCCAAACTAGTGATAACCTACAATTTGGAAACAATCACTATTAATCTATTTTTTATTAATCATTAACAATTAAAATTTTTGCCTTTTAAAAAGTATTTTTAAATTTTTTTCATACAAGGTCACACTTAGTTCTATTATATACAGATCCTTAGAAAAATGTTTATAGTAATAGTAAATCCTATATACTCCCCACACCTAAGGTAAAGGAAATAAGATGTAGAAATACTGATTTGCTTTTTTATGCTTCCCACATCAAACTTTTTTTTTTCTTACGCTTCATTCCTTCTCATTAGGATGAAATGCATTTAGAAGTTCATTCAGCAAGGTTGTGTTAATAGTAAATTCTCTCAGGCATTGAAAATGTCTTTATGTCACACTTAAATGATAATTTAGCTACGTAGAGATTCTAGTTTAAGGTAATTCATCTCAGCACTCTGATATTAGCCCACTGTCAGCCTAGTATTGCTCTTTTATAAGTCATCCTTTGGTTGCTGTTAGGATCTTCTTTTTTCTTCTTGTTTTAGCAAATTTTACTATGATATGTCTAGCTGTGGATTTCTTTTAATTTATCCTCTTTCTGGCTCCTTATATCTCCTGAGTCTGAAGATGTATGTTTCATTAGTTCTGAAAAATTATCAACCATTATCTCTTTGATAGCCTCTTCTCTATTTTCCCTATTCTCTTCTTTAGAAAATCTTATTAGATGTATGTTGAATTAGCTCTCTCCTTCATATTTTTACAAATTTTCATTTCTCCTGTGTTACATTCTGGATAATTCCCTCCTATCTATGATCCAGTTAACTTCTTCTCTCTTCATCTGTGTCTAATGTAATGTTTAATTCTCCATGAATTTTTAATTCTGATAAGCATTTTTCTTCATGCAGCTGTGTATAAAATACCTCAGGTATAGAGATTTGAGTCATTAATCATTTAAACATATTTACTTCAGAGTCTCTTTCTGATAAATCTATTACTTCAAGTTTCTGCATGTATAATCTTAATGTTTCTTTTGTCTCCTGACTCTTTCTCTTAGTATGCTGTTTCCTTGTATGATTTGTAATTCTAGATTTCAAGTTCAGAGCTTAATCTGAGGAAATCCTGCATAATCTGAGCTGGGAGTGCCTCTCTTCGATGTTTATGTTTGTATTTGTCAAGTGCTTCAGTAGCCATCTTATGTGCTATTTTCTTGGCTTGGAGGATCCCAGGCTACCCTACCAATACAATGTCAAATCTATGGAGGACTTGGATGGGCTATGTGCTTATAACTTCTCTGGGAAGACTTTTTTTTCTCTACCTGCAGTCTAGGCCCAGGCAAAAAATCTTCCTTGTTAACTCCTTTTATGAATAGGTGAGTTTTTTTCTCATTTGTTATCTGTAGACACAAGTATCTGGTGTATGTGATGATTAATCTTCCTATAAACTGTTATCCTGGTTTTTATTTATTAGTTTGTTGCATTTTTTTCCCCAATACCAACACCTAGAATCCTATGTGTAAAGAATAAAATGTCTGAGTCCACAAGGCTAAGAACCAGCTGACCCAAATACAGTGATTATTCCAAGGGAATTCTACCTAGCCATATAAGGCCTGTAGCAGTGATGACCCCGTTTTAATTACAAATGCTCTTTTAACTACAACAGTATCAGACTCTCTTAGAACCAATACCAATTATGTACACCTTTAAGAATTTATATGTAGACAGTCAAATCATATGAGACTAGGTACCAAAAAGATATGGATCAGAGATGGGAAATATATCATACTTGTAATGTCATTCTTATGCTGTATTCATGGCAGCAATTAGTGTCATGGGATTCCTTCCACTGAGCTAGGTTACAGCCACAGAATCTCGCTCAACTCTGCTCAAGATAGTTGCTTTTAACTGAATGGGGTTGGCATTTTCAAAGAAACCTATTTCCTGTTCTTCCTCTTCTTATGTCTGTACATTCAAGAGAATAAGAACAGGAAACTGTACTTGAAAATTGCTTTTCAGACAAAATATCCTTGCCTAGTAAGTGATGAAGATATACTTGAAGTATTTACATCCCATGTTTACAACCTGGAGAAGAACTTGGGGATATCAAAGTAAGGAACAATGTTAAAATAACTAGGTGTTCAGAAAAAGCTGAACATTCTCTCTGAGAAGAGATATGAAAGGTATCACATCTAGCCTAGAATGGAGGGCTTACCAATAACATTATTAACTAAAATTAATAAAGTGTTTATGCTGTGCTAGGCACTATTTTAAGTATTTCACATGTATTAACCCATTTAATCCTTACAACAAGCTTGTTTCTTAGGCTAATTAAATTGATAGCTTCATACAGCTATTTTTCAAACTCTAGAAGTAGTTTGAAGGGAGGTAAATTGTAAAGAAATCAGATGAAAATATTTTTTTAAAAACTCCAAAACTTAAAAAAGAGAAAAATCTTTTTCCCCCCAAACTTACTACTTGCCAACTAATGTTAAATGTTTCAGAACTAGGGGTGTTTGGGTGGCTCAATCAGTTAAGCGACTGCCTTTGGCTCAGATCATGACCCCAGCATCCTAGGATGGAGCAAGGCATTGGGCTCCCTGCTTGGTGGGAGGCCTGCTTCTCCCTCTTCCTCTGCCTGCCACTCTGCCTACTTGTGCTCTCTATCTCTGTCAAATAAATAAATAAAATCTTTAAAAACAATAAAAAAAATCTTTCAGAACTAAAGAGACCCATTTCAATCTAACTCAATTAATTCAGTTACGTGATTTAGGTGATATTCCAAAAAATTGTTCCTGGTTAGGTCTCTCTAAAATAAACTTCAATAGTAGTTTGTAAGACGGTAACTGCCACAATAATCACTATTATTATTTTGTTACATAAATATGGCTAGTTTTAAGAAAACTTAAGAAATGTTAGAGGATATTTATATTACAAAAGGTTTTGTGCTTCAAAGAAAACATTGACAAAATCCCTTAAAACAGGTATAATTTGGTACACTTTATTTAATTTAATTTACAATACTCAGTTGCATGCAATTTTTATAAAACATATCTAGTATGTATACAAAAGTAACCAGATAGTGTTCTTTTTCTTCCTATTTCTGCCTTCTTCAAACCACTTGGGTCTCCCTCTAACCACTTGAATATTAGTATTCTTGTCAAAAGCAGGTAAATGCAAGTAAAAAAGAAGCTCATGATCAGATGATTTCCAAAGCTGGATCATAAGACTCATATTACTAGAAACATAATCAAAACAGACATTTTCTTGAAACAATCAGAGCTATGTTTCCCAATCTATTTTACACTATGACATGTAGTAAAAATGAAATCTGTATGTCATGCTATTGTAAAAACATAAGAAGCTGCTGGAAAATCAGGGTACCAGACACTCCAGTTGCCCTGGACCAGGCCTCCCCAAGAGAAAGACTAAAGGAATGAGTGTCTCTACACACCTACAATCTACCGGTAAGAAAACAGTGTGGTAGGCACCACCACTTGCTAAGTACTAAATCAGAATAAGACAAGCTTCTACTTTTAAGGGCTCTGAATGATCCTCCCTATGGATCAGACATTCCTAACTAACACTCAATTCCCTACTCCTAAAGAATAAACAGGATATGATTCTATTTATATAGAATTTATTTATATAGAATTCTTCATATAGTATTCTGGAAGTGTCCAGAATATTCAAATCCATATGGACAAAAAGGAGATTCATGGTTTTAGGAGACGGGAAGGGAGGAATTGAAACTAACCACTAATAGGTAAAGGATTTCTTTTTGGGGTGACAAAAATACTCTGGAATTAGACTGTGATGATGGCTGTACAAGACAGTAAATTAGCTAAGAACCACTAAAGTGTACACTTTAAATATGGAATTTTATGTTATGTGAAGTATATCTCAATTTTAAAAAGTGCTATTAAAAAGGTGAATAGCATATACTGTGTTATAAAGTGTATATATTATATATGGTTATGAACATGTTCCCTCCTCTATAAAAACAAATTATTTAATTACTGATCAATGCATTTTTTAAAAGATTTTATTTATTTATTTGACAGAGAGAGATCACAAGTAGGCAGAGAGGCAGGCAGGCAGAGGGAGAGGGGGAAGCAGGCTCCCCGCTGAGCAGAGAGCCCGATGTGGGGCTCAATCCCAGGACCCTGAAAATCACGACCTGAGCTGAAGGCAGAGGCTTTAACCCACTGAGCCACCCAGGCGCCCCATGATCAATGCATTTTTAAAAATACTTAATATTTTTAGTAAAGAAAAATTAAGGAACTAGCATAATTTCCACATTCCATTGATTATCTATGATTTGAATAACCTATTTCAGGGCTTCCTACATAACTTTAAATAAGTAAAGATTATTTTTATCCTTGTATTACATACTTGAGTAATAGATTAGTTACATCATTAACTCACTATGAACTAGAAATTCATCATTTACATTAAGTGGAAAATTGGACAGAATAATTTTAAATGACATTATTCATTGCTTAGAAAATAATTCATCCAAGAAAAAGAATTACAGAAAGAAAAACTGTAAGTTGATTATAAATAGAATTAACATACTGAAAAAATAATAAAATATGAAGCAAGGGTATAGTGAAATCTGTAGTCTTTTCCTCTCACTTTGAAACTTTACATTTCTTTGGACAAACCACATTTCTTACTTGTGTGTAGCTTCTCTGAATAAAATTCAAAGACAACTTTCCTTTGTAAATGGACATACAACCATAGCAGAAATGATTTTATGCTGGACCTAAGAGTTATTTCATAAATGTCTTGAAAAAGTATTATTGCTTTCTCGGTTTTCATTTTTGCTACATAAACTAATGGCTGAACTAACTCCCAAACACAAGAAAACAGAAAACCCCTGTGGTTGCTAAGCGTACAGGACACGTGCTACTAGCACTGAAGGGTGTTTACTTTCTCTTGGTGCTGATGGATATGCTGAGGTTCTGAAGGTTGCTTTACACATCAAAGTACTCAGCACTATTTATTTGTGATAGTTTTATGTCAGAGGATGCAGGAAGAGTTTAGTAATGGAAGATGAGTAATACAGGCTTTTCACTCGATGAAAGGTCATAAGTTTATTTTTGAAGTAAGAACAATTTTGGAAGATCTCTGCAATGTAGTTGGACCTACAGACTTTCAGACAAAAGAGGATGAGAAATAGAGTTCTTCCTGGACTCTCACATTAGCTGATGAGCAATTTTTAGAATCTGTATGTATATATTCCTATTTTTAAAAAAAGCTGAAGTGTTTATAGATTCCCTCTGGTAGTCTCAGATGATTGAGCAATTTAGAATGTTCTTTCTTCATGGGAAACTTGTAAAGACTGTGACTTTCATGTGGAAAAAAAGAATGGTAAAAAGGAAACACCCAGTGATTCCGATTTTAGTTTTTATTAAGGCATTTTAAAAGTTTAAGCAAACATTAGATGTCTCTTTAATTTGTTAATAGGAGAGAGCAGGGTGGGTGTGTGTGTGTGTGTGTGTGTGTGTGTGTGTGTTGTGTAATACTCATGCATCTTGGAATGACTGAGTGCTTGTACTTAAAGTTTATATTTACATTCAAATACTCTAGGTGTGTGGCTATTACTCAGCACCTACACTACCCATGAGAAATTTTATTTTGATCACATGTTAGCTATTTCAAAGAAAACAAATTTAACTTTAGGAAGAGTTGAGCCAACTTTTCAACCCCTGTATAGTTATTAATCAGTATTAAAATCTAAACCTGGGTTTGGAATCAGATGATTACTATGATGTGTTTCTATGTACTTACAGAAAGTGAGAACTTTTTTAGGTTTTATCAAAACCTAACTAGGCCCATGGAAGCATGTAGCACCTGTGAGAGTCACAGGCTATGTGGTGTAAAATGGGAAAAGCCTGAGAAATGCAGTTCCAGAGTAACAGAAAACAAGTCAACTACCTCATTCTTTCAAACAAGTCTTTCAAATATTTGAATTTGGTTACTGTAGTTCCGTTAAATAATCTCTCTTTCAAGTCAAACAGTCCCTGTGCCCTCAATCACTGCTCATTTGATGTGGTTTCTGGTCATTTTGATGACTCTGTTGCTCTACTTTTAATGCTCTGAATCATCAATGCCCCTTGTAAAGAGCAGCACCCAGAAGTAAAATAGTGCTCAAATCAGAAGCTGACCAATGCTTAGGAAAGAAATGACATTTCTTTCTTAACACGAAGCAACTGCTCTCAACTTTCATACAGGAGGCTTTTTTTAATTCCCCTCTCAATCTATAATATCCCCATTATTTTGAAAGATTTTCTTATTAAACTGTATTTTTGAAAGAATAGCTATTTTCCCCAAGATCTAAATAATCTTAATATACTAAAATTCATATACTTCTGAGAAAAACAAAGACACATATAGCCTCATTACAAGTAAACATATAATTACTATTCTATTAATTCCATCATCTCTGCCATTTCTGCATCCATATCTAATGACTGAGTTTCCTCCTCATGATGGGTCAGGTTTTCCTGCTTCTTTACATGCCTGATAGATTTCTGACTGTTGTCGGACATTGTCAATTTTATGTTCTGGGTGCTGGATTTTTGGTATTTGTATCTCTGGTATATTTGTATGGCGTGCTGATAGGTGGTTGGAAATATTTTGATTCTTTTGAACCTTGCTTTTACACTTTGTTAGGCAAGCCGAGAACAGCCTTTAGTCCAGGGCTAATCTCACTACATTTTTGAGACACCCTTATGAGGACTTGATTTGATGTCCCATGTGTAAGGAACTGCTTGGAAACATAAACTATTCTTGGTCCTGGGTGAACTCCAGGGATATTTCTGTGAGATTCTTTGTTCTTAGTAATTTCCTCATATGAATGCTCTCATCGATACTCAGCTAAAGACTCAGGGGGAACCTTCTACAGATCTCTGAAACTCAGTTTCTGAGTAGCTCTCTTCTCTCTGAATACTCTGCCCAAAATTCTCTTCTCCTCAGTACCCCCAAGGTCCAAACTGTCTCCTCAATCCATAGAGATTACTAGGACTTTTGGGCTCTTCCTCCCTGAATGAGAGTTTGGAAATTCTCTCCCATAAATAAAGCTTGGAGAAGTACAGGGCTCACCTTCTTTGTTTCTGTTCTCTTAGAAATCACTGTCCTGTGCTATTTGCATACAATATCTAAAAACCATTGTTTCATATATTTCATTCAGGTTTTTTAGTTTTTTAAGACAAGAAGCTATATCCAGTCTATTACTCCATCATGGCTAGAGGTGGAAGTTTTGCTGTTGCTGTTTAACTCAGGGCCATAGTCTGCAGCCACACAGGCTGTGAACTGTGTAACTCCAGAATACAATGTACACATACCCTTCTCCTATCCTCACCCTAGATTTAAGTAAAATGGCAGCCCTAATCATACTGATTTTTTATAATGAGCTTGTAACAATAACACTCATAATTTGGTAAAAATAATAACTCAAATGATGATAATTCCTAATTTATAATTGTTATGGTCTTGTTTAGCATTTGAACAAGTGTTCTCATCAAAATAATATCATAAATGATGATTTGGTTCCCACAAGAGAACCCAACATTATTGAAATGTAATGCCTACAGTAATTGATGAAAAACATTTAAGCACCATTTATAATATAGTTCCTGTGAGAAGACACAGCTGGAATTCTAACTAGAGATTTCAAAAACATATCTCTCCATTGTTAATTTAGGGTACACACACATCCACATGAAAGAGGGTGGGAGAATAAGCATCAAAATCATAAAAATTCAGATGGACATAAGGTAGATACTAACTTGTAAACTGTGTATTAACATTGGGACAAACCTCTTTTTACCAATATAAAGGTATATTACAGAAGCATCTCTTTAAACATAGAGACTGACTTATGATGATAGCAAAATAAAATGTACTTACTCATCCAATTCTTCTTCTTCTGTTTTAGAACTATCAGCATAGAGGTACTTGCTCATGTCCACAGGTCTTAGATTCTTTCTTTTTGTAGACTGAGGAGGAGAATCCTTTATAGCTATAAAAGTTTCTGGCTCATCGAATGGGTTCAAATACTGTGGAGTCTGTATCTCTTTGAAGGGACTATAGCTATTATTATAAAAAGATTCCTCTGATTTTTTAGGTGATGCTGTTTCAGTGATGGGTTCTATAAAACAATAGCAAAAATGAATTAAATCAAATTAATATTTTTTGATATTTTCTTATATTTTAAGTGTTTACAAAAATAATTTTGAATTCATTAATACTCTATGAGGCTGAAAGAGTCAAAACCATAGTATGTTTTACAGGGGTTAAGTTCACAAGACGTGTTACCTAAGATCTTTGTCTACTTCTCCAGGAATGCTGCTCCCCAAAACAGCAGCTTTGAACAGGCTATTTTTATTTTATAATTTAATTTAACTTAATTCTATTCTATTTTATTTTATTTATAGGGGAAGAGGGGGAGAGAGAGAGGACATGGAGAGAGGGAGACAGAGAATCTTAAGCAGGCTCGGCACCAAGCCTGGAGCCCAAAGAGGGCTTGATCTCATGACCCTGAGATCATGACCTGAGCCAAAATCAAGAGTCAGACGCTTAACCAACTGAGCCACCTAGGTGCCCCTAAAATGGCATCTTTGGAATGCCCTTGGAGTCTCTAATATTATTAGCATTATAATATGCTAATTTTTTTAATTTTAAGCTTCTTAGAGGTACAATATTCTATTTATTATTTTATTTGCCTATACTAGTTTGCCATCCTAAACTGATATAAAATACATTTGTTTTTAAGAACATAAAGTGGATTAAATTTTGAAGTTGTCTTTGATAGTTACACAAGCAGAGACCACTTAGGGAACTGAAAATTCACTCTGGACTTTATCAAATATATACCCACATATCACTGAATTCATTTCACAAAGCCTTTCAAGAGTAGGTTTCTGTATGCAATAAGACCTTAAAATTTCAAGCTTTTAATAAGATGGGTTGTTTTTTTCAATATGACTTTGACCCAATAAGCACTCTATTTAATAATGTAAAAGACGAACATAAGAATTCTCAGGTAGAAAGCGCTACACTGTTACACCAAATTTTTCTAAATTTTATTATTTTAAATTTCATTTTGAAAACAAAGTTACCCTTAAAAATAAAATTCTGACTTCTAGCACAAAAAGCACTACAATAGCATCATGTCCTCCAATATGATGGCCTTTTTCTTCTTATGTGTCATAATATTTTAAAAAAACCCTAAAATTTGTAATAAAACTGTCCAACATTTGGTCATGGATTCTGCTGAAAAAAAAACAAATGTTTTCTCAGACTGGGCAAGTTTCAGAAAGCCAATACTTGAAGGGTAGTTTAAGAGTTGATTTTAATTATGCCATGCAATTCTGACAAAATACTCTAGAAGGCAAAAAACTGGTTACAGAAATTCTCAAGAAAAATGACTATTTCACAAGTGACACTTCAAACAATTAAATCCAATTACTATAGAAATTTCATGACTGATATATTTATGACTTTTATATTTTAAAGTCAACCTCCTTTCACTTATACTTTAGACATTAGCCCAGAAAACTTATTTTGTCTGTATATTAGAGAAAAACCTCTGAACTAAAATTTCATACACAATGTAGAAGCAATTATAAAGTGTGAAAGAGAATTCAAAAAATCATAATAGATACTGAAATGAATTTAAATAAATCTTAAATTTTAAATTTCAATTTAAATCTAAACTATGTTAGAGAAGAGACACAGTAGTAACCTTTTAACTTTTTTACCACCAGAATAATATTCAAATATAACACTTTATTAATTCTTTATAATAATGTAAATGAAGCATTTTCTAGGGGAAAAGAGGCTGGAAAGGTTTTGCTTATTCAGTTTTCATTAAGAAATATCAAGTTTCGGGTGCCTGGGTGGCTCAGTCAGTTAAGCGTCTGCCTTCAGCTCAAGTCATGATCCCAGGGTCCTGGGATTGAGTCCCACATCGGGCTCCCTGCTCGGCGGAGAGCCTGCTTCTCCTTCTCCCTCTGCCTGCCGCTCTGCCTACTTGTACTCTCTCTCTTTCTGTCAAATAAATAAATAAAATCTTAAAAAAAAGAAAAAGAAACTATGTTTCACTAAAAAAAAAAGAAAGAAATACCAAGTCTCAAATGCTTGAGAAACTGACAAAACTGGTCAATGGAAATAAGATTTTTATTTTTTCTTTCAGGAAAAGGATTGCAAAAATTGATCTAAGCAAATTCATCAGTTACAAAACCAAAAGCAAGAAAGTATTCAAACTACAGGGCACAGTTTGAAGATGACAGAAATGCAATAAAGGAGGGTTTAAAATGAGATTATTTTATATAAAAGCTAACACATTTAATAACTTTCTAAGAGGGTCACTGAAGCACAGAATGCCATGAATGTAAGAGGAGAATTGAAGCTATAAAAGCAAATAAAAGAACCACCTAAACAACTCAACACATTATTTTTTCCTCAAATGCTTCTGTTACTTGAGGATGTTTGAGGATGTATATTTTTCATCAATAAAAGTTAAAAAAATTATTTCTAAAAAAACAAGTATTCTTCTATTAGGAAATACTTAGACCAAAGACTCTAAGACATGTATATTTAAGGAAAATATTGTTTGTCACATTTTTTTTTTAGCTCTATAGGCATGGTTAAAAATTCTGAATCAGGTTGACTAAACTCTCCTAAATAGAAATACTGTATTATGTGTTATCTGCTACTCCTTTCTATATCTCAGAAAACACACCCATATATATATTTTAAAACTATTTTTATTTGACTTTGAAATGGAAAGCTCAAATACTGATGTCTCAAAATATTCTGGTAATATTTTTAAAACTCAGAATATTCAGATGGATGTAGTATACAATTAAGAAGCCATATGGTCAAAAGAAAACACTTATTAGGAATCTTAGCTCCAACTCCACTTGCATTTACCTAAAGTTGTTGTTCTAATCAGTGAATTCCTCTGGCTCTCAGCTTCCTAATCTATGAAAAGAGGCAGCTGAAGTAGATTACTTCCAAGATTTATTATAACCAAAAAGAGGGGATGAGAAAGATGGCAGAAGAGTAGGAGACCAAAATATCATCAGGTCCCAGGAGTTCAGTCAGATAGTTATCAAACTATTCTGAACACCTACAAATTCAACAGGAGATAGAAGCGAAGAAGAACAACAGTTATAGGAAGAGACAAGCAACCACTTTCTGGAAGGTAGGACATATGGAAGAGTGACAGGAAGGGACAGGAAGACAGACCGTGGGGGGAGGAGCTGGCTCCAAGCAAGCAGTAGGGCAGGGGAGCACAAAATCGAACTTTTAGAAGTCTACTCCACTGAGGGGTGTTGCTCCAGAGGTTAAGCGTGGGGGGGGGGCAGGGTGGAGCCATCGCAGGGACAGTGTGGTCTCAGGACCCACAGGGACACAAAAGGACCATGGGTATCTGAGGGTAGCAGAGCTCCCAGGTATCCAAGCGGGGAAGCCGGCTGCAGAGACAAAGCCGAGGAGTGGGCTCTCAGCTCGGGATTATCTTAAACCATAATCCAAGACACAGTTGGGTAATGCTCTTCGAGCAGGGACCCCAAAAGTGGCAGATCCGGGAAGACACACCTTCTTCCTCCAGGAAGAGTGGCACAGGAGCACGCTATAGGAATCTGCTGGGTTTGGAGACTCCAAACAGGGCCACACACCAGAAACAGAAATGCTTGGCCACAGGCTGGCTGAGTTTGGAGTGCTGCTGGAGACCAGGGAGATGGGAGGGATTGACTGCTTTTCTCTGAGGGTGCACCGAGGAGTGGGGCCATGAGCTCTCCACTCCTATGGGGCTTCAGATTGGGAGGCCACCATTTTCATTCCCTTCCTCCAAAGCTGTATGGAAAGTGCTCATGAAACAAAAGCTACCAGGAGCAAGCCAGAGCAGATTCCTTAGCCTGGCCCCCAGCAAGGGCAGTGCAATTCTGCCTTGGGCAAAGACATTTGAGAATAACTACAACAGGACCCTCCCCCAGAAGATCATCAAGAACATCCAGCC
Source organism: Ailurus styani (assembly GCA_002007465.1). Lineage (NCBI taxonomy): Eukaryota > Metazoa > Chordata > Mammalia > Carnivora > Ailuridae > Ailurus > Ailurus styani. Next base: position 70,431 of record LNAC01000831.1, on the reverse strand, counting down.
AAGACCAAGTTCACTGATCAATAAGAACTACAGAACTCTAGAGCAAGGGGAAAGTGACACATATAATTCCTGGCTTTTTCCCCATGATCCTTTCTTTAGTCTTTCACAGTTAACATTTTAAATTTTAATTTTTTCTTATTCTTTTTTAAAAAATTTTCCTCTTTCCTATTTTAACATTTTTTAACTATTATCAATACCTTTTTAAAAATCTTTTTATATTTTTATTGTTATAGTCATATTTTATCCCTTTATTGTATTTAACCTTATTTTTCGTATCAATATAATATGGTTTTATTTTCTTTAAAATTTTTGGATGCAATTTCTTCTAATAGATCAAAATATAACTTAAATCTAGTGCACAGCTTTGTTCTAGTCTCCAGCCTGATCACATTCTTTCCTCTTTTTTTTTCTTTTTCAACCTTCTTGTCAATTCCTTTTTTAGAATCTTTTTAATTTTCATCTCTACAGTCATATTTCATCCCTTCATCGTGTCTACCCTTATTTTTGTATAAGTTTTTCTTTCATTAAAATTTTGGGAGGTAGTTTCTTCTAACAGACCAAAATACACCCCAAATCAAGTGTGTGACTCTGTTCTATTCGCCAGTCTAATACATACATACATATATACATATATATATATATATATATATATACACACGTATATACATATATATGCATGTGTGTGTGTGTGTGTGTATATATATATATATATATTTTTTTTTTTTCCTTTTCTTCTCCCCTTTCATTTCCCCCCACTTTCAGGTCTCTTCTGTTTTGGTTAGTGTATATTTTCCTGGAGTCATTGTGACCCTTTTAGTATTATGTTCTCTCATTCATCTATTCTTGTCTGCATAAAATGACAAGGCGGAAAAACTCACCACAAAAAAAAAGAACAAAAGGCAGTAACAATGGCTAGGGACCTAATCAATACAGACATTAGTAATATGTCAGAAGTAGAGTTCAGAATGATGATTACCAAGGTACTAGCTGGGCTCGAAAAAAGCATGGAAGATATTAAAGAATCACTTTCTGGAGAAATAAGATCCCTTTCTGGAGAGATAAAAGAAATAAAATCTAACCAAATTTAAATCAAAAAAGCTATTAATGAGTTGCAATCAAAATGGAGGCTCTTACTGCTAGGATAAATGAGGCAGAAGAGAGAATTAGTGATTTAAAAGACCAAATGATGGAGAATACAGAAGCTGAGCAAAAGAGAGACAAAAAAATGACTGGACCACGGGGGTAGAATTTGAGAGACAAGTGATACCATAAGATGAAACAATATTAGAATAATTGGGATCCTAGAAGAAGAAGAAAGAGAGAGGGAGGCGGAAAGTATATTGAAGCAAATTAGAGTAGAGAATTTCCCTAATTTGGTGAAGGGAACAAGCATCAAAATTCAGGAGGCACAGAGAACCCCCATCAAAATCACTAAAAATAGGTCAACACCGCATCATCTAATAGTAAAACTTACAAGTCTTAGTGACAATGAGAAAATCCTGAAACAGCTCAGGAGAAGAGGTCTATACATACAATGGTAGAAATGTTGGATTGGCAGCAGACCTATCCACAGAGACCTGGCAGGCCAGAAAAGACTGGAATGATATATTCAAAGCACTAAATAAGTAGAACATGCAGCCAAGAATACTATATCCAGCTAGGCTGTCACTGAAAATAGGAGAGGTAAAAAGTTTCCAGGACAAACAAAAGCTAAAAGAATTTGCAAACACCAAACCAGCCCTACAAGAAATATTGAAAGGGGTCCTCTAAGCAAATAGAGAGCCTAAAAGGAACAGGCCAGAAAGAAATAGAGACAATATACAGTAACAGTCACCTTAAGGCAATACAATGGCACTAAATTCATACCTTTCAATAGTTACCCTGAATGTAAATGGGCTACATGCCCCAATCAAAAGACACAGAGTATCAGAATGGATTAAAAACAAACAAACAAATAAACAAACAAAAATTGATATCCTGTCTGCAAGAAACTCATTTTATACCCAAAGACACCTCGAGATTTAAAGTGAGGGGGTGGAAAACAATTTACCATGCTAATGGACATCAAAAGAAAGCTGGGGTTGCAATCCTTATATCAGTTAAATTAGATTTTAAGCCAAAGACTATAATAAGAAATGAGGAAGGACACAGTATCATACTTAAAGGGCTTGTCCAACAAGAAGATCTAACAATTTTAAATATCTATGCCCCTAACTTGGGAGCAACCAATTTTATAAGCCAAATAACAACAAAATCAAAGAAACCCATTGACAATAATACAGTAATAGTAGGGGACTTTAACACCCTCTTACTGAAATGAACAGATCATCTAAGCAAAAGATCAACAAGGAAATAAAGGCTTTAAATGACACACTGGAACAGATAGGCAGATATACTACTTAGAACATTCCATCCCAAAACAACAGAATACACATTCTTCTCCAGTGCACATGGAACATTCTCCAGAATAGATCACATCCTGGGTCACATATCAGGTCTCAACTGGTATGAAAAGATTGGGATCATTCCCTGCATATTTTCAGACCACAATGCTCTGAAACTAGAACTCAGTCACAAGAGGAAAGTTGGAAAGAACTCAAATACATGGAGGCTAAAGAGCATCCTACTAAAGAATGAACGGGTCAACCAGGAAATTAAAGAAGAATTAAAAAAATTCATGGAAACAAATGAAAATTAAAACATAACTGTTCAAGATCTTTGGGACACAGCAAAGGTGGTCCTGAGAGGAAAGTATATAGCAATACAAGCATTTCTCAAGAAAAATGAAAGGCCTCAAGTACACAACCTAACCCTATATCTAAAGGAGCTGGAAAAAGAAGAGCAAAGAAAGCCTAAACCCAGCAGGAGAAGATAAATAATAAATATCAGAGCAGAAATCAATGAAATAGAAACCAAAACAACAGTAGAACAAAACAACGTAACTAGGAGCTGGTTCTTTGAAAGAATTAATAAGATTAATAAACCCCTGCCCAGACTTACCAAAAAGAAAAAAGACCGAATTAATAACATCATGAGTGAAAGAGGAGAGACCACAATCAACACCAAAGAAATACAAACAATTATAAGAAAATATCATGAGCAAGTATATACCAGCAAATTTGACAATCTGGAAGAAATGGATGCATTCCTACAGACATATAAGCTACCAAAACTGAACCAGGAAGAAATAGAAAACCTGAACAGACTCATAACCAGTAAGGAGACTGACCAGTCATCAAAAATGTCCCAACAAACAAGAGCCCAGGGCCAGACAGCTTCCCAGGGGAATGCTACTAAACATTTAAAGAAGAATTAATACCTATTCTCCTGAAACTGTTTCAAAAAATAGAAATGGAAATAGAAACTTCCAAACTCATTTTACGAGGCCAGGATTACTTGATCCCAAAACCAGACAAAGACCCCATCAAGAAGAAGAATTATAGACCAATATCCTTGATGAACACAAACACAAAAATTCTCACCAAAATTTTAGCCAATAGGATCCAAACGTACATTAAAAAGATTATTCACCACAACCAAGTAGGATTTATCCCTGGGCTGCAAGGTTGTTTCAACATCCACAAATCAATCAATGTGATACAATGTATTAATAAAAGAAAGAACAAGAGCCATACGATCCTCTCAATAGATGCTGAAAAAGCATTTGACAAAGTACAGCACCCTTTCTGGATCAAAACTTCACAGTGTAGGCATAGAGGGTACATAGTTCAATATCATCAAAGCCATCTATGAAAAGCCAAAAGCAAACATCATCCTCAATGGGCAAAAACGGAGAGCTTTTTCTGTAAGGCCAGGAACACGGCAGGGATGCCCATTATCACCACTCGTATTCAACATAGTACTAGAAGTCCTAGCCTCAGCAACCAGACAACAAAAAGAAATAAAAGTCATCCAAATCGGCAAGGAAGTCCAACTCTCACTCTTTGTAGGTGATGTGACACTTTAGGTGGAAAACCCGAAAGACTCCACTCCAAAACTGCTAGAACTCATACAGGAATTCAGTAAAATGTCAGGATATAAAATCAATGCACAGAAATCAGTTGCATTTCTATACACCAACAACAAGATAGAGGAAAGAGAAATTAAGGAGTCGATCCCATTTACAATTGCACCCAAAACCGTAAGATACCTAGAAATAAACCTAACCAAAGAGGCAAAAAATCTGTACTCATGTAACTATAAAGTACTCATGAAAGAAACTGAGGAAGACACAAAGAAATGGAAAAACATCCCATGCTCATGGACTGGAAGAACAAATACTGTGAAAATGTCTATGCTACCTAAAGCAATCTTCACATTTAATGCAATCCCTATAAAAATACCATCAATTTTCTTCAATGAAATGGAACAAATAATCCTAAAATTTATNTGGAACCAGAAAAGACCCCAAATAGCCAGAGGAATGTTGAAAAAGAAAACCAAAGTTGGTGGCATCACAATTCCAGACTTCAAGCTCTATTACAAAGCTGTCATCATCAAGACGGTATGGTACTGGCACAAAAACAGACACATAGACCAGTGGAACAGAATAGAGAGCCCAGAAATGGACCCTCAACTCAATGGTCAACTTCAACAAAGCAGGAAAGAATGTCCAATGGAAACAAGGCCACCTCTTCAACAAATGGTACTGGGAAAATTGGACAGGCACATGTAGAAGAATAAAACTGGACCATTTCCTTAGACAACACACAAAAATAGACTCAAAATGGATGAAAGACCTCAATGTGAGACAAGAATCCATCAAAATCCTTGAGGAGAACACAGGCAGCAACCTCTTCAACCTCAGCCACAGCAACTTCTTCATAGAAACATCAGCAAAGGCAAGGGAAGCAAGGGCAAAAATGAACTACTGGAACTTCATCAAGATCAAAAGCTTTTGCACAGCAAAGGAAACAGTCAACAAAACCAAAGGACAACTGACAGAATGGGAGAAGATATTCGCAAATGACATGTCAGATAAAGGGCTAGTATCCAAAATCTATAAAGAACATATCAAACTCAACACCCAAAAAACAAATAATCCAATCAAAAAATGGGCAGAAGACATGAACAGTCATTTCAAGTGGCCAACAGGCACATGAAATAAGTGCTCAACATCACTCGGCATCAGAGAAATACAAATCAAAACCACAGTGAGATACCACCTCTCAACAGTCAGAATGGCTAAAATCAACAAGTCAGGAAATGACAGATGCTGGAAAGGATGCGGAGAAAAGGGAACCCTCATACACTGTTGGTGGAAATGCAAGCTGGTGCAGCCACTTTGGAAAACAGTATGGAGGTTCCTCAAAAAGTTGAAAATAGAGCTACCCTACGACCCAGCAATTGCACTACTGGGTATTTACCCTAAAGATACAAATGTACTGATCCGAAGGGGCACATGCACCCAAATGTTTATAGTAGCAATGTCCATGATAGCCAAACTATGGAAAGAACCTAGATGTCCATCAACAGATGAATGGATAAAGAAGAGGTGGTATATGTATGTATGTATGTATGTATGTATGTGTGTGTGTGTGTGTGTGTGTGTGTGTGTGTGTGTAATGGAATACTATGTAGCCATCAAAAGACCCCCCCAAATCCTGCCATTTGCAACGACATGGATGGAACTAGAGGTATTATGCTAAGCTAAATAAGTCAATCAGAGAAAGACAATTATCATGTTTTCTCTGATGTGAGGAATTTGAGAGGCAGGGCGGCGGGGGTTGTCGGGGGCAGGGAGGGAAAAGATGAAACAAGATGGGATTGGGAGGGAGACAAAGCATAAGAGATTAAGAGTCTCTTAATCTCACAAAACAAACTGAGGGTTGCTGGAGGTGGGGGTAGGGAAAGGGTGGCTGGGTTATGGACATTAGGGAGGGTGTGTGCTATGGTGAGTGCTATGAAATGTGTAAGCCTGATGATTCACAGACCTGTAACCCTGGGGCAAATACTACATTATGTCTTAATAAAAAATAGGATTTATTATAATCATTGACATTTAAAATACATTATTAATATATACAGCTCACAAACAAAATAAAACCTCATTAAGTTAAATTTATAAATTTAGAATCTGGTAAGAAGGGAGAAAATAAAGGAAGAGAAGGAGAAATGGATTACAAAATGATATTGCTCGAAGAAGAATAAATTCTGAAGTTAATACCTCATTTTCACCATGATAGGTAGTAACAAAGTTCTTCAAAGCTCATGAGGATTTCATAAGAGCAGTCTAAAAGATGTACACACTGGTTAATCATTCTTACATTTACTTTGAAAAAAACAGTTTAATTAAACAGAGGTCTCACTTCTTCAATAGCTCTTATCTAGGCTTTAAGAGTTCAAAACTACTTGAAAAGAAAAATGACTCAGGAAAAAAAATACCATGAATGTATTCCTTACAAGTAGGTTGTACATATAATTGCAGGGGTTTTCAATCTTTTTGTTCCATGCTATTTACATGTACAACTTACTCTCACTACTGACTATAATTTTCAGCTCAAGACATGGAGTGGGACTGAGGGAGTTCACTGGACTCTCTGCAGGTAAGGGCAGAGGCACTGAGAGAGGGAGAAGCCATCTCACAACCCCAATATCAGCATGTCTCACATCTTGACTTTACTTGGTAGACTAATCTAATGAAACTTTACTATATGCCAGCTAGCTGACATACTGTCATCGCTAAAATTAGAGCTTTACTATCTAACTTGACCAAACTAATAGAGTATTTGAAAATAACCCCCATATAGAAGATGGTTAGAGAGGAAGGGTGAAATAAGTGAAAAAGATTCAGATTACACTTATTGTGATGAGCACTGAGTAATGAATAGAATTGTTGAATTACTGTTTGGTATACCTGAAACAAATGTAAAACTGCATGTTAATTATACTGAAATTTAAAAAAAAAACCATGTAAATGTTTATGTAAAGGTTTCTTTCTTCTTTATTCAATGGAAGCTACCCAGATTTACTAATCAACTACACTGAAAACAGTATCATCATGAACAAAAATTATTTTGAGTCTTTAAAAAAAAATCTCTTCCTACATTATAATTCAAGATAACTTGACTTTATAAAGACTTTTAAAAGTACAGAAAAAAACTTGCTACCTTCTGAGTCAGGATCTCCAAATGGGTTTAATTCTGCTACATCAGGATCACCAAATGGATTTAAAGTCACAGTGGCCAAGTCCTTTTCTGTTTCATCCAAAAAGTTCAGTTTGTTGATAAGCTCTGAAAATAAACATATGTGTTAGTTCACTATGACTGTAGTTAAGTATAATTCCTGATCATTCAAAAAATATTTCAAATTATAAAAATTCATACTAATAATACCTGCAAATAATAAGATATAGCATTTTACCTATGGCAGAATGCCATTCAGGTATTTTGTACCATACCAACATTTTCAAATAAAACAAACATATGCATACTAATTTGAAAATTATATCAGGTAATGAACTAGAGAAACTTTCATCAGTCTAATCTAACCCGATAAAAAAGTGCTGATTTTTAGAAAAATATCCTTCACTTCTAAACATGAATAATTCAAATGGGTTTAATGTAAGCAAATATTTTAAAGACAATATATTTATAATATATAAGCTAACTGAAGAAATATGGTCATGTTATATAATCAATTAGTATCTTAAAGATGTTTTTAAATAACTGCCTATCAAGGATACTGTTATAAGGCTTTGCTAAAGACAGTAAGTTATGTTGTTGTCTGTTGGTAGGCTACAAATTACCAAAGAAAACATTCAAGGAAAAGCACAAAGACAAAACTGACAGCTAATAAGTACAGACAGAAGTCAAGAGGTAGCAGGTCACAGTAAATACAGGCAATCAGAAGCAGAAAGAAAGGAAGAAAGCTCTTAGACCTTCAGAGGAACTGGCTGATTTAGCTGAAGGCATATTTGCTTGCTTTATGCAGTCATCTTGATCTTCATCTAAGCTGCTCAGAGCATTCAATTGGTTTACAATTTCTGTAAACAGAAGCCAGTCAAGACAAATGTAAGGTAAGGTCATTTAATTAAAGAGCCACAGAAGCATGCTGTTACTCAAAAAGACAAAGAGAGGGGATGTTTCGTTAATCACGAGATACATTCAGAGGATGTTATTTTGATGGCCTATAGCAGATGTATTTAACTAAAAGTGTCATTGTACTCATATTTTAAAATAGAAAACATTTTATTAAATTTATATTATTAATATAAGAACTATGTTAATAAACACAAAACAAAGATAATAACCCAAGTGGCTTTTAGCAACCTCATGTTGTATTTATAAAACAGTACTTTAAATGCATGTTAGAACAATAAAAAATGTCCCGATACTACGGAAAATAAGTACTATTTGTTTCATATTATAAACGTAAGCTAAAGGTTTTAAGAGTTTATCTACATGAATCATGAACAGAAAAATCGCTTGTTCATGTTCTAGAATTTTAAAAATCAGCACAAAAATAAGAAGAGCAGGCAATAGCTACTATTTTCTACTACTGTTTTCTAAGGCAGTTGGTCTTTTATGGGAACTCTTGAGTACTGGCTTTAGGAAATCTTACAATTTAGCCAATAAGAAACAAAAGATAAGGTCAGATAGGAAAATATTAAAATAAGAATTCATTTTGTGCATAAATAGAATTTTTAAATACAAGTCATATATATTTTGGACAGCTCTGAATATGTGTAATTATCATTCACTAAGTGAAAATTAGCTTGAAAAAAAAATAATAAAAGCCTACTAGGGTATTCTAGTTAATCCTCACTGTTTCCAAAGTTACAACCTGGGAATAGCTTAGGTATTAGGACAAACCAAACAGATCCAGATTATTCAGTGGGAAAGAAAAAAAAAATTGGTTAAAAATAGAAGAGTTGTAAATTCAGCTTTAAAAATTGTGTTCTTTTACACTGTGAATCTAAGTACACATTCTAAATTTTATTTGAACTAAATCACAGAATACACAGTTGTAATAAGGTTGCCTTCATCCATTCGTTTGTTGTTGAAAAAATATTTATCACTCTGTACCAAGTATTATCCTTGGGACACAAAGATGCAAAACATATACATGGCACTGTGCTCCTGGAATTTACATTATATAAAAATACAAGTTAATATTGAAACAGACTTAGTAAATGACTACTAGAATATTAAGTGGTCAGAAATACCAGTGTTATTTTACAGATCTTTGAGCTAAATATACATACAAATTTAATAACCTTATTAAGTTCTTTTGTTTTGATGAGAAATACATTTTGCATGAATAAAATTGCTTGAGATAGTCAAGTAAACCATAGAACATAAGGAATAAACACAATACCAACTGAATTCTTCGTGTGATTTTGAATAGTAAGAGTTGAATAGTCAGACTTTATAAAATGTCTTCTTTCATTTTATTCTGTCAACAGTTTTAAGCCCCACTCTCACTCAACCTAGTAAACTCCTCATTAAGATAGACGTCACCCATAAACTAGATCCTTTACTTCTCACAACTAGTTACAACTTTGTAATTTTTAAGGAAATATAGTGGAGTAGAGAATCAGTGTTAAGTGATTACGAGTGCATGACTGACTTTTTTCACTTACTACTAGTTATATATTACTAAAAATTTGCAAATGATTTTTAACTTTGAAAGCATGAAAAAAGAAATATTAATAGCAGCTCATATTTATTAAGCAATGGGAAGAGCTTCACATATATTACCAGTATTAATTCCCATAAACATCCTGAGATATTATTACTAATATCCACATTTTATCATGTGTATTATTATTTGCACTGTATTCCCAGATGTACAATTACTAGGTTAAAAAACTTTATTTTTAAAAAAGATTTATTTACTTATTTTAGAGAAAGTATGCGTGCAAGTTTGGGGAAGGGACAAAGGGACAGAGACAGAATCTGAAGCAGACTTCCCACTGGGTGTGGAGGCTACCTGGGGCTTGATCTCGCAACCCTGAGATCACCACCCCAGCTGAAACCAAGAGTTGGCTGTTCAACCAACTGAGCCACCTAGATGCCCCTAGGTTAAAAACTCAAAAATAATGTTTAAAGATCTGTTTTTTTAATATAGCTAACACATTTTAATTATTTTATATTCAATGAAGGTAGAAATCAATCATTTAAATAATATCTTCTACAATGAGTAGCATAGGGAATATCGAATATTCGACTTGGTCCTTGCCTTCAAAACATTAATATTTTTCCATGGAATTTTAGGTACAACATGGGTATTTCTTTTCTTTTCTTTTTTATTTTTTTTAAGATTTTATTTATTCACTTGAGAGGCGAGAGAAAGAGCAGGAGCAAAGGGGCGGGGCAGAAGGAGAGGGAGAAAAAGACTCCCTACTGAGGAGGGAGCCTGGCGTGGGGCTCAATCCCAGGACCCCAAGATCATGACCCAAGCAGTAGGCGAACGCTTAACCAACTGAGCAACCCAAGCACCCCAGACATTTCTTTAAATACTATCAAGATGACTCTATCACATGATTATTTACATTGCGATTTTTCTGAATGTTTAGAATGTTTCCTCTCCCTCATCCTGCTTTTAGTGACATCTAATAACACTGATGACCATCTCCTCATTAACCCAAATAATTTCTTCTTTTCCTTCTGTTACTGATGACAGTTGTCCTTCTTTTTCTACTTTTCCTATTTATCCATAGCTTAAATAAATCTTTATGTTCCTCCTAGAACTTCTGCTTCTAGAACTTTCATTCATATTAACAAAGTGAAAGGTAATTCTGTTTAGCTATACCAATACCCCCTCTATTTGGCATGCAAATAAATGTTAATTCAAATCATAATAAGAGGCAGCCTCCAAAGAAATACTATTTACCTATTTAAGAAATATTTATCTAATACTTGTTATATATTTTTGGTAGTACCTGCCCTCATGGCTTTATATTTTTGTGGGATAGGGAAGTGAAGCATCATACAGTATATGGTAAGTATAATAAATATTATGATTGAGATATGCATTATAGGCCATGTGAAACTGGAAAAGAGGCATATAGCTCATTCTACGGTCAGGAAGGCCTTCTGAACTTATTTAAATTTGAGCTAACCCAAGACATTATTATTATTATTATTATTATTATTATTATTATTATTATTACTATAAAAGAAGAAATGGAGAGCATTCTACAGGACAAAAGGGAGATAAATGAGAACAAGACACATCTGAAGAACTGCAAGTTGTATGGGTTTTAAGATGCCAGAGGTGGAAAATGGAATGAGATGAGGTTGGCAAAAGTCCTATTCTAAAGACTATTGTGATCAAACAAAAGAATGTGAACTTTACTCTGAGAACTATGGGACTTGACTGAAAAATTAAAATGTATATATTTCTTTAAAGATTTTATTTATTTGTCAAAGAGAGAGCACAAGCAGGCAGAGCAGCAGGCAGAGGCAGAGGGAAAAGCAGGCTCCCCACTGAGCAAGGAGCCTGATGTAGGACTCGATCCCAGAACCCTGGGATCATGACCTGAGCCGAAGGCAGCCACTTAACCAACTGAGCCACCCAGGTGTCCCCAAAATGTGTATTTTAGAAACATCACTCCAGCAGCAACATGGTGGCAGCATTTGGGAAAAAAAAAACAGGACAGTAAGCAAGAAGATGAGTGGTTCAGCCTCACCACTCCAAGAAAGAAAGCAATCAATAAATATTTGCTAATTAAAGAATAAATTAAGAATATAGCTTTGGTGGTTAATTTGACATGAGGGTAGGGAAAGGAATCTAGGACAAGAGCTAGCTCTCTGTCTTGGGCGACTATGTGGATAGTATTCTACCACTGTGGTGGGGGCTATTCAGTTTGGAACATACCAAGCTACAGGTACTTGTGAAACCTCTACAGAAATAATTAAATTGACAAACACAGATGTTGGTCGAAAACTTAAAATACATAATTTTGTTATGCATTTCTCCCTTTAAAAAAGCACTTTTCAGGGCACCTGGGTGGCTCAGTCAGTTAAGTGTCTGACTCTTGATTTCGGCTAAGGTCATGATCTTAGGGTATGAGACAAAGCCCCACATCAGGCTCTGCACTGGGCATGAAGTCTGCTTAAGATTCTCTCTCTCCCTCTTCTGCTTCGCCCCTCCCTCTCCAAAACAAAAATATATAAATAAAATAAAAAATTAAACAATTTTTCTTTTTAATTTCCTATAGCCAATGTGTTTTATAATATATAATCAGAAAAAAGTTAAAAATTTAAATTATTTATGACAAAAATTTATTCCCAGAATTGTTTTAAGCAGGAAGCTTTCTTAGTAGTATACTACCTTGACCAAAACCCTTCCTGGCCCAATATACTTATATTACTTATTATAGTCTTGTTTCACCAAATATTTATACATTTGAAAAATGCTAAGAATGCTATGTAATAGCACAAATTTCTACCTCAGTGCTACTCAAATTGAGCAATAAACTTGTACTGCAAAACTTAGTTGTAGCAACAGTGTATTATTCTGGACTTACTTCACATTGGTAAGAATAAGAAGAAAAACTAAATTAGGGGCAGGCAATCGAAGCAAAGCGTCAAGTAATTTGAGATTCTCCTTTACTGTTAGGAAGGCAAAAGAAGATAGAAATTGACCACAAGAGATTATCACATTGAACAAAAAAAGGTGGTTGGGGTGGTGACATTAAGAGTAGGTGATGTTTTCCTTTTGAGAAAGTCTGTAACTGAGTTAAAAGAAGAAAAAAATAAACTGCCTAGAGCTAAAACATACCTGCAAATCTTGTAGCATCCTCATTGTTCTCTCTAAAGCATAACAAGATTCAGTACAGGTCTATCTCATTTTAAGATGGTCTAAGATGGTAACCTTTCAGCTTCCTAGCAGAGTCAAGGTTCAAAAGATGTCATTTTTCTCATAGGCTCACGTCCATAAATATTTGATTTATGGATACAACTAATGGGTTTAATAATATGATTTTTTTTAATTTTTATTTTTTTTATTCTTTGCCCCAGGGGTACAGGTCTGTGAATCATCAGGCTTACATCTTTCACAGCATTCAATAAAGCACAAACCCTCTCCAATGTCCATAACCCATCCACCCTATCCCTTCCCTCCCACCCCCCAGTAACCCTCAGTTTGTTTTGTGAGATTAGGAGTCTCTTATGGTTTGTCTCCTTCCCCATCCCATCTTGTTTCATTACTTTTCCCTCCCTACCCCCACGACCCCCCACCCTGACTCTCAAGTTCCTCATATCAGAAAAATCATATAATTGTCTTTCTCTGATTGACTTATTTCGCTCAGCATAATACCCTCCAGTTCCATCCATGTCATTGCAAACAGCAAGATTTCATTTCTTTGGATAGCTGCATAGTATTCCATTGTATATATATACCACATCTTCTTTATCCATTCATCTGTTGATGGACACCTAGGTTCTTTCCATAGTTTGGCTATTGTGGACATTGCTGCTATAAACATTCGGGTGCACATGCCCCTGAGGATCACTACCTTTGTATCTTTAGGGTAAATACCCAGTAGTGCGATTGCTGGGTCGTAGGGTAGCTCCATTTTCAACTTTTTGAGGAATCTCCATACTGTTTTCCAGAGTGGCTGCACCAGCTTGCATTCCCACCAACAGTGTAGGAGGGTTCCCCTTTCTC